>OX401414.1:4482563-4897563 GCA_947846245.1 Cerastoderma edule
TAGTGCATAGTCACGTCATGTAAGGGATGTTCCTTAACACAATTATTACGAAAGGTACTCGTACTAAGCGGGCACCTGCCTTGCGTTCAATAAGGAAAACGTTTGCGAATTGTTTTCGAATAACCGTAAATCCGTAAGATATAACGACATTATCTCCGCGAGTGCTCGTGGACATTGCAAAATACAAAGAGGCGATCAAAATGGTGTACTTTGGAATCTTTCGCTACTTATTGTAATGTTTGTATTGATTTTGTAATAAAAAAAGGGTGGTTCATAATATAATTGAGATAAACGTTTTTCGGTTGTTTTGCTTTTAATTTACATCATGAGAAAGATGAGGCATAACTTGCCATATATCCACAAAAGGGATATTTTGACAATTCCGACTTTGTTCACACACAGACATATTCGTAAACAATTTCCAAATTTCTCACGGTGATTTCCCATTATCGGGTTTGAATTAACTCCCTAAAGCGAGTGTTTGCAAAAGTGTTTCCCGTTAAATAGAGATTTCCGTGAGACAAATTATTCGCCGATAACGAGTTCCCTTATTGAACGCAAGGCTGAGTTACATAAGGCGTGGATGTATCGTAACGTTTGAAGTAATTTGCTTTATGTGAACAGGGTGGCGTGTCAATTGTATCTACTCGGCAATCCCCGGCACAAGCCTGTAGAAATACCTCGCAGGTAGTACATGAATACACCAGAAATCCTGGGGAAATACGGCTGTTTTCTGCCGGATAACACACTTAATACACACATAACCGTTTAATATAACAATTAAATGGGGTTTTCTTACTGGTTTCAATTAAAATTATCATATCAACACATCTGTGAAATATATTTTCTCAATCGTATCTACTCGGCAATCCCTGGTACATTTTTGGCCAAGGGGTCATGATTTTAACAAGCTTGGTAGAGGACGAATGGATGATGTTTCATACCAAATATCAAAACTCAAGGTCTCATTGCTCTAGAGAAAAATATTTTTAAATATGTTCCTATATAATGCTATGTTAAACTGATAAGCCCCTAGGACGGGGCCATTTAAGACCCAAAGGTCATCATTTTATCAAAATTTGAAGAAGATCAATAGATAATGCTACATACAAAACATTAAAACTCTAGGTCAAATGGATCCTTAAAAACCGAAGATTTTTAAACCTTTTTCTACATAATTAAGGCAATGTTAAACTGATAAGCCCCTAGGGCGGGGCCATTTTTGGCCCAGCGGTCATGATATGAACAAACTTGGTAGAGGACCAGAAGATGATGTTACATACCAAATATCAAAGCTCTAGGACTTATGGATCAAAAGGAGAAGATTTTTTAAAGCTTTTCTCATGTAGGCTATATATTGCTGATAAGCCCATTTTCAAAGTCCCATAACTCCTTAAAGCACCAACGGAACTTTGCAATCTTTCGTTTGCTTATGCCCCATAGCTAGAGGGTCAAGAAAAACATAACCTTCAAAATTCCCCCTGGGGGTGGGGGGGAGCAGGGCCTTTTCTGGCTCAAGGTCTATTCCCTCTATAAAACTTTTCAACGTTTAAATAACATTGCGAATGGAAATTTCAATACAAAAAGAGCCAAAATGTTTTAACCCTTTACCAAACGCAAAATTTTCGACTGTTCCAAATTGAAAGCGTTTGCAGACGACATCTCAAAATGTGATGAAATTGGGAAGTAATCTTCTGATAGAGTAGAAAACATTGTGGGAAAAGGAAAAATTGCTCGTCGAGAACAATTTTTCCCACAGTGTTTTCCAGAGTCGTCTAAAAGTGGTGAAATTTCGTTATTGTTTGGTAATGGGTTAATCCAAGAAGTATGGGAATGAGAGCATGTATGAAAAGAACGTGCAATTGCTGTGACTTGAGACATAATGGTTGCAATGCCTTAATTCAATAACCCACTGAACAATTCGGACAGCTTTACGACAGAAACGTTTAAAGAAGCAGTCGGAATGGCTTTGATCTGAAGTACATGAGTAATACGACCTGACACCTTGATTGATATAAATAGAGTTCTTTTATCGCAATGATTTCGTTTGATATCTGCTGTGCTGGTCAAATACGTGTTCGTCAAACTTTATTATTACCCATTTTTATACAACTTTAAAAGCAGTTTTACGAATCCCATTGTTATAAAGGGTACACTTAATTCAAATTCGAGATATTTCTTAGAAACATGTACATTTAATTGTCCCATTCATTCTTAACAATGGACAATCGGTGTTAAATCCGGGTCAAGATTAGGATACACCGAAGTCCCATTGGCTAACTTCCTGGTGCTCCATGGGTCCACTTAGAAGCTGAATAGACAACTTAACTGCTTCCTTAATTACATGCATTGGTTATAAGAAAGAAGCATAGTAAGCGAGGTTTTAAAAGAACTGTACACCGGTTTAATACTCTCAATGGTGATTGGAATTGGGAACCTTAAAGTTTGTAGGATATACAATTTTTGACGTGTTCCTTCCATTAAAAACAATTTATAGTCCTTTGCACAATAGTAACGTATTGACCCTTTCCCAAGCAATAACGGCATTTGACCACTTTGTTGCAGACGACTTTAGAAAACATTGAGGGAAAAGGAGAAATTGCTCATGGCGAGCGAATTTTCCTTTCCCCACAGAGATTGTTTTCCAGTTTCATTACATTTTGAAATGTCTTCTGCAAACTCTTTCAATTTGGGACAGTCGAAAGTTTGTTTGCGAAAGGGTTTAGCCAATATACCATTCTGGCTCGCATCAACACACATGTGGCAGTGGTGTGAAGCAACCACTTTGACAAAAGAAAAAAATTATAGTCCAAGCTGTATCTTTGTTTCGCATCATAGAACAACGTAGTGCTGGACACGTGTATAGCATAGTTGGAACTGGTAATCAATGACAATCCCAAGGATCCGTGTGTTAAGGAACGTTTTATCAGCAAGTTAAGCTTATATGGACATCTAAGATGTTTCCTTTAGAAATCATGGCTTATTCTAAGCTTTTTTCATGGTGTCTTTAAGGATATTTTCAGATGCAAGAAATAGATTCCTTCTTGCGTTTTAAGGTCAAGGTAAAAGAAGTCCAATTACAGAGTGTGAACGTAAACGATACGCACAAAAGGGAAAATTATAATGCTTAAGGATGAATAGTAAAAGCATTTCTTGAAATATTGTTGAAAACGCTTAAACGAAAAATTAACTGTCGACTCTATGGGAGTAAGTCTAAATTGTTACAAAAGAGAAAGTAATTGACGTCTGTCGAGAAATTTAGAGATGAATTAACATGTGTACTCTTCTTTGTGTGAGTTATGGGCGACATTGGTGCAGGGGTAGAGCGTTGGGCTCTTGTACCGAGGGTCCAGGGTTCGAATATCCGTTAGGCGAGGTGAAACTAATCGCCAAAACCGGCGCGATTACTGGTCTAGTATCCAGGAAGCAGTCATCGAGAGTGGCTTTGGACAAGCCTCAAGCTTCCTTCAGAATCGATGTAAAACAAATATAATGGTGAGTTATGAAGGAAAAGATCATAACCAAACAAGGAAACATGCAATATGTGCTCTGTTTTTGTCTTTCTTTTCCTCGTTTGATCACTTAGGATGGTTCGTATGCCCGCCCATGTTGCAAAACTCGTCCTGATCAAGAGTTCGTTTAAGCAAAATCATGACATTACAACATGACATAAATTTTATTTCGAAATGGGACTTACATGTAATTTAAACTAATTTATTTAACATCGATTGTGACGGAAACGTGTCTACCATTTGGATACTCGTGGTTTAGTCCCGGCAATTTGCATCTCGCCTAACGGGGGTTCGAACCCGGGACCCTCGAAACAAGTGAGGCAAAATGGGACTTGCACATGACATTGTACATCTTCCATCATCCATCACAATGTACCAACCATGATATATATGAATATACATACATATTGTATAATTGAACATTGGTAGTAGGTATGCGCATGTGAATGTATGCTTATACTGAATGTATCATGCAAACTAGTTAAAACTTGCTTTTTGCCCATACGTCAAATGTCTATTTAAGTCAATGATCACACCATAGAAGGTGTTGATTGTTTACACAGTAATGTAATGGGTCGGTAATTTGACAGATCATTCGGGCTACCTTTGTTTTTGAAAATCGGCTGAATGATTCCGACTGACCTAGTCCGAATAATCCAGACGTAGATATTTCACTCTACGTCTGGATGCGTTCGATATAAAAGGGCGTCAAGCGGATATCGATTTTTCGAGGTAGTGCATGTCGGGAAATCTGTAGAAAGGGGCGGAGTTAAAATTACAGGCAAAGTCTGGCGGGAATATAATATCGGCTCCTTTTCGTTATATATATATATATATCGAATAGTACATCTTTCGGGTTGTTGGTCTAAATATGAAACGCCAAGTTTTATTACCCCAGACGGGAGCGACGCGCGTCACACAGAGACACTTATCCAGACACCGCCGTACATCACACAACGCGTGCCTTACCCTTTATCCTGTTAATAGCATTATAGTTTTGTCCTCAAAGAATACGCAATTGACATAGATTTTTATTTCTAAAGTACATTGATATTAATCAAATTTACAGATTTAAGAGCAAGTTTCTTCTGAATATCATCTATGTTTGCAGCGAAATGGTAGTCGTCAAAACCAAAACCTTTTTTACCAATACAATATCGATTACTTTCTTGATATAGTTAATAGTTTGTATTTTACCTAATCGATAAGTTTGTGTGTTTAATTGCAGTTTGAATTTTAGAATGGTAACGACCTTGTCTGGTAAACTGAAGGATAACTAAATGTTGAAAGCTTACAAAACTGATGATGTTAGATCGGTCGTTATTGCAGCTTGAAACCTTACCTTTGGATTCAATATTTTTTGAAAATTAAAATGGTACGGGAAAAGGTATTGCCCAATGCTTTCATGCATGGAATGAGTCGGACAAACCGATTTTTTTTATTATGAATAGATTGGTTAATGAACAATTTTTTTGTTTAATTGGACCAGTAAAACAATTAGGAAAAAAGATAAAAAAAAAACAATTTTCACTACAACCATAATCCAATGTATCATTTCATAAGTATAGATATGAACATAAGAATACACGCGTTCAAATTGAGACCATTTTCGGTGCCATATCACAACTGATTCAAGTGTAGGTACTCATAAATGTTATGAATGTTTCGCCACTTTTAAACCTTCTTAAATTTTCCATTTGCCACTTATGAATTGTGGTAATGACGGAAAATTATTAGGACATTCGCATTGATCAAACCAAGAAAAAGCTTCCCTGTCCCTCTTCAAATCTTGAAATATGTGCGGAAAATAAATGAATTTTGATTAAAAACGTTTAAGTGGCTATCCAAGTTCAACAAAATTAAAAATGGCATTTCAGTGAACAATTACGGATTCAAGTAGCTAAGAATTAGATTCAAGGAAATAGACTGGAGAAAGACTTCTTGACAATCGATGACCCAAACGGCCTAGTTTTGTCTTCTTCTTTGTGGCCTTGATGCGTTATTCAAATGTATCACAATTTTCGGGTTGTTTCTCTCAGTATATAAAGAAATCTACGTGAACCAATGATAAATTTACATTCAACACAATTAGAAATCTTAAGGTATCACACATCAAATGGTTCCGAAATACTTCGGACGTACCTGTATATCTTTCACGATGACTGAAATTCTTTTCGGATTCTATTCGGACACCTTTACAGTCATCGTGAAAGATTTACGTCCGAAAATTTTGTTTTGTTTTTTTCCTTTGAATTGTCATACAACAACCCATTTATTCAAATTAAATTACAATAGCATTTACATCATATAAACATATATACAGTATAGTGTTTTCCAAAATTGGCATTTGACATAATCAAATTTGTTCTCAAGTCTAAAATAGCACTAAGAAGGAGTTGAGTAGACGAAGAAGAAGAGAATGGGAAGGGAGGAAGAACATGATGGTGACTATCTTTTTATTAACACAAATATTCACAAAGGATTGTTTTCGAAATAAGTGTGCCGAAGCAAATCGCTTCAAACCAAAAATGTTGATTTTGTTTTTATCAATTTAATCAGGGAGGCGTTGATGTTCATTTTTAGCATCGTGATATGGAGTTGACAAACAGTTCGAATGAATGTTGAGTTTATACTTATTTTATGTAAGAGATGTTTTATCAAAATTGAATCTAAAGTGTCTTTTCCTTCGATAATGGATTTCATCAAATGACTCTGCTTTGGTTTAAAAACGAATTCATATTTCCCGTCGATCAAATGTTAACAATCGTTCATGTTTTTGTTTTTTCTGTAAATCACCGGAAATGGAAGCAATAAGCAATCTTATTGGTCAATCCCACCTTCTTTCTGATTGGTGCCCATATTTTTCCTCGACGCTGATTGGACCCCTCACACACAGAGAGGGAATGCTGACGCGTTTTTATCGCAGGGTGCCTCCAAGCTGTCACGCAGTTACAGCTTGGATCATCCGAGTTACGACTGACCAAGATTTCGGGAAAACCCCTGTGTCTAAAATTAGATTGAAAAGGTTAAAATATACATGTTTGAGTACATTATAGCTCGATTTTACATGTTCGTTTAATATTTTGTCCATGCCGCATTCTTTGTTATTTTTCAAATTTTTAATAGCTTTTTCAATTTCAGAGTAACTTATTTGCCGTTTCATCAAACCACAAACATTAATTGAAAGAAATTTAAGTTCGCCTAAGTGTTCACTGGGCTTGTCACAGTTCCGCGTCGTGTTCTTTTACCTGCGGTTGTTCGTTGGATTGTCATTCTGGGCTGTTAGGCACGTGGTTTTACTGGCACTTTGATCAGTATAGTGTTTATTTACTGGCGAATATAGCTCCCCGCACAATCCTAGTTGCTCGTTTGACCCTCTGCTCCGTTGGGACACGGACTGGCCGTGATAGTATGAGTCTCGTCGGTAAAGTCGAGCGTAGAGAAGTCTATCCTTGTTTTCCCTTCATCCCCACTGTAACTCGTGGAAGGACGAGGGCTTATTTCTGAAGGCTTATACTTTTTAGTGGTTTCTTCTCCAAGTGGAGACCTGGCTTTACTCTTCTGTCCATTCACTCGTTGATTGTATTGGGTATTTTCCTGTTCTCCATGAACAGATAGTCTCTCGAATCGGTTGGATATCGGTACCTGGTTATGTTGCCTGTTCATACTGGTCCTTTGTGACTCGTTTGGTGGATCACGGGGCTTAAATGCACGACCTCGATGGTATGTGTTTGTAAATGATGGTCCCTCTAGTATGTATAGTGAGCCGTTAATATATAACTTGTCACGGACTAGTTTTACTTTGTTGTTTCTGTCTTCCTTGTATTTTCTCATTATGGGGTAAAGGATTTTACATTTTTGTTCGATTTCATATGGTAATTGTTCACGTATAGAGAACCCGTTTCTTTCTCTGTTTATGTTGTATCCCTCCTTCCTTTAAAATGTTTAACGTGTTTAGTTTTTATCTTCATATTGACGGGTTCAGGGTATGATTTATCATATCTCTATACCTCCTGTCCTCATGTACAATGCCCTGATTTCAATGCAATGTGTGTGTTGTTCTGTGTGTTGGTTATCATGAAGTTTGACTTTTGTATGTCAATGAACAAACTGGGACAAATATCGTATATGAATACGGATATCACGTAATGAGAGTGGTATATAACGCACGTCTATGGTGTACCCGTTTGACTGTGTATGTACTGTATAGCATATGTCTGGGAAGCAAATTCTGGTCTCGTTAGGAATCGCGTTGACGTAGCGTTAAATACATTACCAAACAATAACGCCATTTAACCAGTTTGTTGCAGACGACTGTGGAAAAACTTTTAGTTTAGTTTAAACTTATTTATTTTACATCGTTTGTGAAACAAGTTCTTACAACTTAGATTAATCATTCTGCTTCCTGGATACATAACCAGTACTCGCGCCGAATGTGGATTAATGAAAGTTTGCAAGGCAGATCCTGCTTTTCACAGGATTCGAACCCACGACCCTATACCCCTGGACCACTGTCCTCCACAGGAAAAACACTGTGGGATAAGGAAAAATTGTTCGTGACAAGCAATTTCTCCTTTTCCCACAATGTTTTCTGTCCTATCAGAAGACTGTTTGTCAATCTAATCACATTTTGGAATGTCGTCTGCAAACTCTTTCAATTTGGGACAGTCCAAACATTGGCGTTTCGTAAAGGGTTAAGCAGCAGATAATTGAGAAGGGTCGAAACGTGTTTGATTCACGGAAGCTGTAACGATGACCGTCCTTCGGCAAGTAACTCTGTCATAGTCACGTACTGGTCAATTATGCGGGTTACTATCTGCCCGATCCAATGCAATTCTTTGTTTTATTTATTTGTTCTTCATCCAGAAGCATGTGAGCTATAAGTGCACCTTGTGTTACATCATCGTTAAAAAGTGGTAGAGTGATTTCTACAGATACAGCAATTTTAAAGGCCCATTAAAGGATATTAATGCTATATTAAACTATATTATTTGGTCAACTTTTGGACAGATTCAAAATGTTTTCAACAGAAAACACCATCAGCACAACTTAAATGTGAAAGTAAACTTGAAATAACCCAGACTAGCAAGTTTTATAATTCAGATTTCCTGATTCTTCACCTATGACTATCATAGTTGATATACACATTTTTTGAACCGACCAATCAAAATTCGATATTTTGAATATGTAAACAAACAGATGGTTGATAAACATGATTGAATTGGAGACAACTACATTTCGAGCACAAAATAACTTATTTTAAATGAGTCTTTTTAATAGGGTCTCAATGCATTCCTAACTGATGCTCATGACTTTTATGAACATAATAAAAGAACTCCATATATCTTTTCAGTTTTTTATTTGTACTCTTCTCCTTTGATGTGCCTTTAAGATGATATATTTCGTGACAAATAGTCGGCTTTAATCGCGCTAGTAATTTCTCTCTTTGATAAAGAATGTACACTTATAATAATGGAAGATTTTGAAACAAGACAATCTATCTGTATGTGTTTCGATATAATGAAAGGGCATCATTCATTTTGACATTGTAGTATCAATATGTTTGTTTGTAAATTGTAATGACAAGACATCTTGTAAGTTCATGTTGAAATCGGGTCATTTTATGTAAAAATGCTTTGTGTCTTCCCTCATTCCTGAAAGAGACTATATCAGATAGGTGTGCTTTCCGAAAATAAACGTTAGAAATTTGATATTTCATTACTTATAAGTTCCCAAACCCCCGTGCTTTTGTAAGTTAATTTTAGCATTCGCGCCTGTATGTTCTTCTTTGGGAAAGAAGGAATTCGTTCTCGAGCAATTTGCAGAAAAGTTGGAATGATAAGATTACAATTCAACAGAACAAAATAGATTTTAAAATCAAGTTTCGCATTGTATGAATCTTTCCTGGATTGAAATTCATCATTTGTCAACTGCGTTCGTGTAATTCTTATTCCAATATCAAAATTAAAAAGTAAATGGGGGTATTTAATATGAAATAAACAACACGACATAATATTCATTTTGTAAATATAAATTCAAATAAAATCAGACAAAACTTGGAAAAGCGGATTGGTGAATGTCTTTGAATGATATAAATATGTTCTTTAGTTGCATTTCAATATATTCCTTTTGTTTTGTTTTTGGTTTTGCTTTTCCATCAGGGGTGGAAAACCTTTACATCACATGTAGAATGTGCGCTTTTTTTTATTCTATTCTAATCAAATTTAGCAAAATTTAACTAATCAATGTTTTAGCAGTTTGTTCTTCTCCTTGTATAACCCAATTTCGCTCGACAGAAATAATCAGTCAATGGGAATGCGCAGTAAACGTTTCCAAATATCCACGTGACGATAGTTTCTAAAAGTACCACCCCTTACTCTCAGTTTTGTTCATTATTTACAAAGTAAACCCGTTTAAACAGTATGCAATAACGGCGATTCAAATTGTGTTTATCTCTTCTGTACAGTAATGAGCATGGTCGATAAGCTGTCAATGATCTAGTTCTATGTAACTCTAGAAATGTATGTTGTTATGTGTACGGTAGAAGACAATTTATTTCAAAAAAGTGAAAGTCTCAATCTCCGAGGGAGTCTCTTTAAAGGGACTATATCATGGAATGAAGTTTTTTGAGTAACAAATGGTATGTTTAAACGATGATCTAAACAACCCTTAGCAGTAAACAAAGACAATTTTCAAACTCTGCATTTAAAAGATGCTGAAATCCTGTGTTTTATGAGAAATTTGTGACACGAGTAGAATAGTGCCTTCAGTGCTTTGATGAAACAACTTGGTTCATAAGTAGTATTGTCCGTTTCTGGCAAATTCCCGCGAGCGCCATGTGTTAACCTTTTCTCAAACAACAAATTTTCGACTGTCCATAATTGAAATAGTTTGCAGACGACATTTCAAAATGTGATGAAATTGGAAGAAAAATCTTCTGATAGACCAGAAAACATTGTGGGAAAAGGAAGAATTGCTCGACACGGGCAATTTTTCCTTTTCCCTCAATGTTTTCTAAAGTCGTCTGCAACAAAGTGGTCAAATGTCGGTATTGTTTGGGAAAGGGTTAAGGGTGTCGACCAATTTCATGATTTAGGTCCAACACACTCTTACCCATTTTAATCATCACGCAGGATGGAAATAAAAGATCGTTGATCACAATATAAACCAATTAAACAGGTTACTAAAGCTGCTAGTTAAATGTGCTATATCTCCTTTCTTGTTTATTTTGTTTGTTTTCCAATTTGTTTTACATCGATTGTGAAGGAGGCTTTATAGCCCATCGAGTTACTCTCGATGACTGCTTCCTGGAGAATACACCAGTAATCGCGCCGGTATGAGGGCTAGCCCCGGCAATTCTCACCTCGCCTAACGGGAATACGAACCCGGGACCCTCGGGTCCGACGCTCTACCACTGTGGCACTGTCGCCTTTGTATGAAGTTATGAAAGAATATGGGAAGTGTATCAAAAATCTAACTTGGTATATCTGTTTAAGTTTAAAGACATAATAAAATTATATTTTATATCGATTGTGACGGAAGTTTGAAGCTTATCAAATTCACTCTCGATGAATACTTCCTGAATACTAAACAAGTCCTCGCACCGAATTGAGGGCTAGTCCCGGTAATATGCACTGCGTCGCTAATGGATCAAACACAGAACACTCAGTACATGAGTAGAAGAAAAGTTATTTCAAAAAGATTAAAAGCTCAATCTGTGAGACATTCCTTTGAAGGACTAGGCATCGTAATGTACCTAGTTTTATTGTAAGTGCGACATGTAAAAACCTCAAACAAATCACCATGCAAAATAGAGAAACATTCCCTTAACCAATAACAGATTTTGAAGCGCACCATACAAACCTGTTCTAAAAGGGGAAATAAAACTGGATTGCATCCACAGCCATGTGATAGCAAGTTGCAGGATTACCAGAGCATCTTAGAAATCACTGAGAGTTTACGTTAGTGTCTCCCTCGATCGTGCGCTCTAGCGTCGCGAATTGACAGGTTTTGCCGGAGAGTGGTCATTATATAAATTGGTATGCACCCTTGTCGCGAATTAATCAGTTGACTTCACGCTACAGAGACAACATTTACTAACTGTGCAATATACGTAATATAATAATATAGAATCCATGATGAAACTAGGAAGCATCATCATCAGCATGATGGTTATCGGTATGTAAATATTGCATTTTCTAAATATTAGTTTGTTTTATCTTTTTTACGGCTATATTTGGTTTACGATTAATATATCAACCTTAGCATTTGTTATGTCCATGTATAGAGTCTAAATAAGGTGTTTTGCTTAATTAACTCCTTACGAAACGCTAAATCTTCGACTGTCCCAAATTGAAAGAATTTGCAGACGACATTTCAAAATGTGATGAAATTGAAAAATAGTCTTCTGATAATGGAGAAAATATTGTGGGAAAAGGAGAAATTGCTAGTTAAGAGCAATTCATCCTTTTCCCACAATTATTTCAAGAGTCATATGCAAAAAACTGGTTAAATGTCGGCATCGTTTGGAAATTGATTGAGTTAATATATAGTGTGTACAAATCAGAAACTTTCTTTGTGGCGATTCAGTCGAGTAGTCTCTGTGTAGAATTCAATAATTAGTTATTTTATGTTTATTTAGCATGTATAATCAGAGTGCAACACCCCGTGCTGATATATTTGTTACACTATCATACAAATAGCTTCTCAAAATATCTTGAATGTTGTAGATAAATCATTGTTAGTTGAACGCATACATCACTTAATTAAGTGTTTTATTTTCATGTGTTCCGTGTGTATTACGGGCCGGTGGCATTATTACCTTTTATATGAGTTTTCGTTTATGTATGTAACCTTTTGTCTTGTCTCAAATTACATTCAATGTAAGGAATTGCATTTAATTGATAATGTCTGAGTACGTATTCATATCTGAACTGACGTATAAATGTGCATATGTATTTTTACATATAACCCAATACGCATCATTCCCTTTTGATTGCTCTCCATAAGTTTACTTATTTATATAATAATATATTTTTTCTTTCTTAATTCTTTTTCTTATTATATCATTTTCTTTCTTTTCTTTCTCAATTCATGTGATAAATAATTTTCAATGTACATATGTAAATATGACTATAAACTGTAATGTTTGTGTCAATAAATAGAGAATAGATGGTTGGTGTCGTGAATCGGAAATGTTATCGGGCAAGGCTTAGGATTATTATCCGGTGAGCCGAAGGCGAAACGGATAATAATCCGAAGCCGAGCCCGATAACATTTCCCATTCAAAGACACCAACTATCTATTCTATTTATCCTGTTACCTCTATGTATTCTTTAAAAGAAAAAAGATGAAAATAAAACACGAGAAAAAAGGACAAAAATAAGTAGAGAATGATGTAAACATGACGTCATGTCGTTCTTATGACGTCATGATTCGTCACGTGCATGTGACACATGGCTAGTGCCGGATATCACAAATGTTATACGGCACCTAGTTATCGGTCCCAAATGACACTAGTGACAGGATAAAGTTATTTCTGATTCTGATTCTGATTCCGATTACTGTTTTTTTACGTTATTGTTGTGGGTAAAATGGGTCGGAAGACTTATTACCAAAATTAATATTTGTCATTTGTCAATTTATTTTCTTTCTTTTTTCTTTCTTTGAAATTGTTACATATCAACACGTTTATTCAAAGACATTCACATTATCTGTTTAGTATGAAAAGTGAAATGTGTTCATCAAAACAACATATATATAAATAAAAGGAAGTACCTATTTTTAAGAGTGCGAGAATGATTTTGATAGGGCAATGTATCCCAAGTTAATTGGCGGCTGGCCTATGATCTTACCTGATTGCTACTCTTGGTATCTTTTATCATCAAAATTAAGCACACATTTAAGGTTTTGGAAAGTAGACGGCACAAAAACCTATATTTAGATAATTACCCAGCATTCTAAGGGTTAAATTCTGTGGCATTAAAAGGGTCCATCCGTCGTGGCAAAATCATGTCGTAATAGATGGCTATGTCACAATGAACTATGATATGAATTCGATTTCAATCAAATGAGCCTGTATCAATCAAATTTGATCAAATATTGATGACTTTGTTGAACTGTATTCCTTAAAAGGTGCTTGTTTACAGATGTAAGGTAATTTGGAAGTTAAAATTTGATTTTCTAACTCTTAGAATGCTGGATAATTCTAAAGAAAATAGATTTTTAAAACCTTGAATATCTGCTTAATTTTGATGAGGAAAGATGTTTAGAGTAGAAAACAGGTTAGATCGCAGGCCAACGGCCAATTTACTAGGTGGCTGGCCTGGATCCAACCTGTTTATATAAGCATTAATTCAGTTCCAGCACTATAAGGGTTAAAACTGCACAACAACTGCACTGCTATATGTAGATAAGAAATAGTAATTGGAAGCAACTTTAGATCGTTATTTGATTCTTTAAAATATGTTCACTGGATTAACATTTATTTTAATCTAAAGGCGTTACATTGCTTTTGAGATCTACTGCATATAAACCCGCACATTGTTACGTAGCCACCTCACTCTCTACAGCATAGCAACAATCAATCAGGACAAGATGTAACCTCTGCGTTACTGAGCCGACTCTTCTAGATAAATTGACGCTTCTTGAATAAGTTATGCTTTCAATGGCTAGACTAATTTATAAATCAAACAACAGTAACAAAAGTTATATTGATTCAATCATACTTTGATCTGACTTTCATATTTTCTCATCTATGAACAAGCATCTGTTCATGGTGCTATCAACCTGTTTGCTTGATAAACCTTTAAAAGCGAGTCATGTGAACAGAAGCGACCTGATTATCGCCAAAGATAAATATAATTTATCTATGGTGACATGGAAAACATGGGTCGAATTGTAGCATTTGTACTGTCTAGTCAAGTACACGGGTACCCATAGAGATAACACACAATCTCGTAATGTCCGAAAATAGTGTCAGCATCTAGGGTTGCTTTTTCACAGGTGTGCGGAAACTTGGAGGTCAGAAATTAATTTCTTTAAAACTGCGCATCGGTTGTACTGTTATACGGTTCCCACTGAAGAAAATTAATCTGAATCAAAATTGGATAGTATTCAGTTCGTTAAAGTGTGTATACAACAAATTAAAATGCATTTTAATGCAAAAGCGTGAAATCGCTTTGAGATCCACCGCATATGAACTGAGATTTCTTATATGAATTAATACAACCTTGATCAAATATGATTAGCTACTTTTAGTTGTATTTCAAACAACAATACAAATAAAAGTGTATTATTTAAACATTTCAACTTTTTCTCTTCTGTGAATAAGCACCTTTTAAATAAATGATTTACACTTATACATTATGACATTGGAGATTTTTGGGGGGAATGGAAATAAAACTGAAAACTTCCTTAGAATCATTTAGCCCTTCTCAAAGTAAAATAACTGCATATTGTTAAATCTGCTGCAGACATTTTAAGAAATCACAAATGAAAGGATATATTCATGAGCAAATTATGTAATTTGTAGATTTTCTTAGCTACTGTTCATGTTATTTGGTGATTACTATTGCTCACAACTTCTTAGTTTATTGTTCATGTTATTTGGTGACTACTATTGCTCACAACTTCTTAGTATATTGTTCATGTTATTTGGTGACTACTATTGCTCACAACTTCTTAGTATATTGTTCATGTTATTTGGTGACTTCTATTGCTCACAACTTCTTAGTATATTGTTCATGTTATTTGGTGACTACTATTGCTCACAACTTCTTAGTATATTGTTCATGTTATTTGGTGACTACTATTGCTCACAACTTCTTAGTATATTGTTCATGTTATTTGGTGACTACTATTGCTCACAACTTCTTAGTATATTGTTCATGTTATTTGGTTACTACTATTGCTCACAACTTCGAACAGGAACCCAAATTACACATTAAAAATTTAAATTTAAACGAATGAGAAATCGGTGTGTGGTGGTCCTAGTTATTTTGGACTCATTGGTCGTTGGTTCGATTCCTGCGAGTAGCGGGGTCCACCTTGAACCTTTTGGTTCAGATTGGCGCAAGTACTTTATTATGCAGCCAGGGACCAGGGAAGAAAGATTTATAAAAGATTACTTAAACTTATTTATGTTATATCGATCGTGGATATATTACCAGGTCTCGCGCACATTTATGGGCTAGATTGAGCATATCTTCCTCACTGGTAACGGGGATCGAACCCGATACCTTCGCATAGAAACTGGAGGAACTTTTTTCACCATCGAGTTGAAATAAATCAACTTATCTAGACGCAATGTTATAGATTGTAACACCGTATGATATGTGTCATACCATGTCTATAAGCGATATCACGCAAGCAGCCCCAACATTTGAACTGACTGTTACATAGCCATTATCACAATAAGCTGGCGGGCTGTGAACAAACAGCTCAATGCCTCTCAACGCAATTGCACCTATTTATTTCCTTTGTTTATTCATTTATCTATATTTCATTGACTTACCAACAACTGAAACAAGAACAGAACGGAACGGACTATTTCTATTGATTTTCAAGAGAGACCATGGGGGGCAAATTTCGAACCACCAAAATGCAACCCTCACTGTCCTACCACAACTGCGGCGAAATACATGTGTACAAAGGATTTGACAAACAAAGACCCACATTTCAACGTTTGCTCTTCTTCATTCATCAAAAAGCCGTTGATTCGATTTTTAACAATACGTATTCAATTATACGCGCTTTCGACGTGGGCTAAAGATAAAACCTTCTAAAAGAAATCAGGTTATCTGCTTGTGTCGAAGCCCTTTGAACCTCAGGTGTCTGATCACAGTCTATGTTTATCGATGTATCAATTTCACGCCTACAAGGTCGTATTCCGAATGATACAGACGTAGATATTTTATTCTACACATTTACAGCTTAGATCATCCGAGTTTACACCCACAAGGCCCTGTAACACAAAGAGGCTACTGTCGTTTACCTCTGTAAAACATAAATGCAATGGTATCCATGTGTGTTTAATAGCTCAAAAGTGAAGATGATGGTAAAACTTTTAATTTTTTATATACCATGTACTTCATATAATAATTCATTTAATTTTATATCATGACAAGAAACTGTATGGTTTACACATTGGATAAGGAATAGTCATTGTTTGCAAACGTATTTGTAAGACGGATAAAAGTTCTTTAAGAATTCATAGCGTTTGACATAAACGATTACTTAGACGTAGACTTGGAGAGTCCTCCTATCTTGAACAAGATTATTCACAATTAAAATCTGATCGAGACAAACATGTACATTAAAGTTAGGAGGTTTACAATGGGAGGTCTGTAATAGTTAAAACAGTCGTGTATATATATCTACCAAGTGTCATATATATCTGCCAGCAATGCAAGAATCAATTCTGGAATGTGCATGTAGGGTTCATGATAATCTTCTTATATATCGATGATGACTAGAACGATATTCTTTATGAATATTGAATGGATATGCCCGATCCGTTTGGCTAGCATCGGATTTCGTTGTGAAAAGTCACGTGACAGTAATGGGGTCAAACAGAGACATTGTTGTTTACATAATGCAATCACGGCATGCGCGAAATCCTCTGTCCCCGCAAGTTCCAATAACAGAAATTTTATATATAGTAACTTATATAAGGTTCATGGTTCGATTATTCAGTCTTGCATACATAATCAAATATATATATATTCTCACATACTTCAAACGACATCCGTTCTTCAGAGATTATTTCATAAAGATATGAAAAATATAAAAATAAATTAAGTGTACTCACTCTAAATGTGTCGATTGTAGACCACTTCGTTTTAACCCATTACCAAACAATGACGACATTTTACCACTTTGTTGCAGGCTACTCTGGAAGATATTGTTGGAAAAAGAAAAATGCTCGCTAAGAGCAATCTTTCCTTTTCCCATAAGCTTTTTCTGCTCTAACCGAAAAATATTTTCATCACATTTTGAAATGTCGTCTGCAAACTCCTTCAATTTGGGACAGTCAAAATTTTGTCGTTTGGGAAAGGGTTAACATAACCATACGACTATCTAAAACGTTAAGTGGCGAATGTATGTGACGCAGATCCCAGGTCCATGTACAACAAAGGTTCGCACAATTTGCTTTGCTTGTTGGAATACACTTAAATCTGATCTCTATAGCAGATACTCAAATTAGCCTTCATTCTTAATGAAAACATCGTTTAATATTTCAATCGAATTTTGAAATTATGATTTTCATGTTACAAAAGCACGCGACAACCTACGGCAATCTTGAACGAATAAGAGAATAGAATGATGACATGTATTTCTGACAAAGTCTCTAGTAGGTGCATTCAGTCTGTCAACACTTTCCGTGTAAAATAAATAAATGGGGCGACAACTCGAATCAGACTTTACGATTTTTGCTCAAGTTCAGGTGCAAACATTTGAAAACAATCGGGACTTTTCGGTTAATCCCGGAATCGGTCGAGACCAATCGGAGCCCCTCGTTGCTGCCGGTCCTTATCGAGAAGTCCTTATTGATTTTTATAGATGGAATTGCTTTGAAAGCAGAATTGATTCTTAATTTGATGTCACTCTTCCCAGGACCGAGAGGCCCGAAGTAATCGGGAATCTTCGGCAAGTTCCGGCAGGCCTGCCAACATTATCGAGGGGAACTGATTGGACCCAATACTGTCTTCAGCCAGTCAGTTGTCGACGATACACCATTCATTGATCAATTAATGGTTAAACACAGGACAACAGTTACCAGTAACAAATAGAAATTGTGTATTGTACTATATGTATACACATACAACAAACACGTTTGTTTTCATTTTAAAGCTAGTTCGTCTGTATATAAGATATATTGATTAAAGGGGTTTTATTGGTTATTAGGTTATGATCACCAGATACTAGTACAGTCCAACTTGTGTTAAGAAACCATCCTTTTAAGCAGCCAACCTGCCTTAAACATCTACTTCAGAAAGGCCCATCGTTTGATCAATATTTATTAAGCAGCCAACCCGTCTAAAACAGCCAATTTTCTCAGTTCTATAGGCTTGCCTCTAAACACAAGTTTGACTGTAGTATAATCGTATTAGCATAACCTCTTTGTATATCGTGTTTTTGTTATCTCTTTTCTTTTGAGGTTATCATCTTTTGTTATATTCATTTAGAATTGTTTCTATTTCTATATCCTTGTCACATGTGGGTTCAACTTTATAATGTGGTAAAAATGTTGTGTTTTTTTGTATCTTTCTTTTTATAACTATAACTATGATTTCCTTTTTAAATGGGTAAATTTCTTTACATCTTAAATTTATATGTTTTTTGTTTGTTTTTAATCTTATCATATTTAGACCCATCTCTTATAACTCCAAAATAGAATGGCATTGTATTTTCTTATGAAATGAAATTTAATATTGTAAATGTATTATATGATTGTGCAATGGTGAGATGTAAATGTACAATATACAATTATCTATCTGTTCTGTGTGTTACTGGTGACTGCGTACAGGAGCTCACTTTGTAAACGTAATTCGTCCGATGTATATTGGATACCCGTCCTTGCCCCAAATGATAACTTTATCACACATTATCAAAATGACAGGAGCTTTTGCCATGCTAAGCCGTCCCCTTTGATAACGGTTCAATGTAACTGTGGTACATTAGCTACACGTATTTCATCGAACCGGCACAGTAATAAGTGTTATGTCATCATTTGTCTAAACCCTAATCCGGTTAATGTATAAAAAAGCATGTATAACGAAAACTATTTAGGTAAACTATTGTATATCCAGGAGGTACACCTCGGGGTTTATTCGCTCTTTCACAATTCATTCATCAGCTTGCGAAATGCACTTTTAAATTGGCTTCCTCCACGGATGTAAATTGTAATTTCTCTACGAAAAAGATGGCGTCATAGGTATATTAGAACATCAAAACTAGATTATTGAATCACTTCTTCTCTTCTTTTCATACCCATGTAGTGGAGATATCTTCCATTTATGTTGCAGATTTTGTAAACCATTCAAACGGTTTATATCGTAAACAACTACCATTTGTTTAAGTGCTACTGGAAATAAAAATGAAATTGATAAGAGTGCCTTGGACCCAGATGATGAAATGGATCGACACTATTATCACATAGCCTCAGCAAGCGGCGTCCGAAAGCAACGCTTTACTATTCAAACCTCAAATTCTTCAACCAAAGCACTGAAGGCACTGATACTCGTCCAATGCAAGCACAGGTTTTAAGCATCTTTAGAGTGTGGATATTGAAAATGGCCATCCATTTAAGGGATGAGGATATGTTCGTGTTTTTAGATACTCATTACTTACATAACGCATTTTTTGAGATTGACCTCCGCAAAAAATACAATGCTGCTAATTCGTTTTGTTTTAAACGCCAATAGTTTGGTTTACCCAGTCTTTTCCATTAACAGGTATCGTTAGCTGTTTTCGGTGTTTATGTGTGAAAAAATCATAAATATTGTAAAGAAACGGAGTAAATCTAGATCAAGTTGAATCTACCAACAAGATATAGATGTGTATATATTATTACGAATATGGCTTCTTGTGTCCACTGGCTTTTATTCCAGACGTTGCTGTAACAGCAGACCTTGGGTACCTGCGATCCACGTTATCGGAACATTTTTCTTTCAATCGGAACCTGTATACCACTGACAGAGGCCCAGTCCAAGATTACATTCGGTCTCAGTTCAATGCCATTGGGCTAGAGCTGATTAACCAAAGATTTAAAATTGAAAACATTTATGGAAAAGTAAGTATTGACAAAGGAGAATTTTAATTTGCAAGTCTACCCTTGACTCGATTAATGGTTTACCAAATGGCTTGAACTAATTGTGGTCAGGTCCAGAAATACTCGATAATGATAGAGATATTCATAGTATTTGGGTTATGGAATCTAATCAAAGCTTCAATAGTTTGTCGTATTTTCAGGTAAAAGAGTGTTTCCAGTCTAGACGAAAATGTTTCGTTTCTCTTTTTCAAAAAGAAGGCTTACCCGCTTGCTGTGTTATTCAAATTAGAAATAGATATTTGAAGTGTCAATAAAAGATATGTTGACAAATTCCCCTTGATTGTAAGTATTTATATTGTTGACAAGATAAGCCTGGTTTTGCAGAAGAGATTATCGTGTCTATGATAAATTATGGTTTCCTTTGCGTTCCCTTGCCTAAGTCCGTAGTTCAAAATATCAATCAATTGCTGCATAAGCACAATGAGATTTTTATGACACTAAAACCATTAAATCTAGTTGCTGTGTTTTCAGGACTTTGTTCTGGCACACATATAGAGATCTGCTAAAACGAACTTGAGGAGTTGTAGCAAACATAAGTAACACGCTGAATTTACGTTTGTAGTATGGTACCAACATAATTGGGGTCAAGAGGGGACGTTACTTCAATACAACAAAAGATCAGATTGTCGGACTCGGTGCCAACTATGATACTGCCGACACATCTCCAGGTACTGTAAACGTTTCTATTCAAGGAATAAGAGAAACCTTGCTGCAGTGTTTGCCTATGTGAAGCCGTTTTATTTTTTCATATAGAAGTTTTATAGTCATTGTTTACATATATACATATGGAACACCTTTCCGAATGAAAAGAGATTAATATTGGGCGATATGAAGTGTTTAAAAAACGTTCATCGTTAAACACTGCAGTCTGTTTTCAATACCTTTAACATCGCGTATGAGTAGCAAATGAAGCCTGAAAATTACTGATTGTCTTGATCTTGATTGTACAATGAACAAAACAAAACTAAGCAATGATAACTTCTTCAGTATAAATTACACATCAAAGATTTAAGGTAAACCCAGCGAATCTTGTTATATGTTATATGGTACACCTTGATAACAATGAAAAAAGTAAAATACTGTAGGAGAAGGTATATGATGGTCAGATATTGCCATTGAATTAAACTGTCGATAGGTCAACTCTTGTTGACTTGAACTGTTGGTAAATTGAAATACAGTCAAACTTGTATTAAGAGGCCAGTCTATGGGACAGAGTGTATTGGCTGTTTAAGACAGGTTGGCTGCTTAACACAAACTGATGTACACTATAAATCTTACAATGGGACTTTCTGTAGTGGTTGTTAAAGGCAAGTTGACTGCTTAAAAGGGTGGCTGCTTAACACAAGTTAGACTGTATTACCTAACGCCATATATGAATGTTAGTTCCTTATTATTTGCTGTTTTGTTGAAAGAGAAATGGAAAACTCATGATTTGGTAATCTTATCACACTACGAACTGTTGACCGGCCAACAATATTAACTATTGACCGCCTGCACATCGGGTGTTAGCGCCAAGATCGCTCGGCATTATTCGGTGACAATATTCATAGTGCGGCAAAGTATTTTAGCTTTTTGATCGTTAACATGATCTTCCAAGTATTACAGTTACAAAAATAAAAGTGTTTAGAAAAATGCTGTTTTTGTGTTCTCATTGCTTTGATAAATTTGAAATTATAGTTTATGTAAATGTTGACAAATTAGAATGTTGTTAAATAGGACTGTTATTTAAACTCTATGATAACCACCACAAGAGGGGAGATTTGGTGGTACAATTAAGGGTGTTTCTGTTTAACTCCTATAGTGCTTGAACCGACCTCATGCTTATACACACAGATTTGATCCAGGCCAGTCACCAAGTAAATTGGCAATTGGCCTTGGACTTAACCTGTTTGCTACTTTAAGTATCTTTGATTATCTTTCCTCATCAAAATTAAACAGATATTTTAGGTTTTGTAAGTCAGATGACATAAAATTGCCCAGCATTCTAAGGGTTAGAATGTTTAAAATAAGGCTTTATGGACTTTATATATTTATTGTCCAAATCGCCATTAATGTGGTCTTATCTTTGCTCCATACTGTCCGATCACATTTAAAGTGAGGCTGATTGCTGGAATAATCTATCACTTGGGGATAAATGCACAAACTCGAGGTATATGTGCGCTTACTGGCATGTCCTTTCAAAAAGGTATGCTATCTTAATAAGAAAATGGCCGCCATTTCTCAAAAATGCCGCCATTCAGATTGATATTGAACTGTAATCGAACCGAAATTGGATTAACTAAATTTAGGTTGCAGAATTATTAATCACAGTCTATGCTTTAAGGTATGATAGATTCATTTTTGTATTAAAAGCAAATCAACATTATTGAATACACATGAAAGGAGATTAATGCTGTTTCAAACTGAATCATTTGGTAAACGTTTGGACACATTCTAATAGTTATCTAAATAGCATATCAAATACGATCAAATAATCACAAACCGACAATTGGTATCACGAAGAATTACATGAAGTCAATACCGGAAGTAAGTTTACAGCCTCATTTAATATCGTTTAGATTGCGGATCATTTTGGCCCTCTTTTCCGCATGCGAACTGGATTGTGAAAAACCTCTATTTAAACCCCCACCAGCAAAACTAATGCGTTAACGTCGAAAAATTACCCAGATCAGTCCGTTCAATAATTCGCATAAATGATTACGAGTCAATCGTATCTACTCGGCAATCCCCGTAACAAGTCGGCTGATATACCTCGTAGGCAGTACATGAATACACAAGAAATCCTGGGGTAATTCGCCTTATTTCCGGCGGATAACGCAAATTGCACACAGGCACTGAATATGTATTTATATACACACAAATTGGTTACATATCACAATGCAATGTTTTTTTTACCCTTTTCATTAAAGATAATCATATAAACACATCTTTGTTTCAAATTTTGTAAATCGGCTATTTTCGGCAATCCCCGGCATGCCCTTCGTTGCTGACCTACTTTCAAAAATGGCTCCCCATTACCTCCGAGGTTTTTTTAAGAAATGGCCGAGGTGTTCCGAATGGATTACGAGTATGATTTTCCGTAAGTTTTCGTTACATCCGATGTCCTTCGGCTACGTTCGTGATTCATGCTTATTTTGATGACGTAGCTAGTTCTGCACACGACAACTCTTTAAAAAAGGAAGCGATCACTTCGGTTAGTTATAAATCTGTCATGTCAAACATCTACAGTAACTTTATTGTTTGGTTTGTCTGATTCTTCACCTTTTCCCGGGTCACGGGATACGAACATTTTTGGACGGACCAATCAGAATTTGTTAGCGGGAATGTCTGATTAAGAGAATCGGAACATGCAGAAACGTATTTGTAAAGCTCTTCGCAAACGTTCGCTATCCTAGTTGAAATAGTTAAAGCACCTACCCTAAAGTCAGAAATAACCACAACAACATTTTGAAATTATGTACGAATAGGTCTGTGTGCGGACATGGTCCTGAAGTTAAAGAATTGTCAACATATTAGTTTTTTCTAAGAAATGACAAGTTATATAGATCTTTGCTATTAAAGATTTACCCAGCTGTGTATATTAACTGAATCACATTTAAAACAAATTTGGAGTAAACGCACATGTATTTTTTTTTAAATAGTTTCATTATCATAAATGCCCTAAATCCCAAAATGCTACTATGACGACAATATGGTTTATGTATATACATACTACTTCTAAAGTCTCGTTGGAGAAGCCAGCTTTTATTGGCGATGCTGTAGAGTGATTGGCTTTCCCTCGAAGTTAAGCAACGTACATTTTGGTTAGTACAGTGTACCTGGATGGGTG
Source organism: Cerastoderma edule (assembly GCA_947846245.1). Classification (NCBI taxonomy): domain Eukaryota; kingdom Metazoa; phylum Mollusca; class Bivalvia; order Cardiida; family Cardiidae; genus Cerastoderma; species Cerastoderma edule. The sequence goes on from OX401414.1 coordinate 4,506,739, forward strand.
ACCTGTGATGGGTTAACTCCGAGAGGGACCCAGTACATATTACAAAATTGGTGGCAGCGGTAGGATGTGGTTTGATATCATCATCAATCCTGTACCCTTAGTTGTTTGTTGTATGTTCTTAACAATTGGTTCTGCTATGTTAGTAGTGGTAGTGGAACCTTCTTGATGGAAATTGTCGGTAACTGCCCACGTGTGTCTTTGTGACATTAGCGATTTTGAGACTTTCAGACGAAGTCAAGAGAAAGGGGCGGGAATTTGACGGTCATATGGTTTATATAAGAAAATTACTTCTAAAGTCTCACTGTAGAAGCCATCTTTTATTGGCGATGCTGTAGAGTGGTTGGCTTTCTCTCGAAGTTGAGCCTCGTAGATTGCGGTTAGTACAGCATGCCTTGATGGGTGATCTGTGATTGCTTAACTCCGAGAGGGAGCCGATACCCATACTGGTTAGTTTAACGTAGTTATACACGAATACATACATAGGTGTGGATGATAATGGAAGCGGGATGTCTGCCATGTTACACGTCGTTAAATACGTGAACTTTGACGACAACTGGGACAACACAATGGTATTTGTAGCGTTCGATGCTAAGGAAAGAGGTAATTCGGCCTCTCTTGGTATGTATCTGGAGTATAATTTCTTTATATGTCCGTCACTGTCTTCCTGTATGTCTGTAAATATCATTTCTCCTGCCACACGTATGTCTCCCTCAATGTCTGTAAACGTTAACATATATCAGCATTTCTTCTGCAACATATCTGTCTTACTCTATACCTGTAAACATGTATATCTAACAGCGTTTATCAAGTCCTACAATCGCTCCCTATAGTAAATATATATATATCAGTATATCATCGGTATCATATTGGACGCTTTCTCCTTTAATGTCTGCATACAATAAAATGCCTTTCAGTGGTAAACCATCTTTCTCCCTCATTGTTTGTTTATACCTTTCTTTCTTTCAGCAACCATAAATGTTTATATATAACTGGCTTTCAGCGGACATTAAACAGTCTCCATGCATGTCTGTCCATATCTAATTGGCTTTCATATGTCACACAGCGTTTATCCTGTATGTCTGTATATATCATACTGCATTGAACGATCATACATCTGTCTCCCTCTATGTCTGTTTATATAGTTCTGCCTTTCAGCGTGCACACACCTTTCTCTCTATATGTCAGTTTATAAACTTTTGTCTTTCAGCAGTCACACATCTGTCTCCCTCAATGTCTGTATAAATCTTACCTTCTTTCAGCGGTCACACATCTGTCTCCATCGATATATGTATAAATCTAAGGGTCTTTGAGCGGTCACAAATCTGACTCCATCTATGTCTGTATAAATCTAACTGCATTTCATCGATCACATATCTGTCTCCATCTATGTCTGTTAAAATATAACGGTCTTTCAGTGGTCACACATCTGTCTCCCTCTATGTCTTTGTAAATAAAACTGTCTTTCAGTGGTCACACATCTGTCTTCTTCTATGTCTGTATAAAGGTAACTGCATTTTATCGGTCACATATCTGTCTCCATCTATGTCTGTTAAAATATAACGGTCTTTCAGTGGTCACACATCTGTCTCCCTCTATGTCTTTGTAAATAAAACTGTCTTTCAGTGGTCACACATCTGTCTTCTTCTATGTCTGTATAAATGTAACTGCATTTCAGCGGTCACACATCTTTCTTTATCTATTTTTGTAATAATCTAACTGACTTTCGGCATGTCACACATCTGTCTCCCTCTATGTCTGAATAAATCCTTCTGCCTCTCAGCGGTCACACATCTGTCTTTATTTTTTTCTGTAATAATCTAACTGACTTTCGGCATGTTACACATCTGTTTCCGTCTATGTCTTTATAAATCTAACTGCCTTTCAGTGGTCGCACATCTTACTCCATCTATGTCTGTATAAATCTAACTGACTTTCGGCAAGTCACACATCTGTCTCAATCTATGTCTGTAAAAAAATCTAACTGCATTTCAGCGGTCACTCTTATGTCTCTGTCAATGTTTGTAATACTCTTTCTGTCTTTTAGTGTTCACACATCTGTCTCCCTCACTGTCTGTATAACTCTAACTGTCTTTCAGCGGTCACACATCTGTCTCCATCTATGTCTGTCTGAATCTGAGTGCCTTTCAGTGGTCACACATCTGTCTCCCTCTAAACCTGTATACATCTTTATGTCTTTCAGCGGTCACACATCTGTCTCCCTCGATATCTGTATAAATCTAACTGCCTTTCAGTGGTCACACATCTGTCTCCCTCTAAACCTGTATAAATCTTTATGTCTTTCAGCGGTCACACATCTCTCTCCCTCGATATCTGTATACATCTAACTGCCTTTCAGCGGTCGCACATCTCTCACCCTCTATGTCTGTATAAATCGAACTGCCTTTCAACGGTCACACATCTCGCGACCTCTATTTCTTTATCAATCTTAATGTATTAAGAGGTCGTACATCTGTATCCCTCTATGTTTTCGTCAATATTACTGTATTTACCACATCTGTCTCCTTCTATGTCTGTATAAATCGAACTGCCTTTCAGCGGTCACACATCTGTCTCCTTCTAAGTCTGTATAAATCTTACTGTATTTAGCGGTACCACACCTGTCTCCCTTGATATCTGTATAAATCTCAGGGTCTTTCAGCGGGCACACATCTGTCTCCTTCTATGTCTGTATAAATCTAACTGTCTTTCAGCGGTCATACATCTGTCTCCTTCTATGTCTGTATAAATCTAACTGCCTTTCAGCAGTCAAACATCTGTCTCCTTCTATGTCTGTATAAATCTAACTGCCTTTCAGCGGTCAAACATCTGTCTCCTTCTATGTCTGTATAAATCTAACTGCCTTTCAGCGGTCAAACATCTGTCTCCTTCTATGTCTGTATAAATCTAACTGCCTTTCAGCGGTCAAACATCTGTCTCCTTCTATGTCTGTATAAATCTAACTGCCTTTCAGCGGTCAACATCTGTCTCCTTCTATGTCTGTATAAATCTAACTGCCTTTCAGCGGTCAAACATCTGTCTCCTTCTATGTCTGTATAAATCTAACTGCCTTTCAGCGGTCACACATCTGCCTTCTTCTATGTCTGTATAAATCTAACTGCCTTTCAGCGGTCAAACATCTGTCTCCTTCTATGTCTGTATAAATCTAACTGCCTTTCAGCGGTCAATTATCTGTCTCTTTCTATGTCTGTATAAATCTAACTGTCTTTCAGCGGTCACACATCTGTCTCCTTCTATGTCTGTATAAATCTAACTGTATTTAGCGGTCACACATCTGTCTCCTTCTATGTCTGTATAAATCTAACTGCCTTTCAGCGGTCAAACATCTGTCTCCTTCTATGTCTGTATAAATCTAACTGCCTTTCAGCGGTCAAACATCTGTCTCCTTCTATGTCTGTATAAATCTAACTGCCTTTCAGCGGTCAAACATCTGTCTCCTTCTATGTCTGTATAAATCTAACTGCCTTTCAGCGGTCAAACATCTGTCTCCTTCTATGTCTGTATAAATCTAACTGCTTTCAGCGGTCAAACATCTGTCTCCTTCTATGTCTGTATAAATCTAACTGCCTTTCAGCGGTCACACATCTGCCTTCTTCTATGTCTGTATAAATCTAACTGCCTTTCAGCGGTCAAACATCTGTCTCCTTCTATGTCTGTATAAATCTAACTGCCTTTCAGCGGTCAATTATCTGTCTCCTTCTATGTCTGTATAAATCTAACTGTCTTTCAGCGGTCACACATCTGTCTCCTTCTATGTCTGTATAAATCTAACTGTATTTAGCGGTCAAACATCTGTCTCCTTCTATGTCTGTATAAATCTAACTGCATTTAGCGGTCACACATCTGTCTCCATCTATGTCTGTATAAATCTAACTGCATTTAGCGGTCACACATCTGTCTCCCTCTATGTCTTTATATATCTTACTGTCTTTCAGCATGTCAAACATTTGACGTCTTTCCCAATGCCCTTCTGGTATCGTATATTCGATCTTTTCATTTTGCCTGTCATTTTCAATTTTTCCATGTGTCGATCTGTGCCTCTCTCATAAGGAGGCTTAATTCTTAGCTATTAAATCGTACAGCTTTGGATAAGATCATTTAGATATTATTTAATTTGTTTAGGTTATCACGGCAGTGATTACTTCGTTCAAAATTATTGGAAAGGTCTCAATAAATCAGACTCATCGCCCGGATTTATAGTATTGGATACAATCATGAATTACAACACAACGGCCAATTCGCAAGAAATAGTGTCTGGTTACGAAACACTGGTAAGTAATATCTGTCATATCGCCCCATACCAACGTTCGGATACATTTAACCTCGATATCACCGTACATAATAACTACTTCCAGCATCTGTGGTTTTGCCCCATATCGAACTTGGCATCATGACGACCTTATGATACACCCCTTCACAAGTAGAACAAGATGCAACTATTACAAAAGCAAGAGCCTATGCTGCCAGTGAACTCATATTACAACGTTTGCAACGTTGTCCTCTTCAAGTTCATGCGATGAATTCTGAGGAAAGTATTTGAGCGTAGAGAAATGGGTAGCATTTAACTTAACATTATATATTAAGAAAATATTCCATGTTTATCATTTTTGACTTACAAATAGCTTTATTAAGTCGTTTAGTAAAACGCTATCTTGCTGATTATATGTTGTAACCCCAAAAGGAAACTTGTTAGTTCAGTAAATGACATTAGCATAAGCAGATTATAAGACATGTGGTGGATCATGAAGCTGTTGCTAAACTACGTTATATTTCCCTTTTAAAAGATTCAAAGATTTGTAAAATAGAATATTCTCAAACAAAGAAAATAAAAACAGGATACACTTTTGTCTTAATTGTTTTGAATAAGAGTTTCATATGACTGATATTCGAAATGCTGAAATAAATCACACAATTCAATTTAAAGGAAGAGATGGTCCGGGTTTCTGGCAATTTATGTCACAAAGCTAACAATGAGATTGTAGAAGTTTGTGGCAGTTTGAGTGTGTGACAAGCAAATTCTCATTTTTCGTGCAGGCTTGTATTGGTATCCCTTTCTTTAAAAAGGACTATCTTAGAGATTGGCAGTTTAATCTTTTTAAAAAAAAATGAATTTATTACGACTGAATGACAACATTCACCCACAAAATTGGATAAAACTGGATTATCAAAACACTGTTAAACCCCGTTCATAACCATTTCGTAAAGGTATAGCATACTTTTCTTAGAGGTAAAGGAAACCTTTAAAACGGCAATGCTATTGTAAACAAGGATGGTCTACTTCAGTTCTGAAGAAAAATATATGTGCAATAATATATTCTTTATTAAAGTCTCATCCATATACATATATATTTCTATACATATAAAAAAAACATATACATAGCTTTAAAACATTAAACTATATGCATATGACCATTCAATTTTGAATTATACGAGACAGTTATTAACAATAAAACATACATTACACATAAAGAAAACTACAACATAAAATCAAGATTGAGTTACTAATTCTTTTATAATGAAAGGTTAAATCATTCCTAGATGAAAAAGAAGTAAGGAGTGCGTATTTGCACTATTGCACATTACTAAAAATATATTTTATTAAATGTCCCCTTCGAACAGATCAAGAAAGAATTAATAAGCAGGTCAATCTTGTAATAAATAAAAGTGCTGAAAGTACTGAAAAAGAATAAAGACATTATTTACAGAAATAAAAGGAGCGGCATTTAAGAATATTAAAACAGGTTTTGGCACTAATCCAAATCAAGTTTGGGTTGGAAATTACAAAACTCAGTTTATCAATTTCAGATTTATTAAGAAAGTTAGATTGTCCTGACCAAGACTATGGAATGGTTCAATATCCTAATTAATTAACGCCAGAAATTTGCGTTAGATATCAATCCTATGCTATCTATGAACCATTTTCCTATCAAAACGCCAAAAGTAGTGTACGCTTGTTTCACAACCGTGTAATGAAAGATTAGCATACTTATAATGGAGACATTGAAAAGGGTCATTTGTTTAGACACGAGGGTTTTAATCACCGGTTTAACATTTGTTACGCACAGAACACAAACGGCAAGACTTGCAGATACTAAATAGTTTTAGCATGAAAGCAAATCTCTTTGACAAACATAGTGTTTTGTTTGACATAAACGAGTTTTCATTTCGTCTTTTCCAAAATTGTATTGTTGTTTTTTACATTTTATACGTGAAGTGATCATTTCATGAAATGGTATGTTATAATGTTCGATTAGATATAAGTATTAGATCTCAAAGAAACCTTTCTTAAGAACAAAGAATGAATTATTAAATAGTTCATATCAAAATGTCCATTCGAAAAACACAACACTATACATGTATTATTCTCATATCTATGTATTATTCTCATATGTACGTGGGTTGTTCGGAAAGTTAGTAGAATTTTGTTATATTTCTGTGTAACATTGTTCGATACTCTTGAAATTTAATACATGCATGCATTCACTTGTTTTCAACATATACTTAACGTGAGAAAACAAAGACATCATTCTAGCAAGATATATTGGTTACCGTAGCAACGTTGTAACCGGAAGCCGGAGCAGGTCGGAAAAACGCTATAATTTCAAACAAATTCCACATAATTAAAGCGTGGTTGGTCTTTTTCAACATGTTACAAGAGAGACGTAAAAAACGCCTGACAATAACATATCATCATGACGCCATTTCCTCTGAATTTCGAAACATTACAAGACTTTTTATAAAAACTAGAGCTTTTTTCCTGCAGAGAGAGAAAAAATGTTCCGACAAAAAATGACGTCAAACAGTGACGTTAAATTGCTGAGTGTAATTAAATTGTCTGTTGTGCCCGTGAAATCACTATGAGAAACACTTAAAATGGAGGTTGAAGTCCAGCTATTATTTTCAAATGTCATCAGATTTCAAAGCGGACGAAATTCAATGCATCTTTATCCAAGAGGCGGTCAACTGTCTGCAACTGGATGTTTCATTAAGGAATGTGTAAGCAAAATCAATTAAGCGGACAGGATAAAAACGGTAAGAGCGATTTCGAATGAACTTTATGTCTCAAGCTATATTACTTATGTCATTTTAACAGTCTTTCTTGGTATGCCTAAAGTGCATTCTTGGAGCCACGGCTCCTGATAGATACGGAAAATGAGCGCCGAGTCTCTCTGTTGTTCCCTAACCCGCAATGATGCAGAAGGGGACAATTTCTTGGACAGGATTATTATAACGGATGAGACCTGGCCCAATAATTTCAATTTGGAAACCTAAGCTAGGTCATCAGTATGAACAATTCTACAACACAAATAGAGAAATAAGTTTCTTAGGTTTTGAGGTACTGGAACACCCACCGTACAACCCTGACCATGATCAAATGGACATCCGAGTTAAAGGGTAACTTAGTTCGTCAGCTGAACCTACCAAACATACTCAGAGTGTTGTGACATCATTAAGTGAAGGCTGGTTTGTCGAAACATGAAAACTGGATAAGTAAACAAAGAAAGTGTTTCGACATTGCTGGTGACTATGATGAGAAAATGCAAAGATTGTTAGACTTACGTGACGCTTAAAATTGAATGACGTCATAAAAACATTTCCGTGCTCCGGTTACGTCATATGTATGTTTTTGTATTAAGCAGGAACAATTCAAATGTTTGAATATCTCAATGATTTCTTCAGAATTAGTCGCATATATGTTAAAATTTATGGTGATCTATTTTGTTTGATTTAAAAACGCTTATACGCTTTTTACAACAAAATTCTACGAACTTTCCGAACAACCCTCGTATATCCCCTATCACAACAATGATTTGATTATCAATATGATTTAACCCTTTTGATGGACTTTTGCTCTCACTTACAATGGATGCCCCTGACCGTAATGAATTATGCCTACATTTGTGTTTAATTGAAGTGGAATAACAGATGAGGGTAACGTGGTCGGTCGTCAATATACGTTGTGAAGTTTTCGAAATAAATCTAACAGATAATTCTATTACTGGATCAATAGAGGAAGAGATTGTTGGGTCCAAGACAATACCTCGATCTAACATGGAAACGTGAAATAAAACACGCAAGAACACTAACGTTTAGTCTACACTCCATGTATAGGACAGTTAGTTTAAACGGTTGCCTACTGGGTCAGTTATCAAAAATGCAGCATTGACTTATCGCTAATGCTTAATCATTTCATATCAGTTCCCAGCCGCCACCGCTTCTATCAAATCCAATGGTGCAAGAGGGGATTTTATCATGGCGGTTTCACGTACCGGCGTTGATAAATATCTAGCAGACAGTATAAACTCCGGCTGGCAAGGCGGGGTAACGTCTGGATACAGGCTGATAGAGCTGGTCGTACCCACAACGGATACGTACAAAATAGATTACTTCTATTCCGCTCTCACCCAGAGTGACCATTGGTCTTTCTGGAATAACGGGCAACAAGCAATCCTTTTGACGGACACCGGTAATTATTTAAGCATCCCTTTATATTACCTCGGCTCAGCACATCTAAAGAAGAACAAATATGTTATGACAAAATAATAAACCACTCACGGTTAGAAAGTGATTCGTTTTTCACAATGGTTAACAGCTGTTAGCACACACAAAAATATCTACACTTTTTTATCGTCGTCTACGATTGCTTTTGTAACAGAATCAAACATGAGGGATGTCTTAAAACATAACTGGAGCTCGGAAGCCCGTATTATATTGTTGAACCAAAATGTCGTGAAATGGAAACAGCATTACTTGTCAAATGTGCAATTTACGGACCGATAACAGGGTGCCGAATATACTTAAAAAGATTTTTTTTTTGATTTTTTTTTATCCGTCACTACATGCTAATATTGATTTTAAGTTTCCCCTCTCTTTTCGTCCTATTGTTAATTTTTATTTGAACAAACATTGTTAAGAAGATATATGGGTAAATAGATAAATGTTTGGCGACTTGGAAGGGTTAGTCAAACCGACTAAGTCGGAAAAGCCCCGCCAAAAAAAAAGGCAGTCAGAGGTGTCCTTCACACCAAAGTTTCATTAACAGTAAATATATCATGTGACAAACAATGCGACAAGGACAGAGGTTCAACGGCAAATGCTTAACAGTGAACTATCCCCCTTGCTACGCTACACCGATCAATGCCACCACAGGATTTTCATTAAGATTTAGATGAAATTGTAATGTTATTTTTTTTTCCAAATCTTTCGGATATAGTAGTTAATTTAATAATACTATCTTCTTGCGTTGATGTCTAACCTGTTAAAAAACATATTTCGTTTTCTTTACGAATAAAGCACAAATGGATGATTTTGTTTGTATCTCCGCTATCTTTAACCACCATTTTCGTTTCTAGGCATATTGTCATTTGACCTTTGGGGTGGCAGTGATCAATCCCATAAAGGGGAGATCACTATGAGGAGATTTGCTCAGGGCTACAGCGTCTGTATTGGGACGCCTGGGTCGTGGGTTCGAGTTCCATAACATGGTCCATGACACGAGTAATCATTTATCCACAGTCGGCACAAGTACTGGTTACGTATCCAGGAAGCGGATTATAGACTGTTTAATTTTTCTTTTAAGAACTTGTTCTACAAGCGACATAAAATAAGCAATGTTAAGGTAGAATACACATAATCCGCCATTTTGAAAGTCATTCTTTCATCGGATTACTTCGGTCAGTTTCAGTATACAATGGTCGGTGCCTGAACTGTTCACATTCAACCGAATAGCTTCGGTCCCGATCGAGATACACCGATAACGACCGAAGTAATCCGACGTCAATATGAGTTTCGAAATGGTGGATTGTCATTTTTCGACTTTAAACTAAATACTCATGTGTTGATATACATGTTCTATGTATGTGATATCGTATCGTATTCGATGCGGGTGTAAAGACACGATTTCATACAACGAAATTACTTTTTCCCTATGAGCCGATGCTATCTTTGCTTTCGTAATCAATTTTATGAATACTTTATATATTAATGACTTTCTAAACCATGACTCTTGGTGCCAATGATGTAAACATATTCCTGACAAAGGCGTAATAATCCATCAGAATAATGTTGAGACGGCTTTTTCATGATATACTCCAATTAAGTTGGCTTCACATTCTAGGATTTGTGCTAGATGCAATAACGCAAGTACACCAGTTTGAAATAAAAGGAAACTCGTACAGAACAGGGCACTTATTTTAAATTAGTTTGAATAAGTATTAAACTATAAGAGAGTAGAGACATACAATTTTAAATTTGTTTTCATCCATTGCATTCCAAATTAAAGGCTATTTGTGAAGAAAATGGCATAGTAGCCTTGACGTTTTGTCGATTTGCGGTATCAATTTTTGGCAAATGACAGTTGCCATAATTGCAGCTATTCGATTACCGATTAACGCTAGTGTGCCGTCTGATTTTGATTTTTATTTTGAAATCGAGATTGTTTCCGGTGTTGACGTTTTTTAGCCAGTCTTCGAGGAAAGATGAAAGACTGCTTCCATGAATCATGTGACAACACTCAGATGATAACCGATGACAACATCCAGTTCCTGGGAAGGGTCACTGACGCCGTTCAGGCCACCGTGACCAGCTTAGTTCGAGGACAAAGTAAGCACATGGAGTCTTGTTTTTAGGCAACCACTCGTATACAGTGCAGTAAATAGCATTCAACCTGAGACCGTCTCAATGTCAGGTAACCATTTTGAAAGTTATTGAGACAAGTGACAATCGGGACTCCTCGGCAAAGTCCGTCATCCGTCATATGACGCAACACATCGAAAGCCATCGGTGATCTCGTAATCGGTCGAACAACCCTGTTGGTCGCCCGAGGCAAAATTTTTAAGGTAGCATACCCATAATCCGCCATTTTGGAACTAATTCTTTCGTCGATTACTTCGATCGTTCTCGGTTTACATTGGTTGAGGCCATAACTATTCGGTTTAAGGTGAAAAGCTCCGGTCCCGACCGATGTTTACCGTAAACGACCAAGGTAGTCCGATGAAAGAATGAGTTCCAAAATTGCCGATTATGGGTATTCTTCCATAAAAATGGTAAACAATTGTGGATTTTATCTTAATGCAGGAAGCAACTCATACAGAGAAAGTTTGCTGTGTGACTTCCGTGCTGCATTCATATACATTGTTCTCTTGTACAATATGTCTTCTTTTATCATGGCCGCTTAAAGCCATTACGACAACAGGTAAAGGTCATGTGATTCCCCCTTTATATCCCAACCGTCCCCTTCTACATTTACGGTTTCATTCTTTTTTCTTTATTAAATGTAAAAAGACGTGAACACCCTCCATACATGATAATATAACACAGATTATCATATCAACATTGACATCTGCCTATAACTTAATATGATATTAAAGTGAAACCAACTCCCAGCTGACGAAATATTGTGACCAATTGAATATAACTCATCACGAGCAGTTTTTTTTTTAGTTTCTTCGATTTATTTCGTAAGTTATGACATTTTTATCCATTTATATTACCTCGGCTCGGCACATTTAAAGCAGAACTAATATGTTATGACAAAATAATAAACCACTCACGGTTAGAAAGTGATTCGTTTTTCACAACAGTTACCAGCTGTAAGCACAAAAATATGTCAATACTTTTTTATCATCGTCTGCATTTGCAGTTGATTTGTGCTAGTAACGGAATCAAACATGAAGATGTGTCTCAAAACATAACTAGAGTTTGGAAGCCCAAATCATATTGCTGTTGAACCAAAATGTCGTGTACCCTTTATTGTAATGTTTATTTGTCTATTGTGCAATTTACGTATTAAAAGTAGGATGCCGCATGTACTTTTTTTTACTTTTTTAATGTCATAAACATGGCAGCTCAGATGTTTTGTCAATTTGCATGATCAATTTTTTGCAAATGCTATAATTGCAGCCTTTTGGAACCTTTAGATTAGAGTTACGACCGTGAGCTGTCTAATTTTGTTTCTTTTGTGAAATCGTGATTGTTTCTGGTGTTTACGTTTTTTAAGGCGACAGTCGAGAAAAGATGAGATCCTGCTTAGGTGAAGTCTGTGACAACGCTCAGATGAGCACGGACGCTGTTCAGGCCACCGTAACCAGCTTAGTTCGAGGACAAAGTAAGCACATGGAGCCTTGATTTTAGGCAACCACTCGTATACAGTGCAGTAAACAGCATTCAACCTGAGACGGTCTCAATGTCAAGTAACCATTTTGAAAGATACTTAGAGACAAGTGGCAATCGGGACTCCTCGGCAAAGTCCATCATCCGTCATATGACGCAACACATCGAAAGCCATCGGTGATCCCGTAATCAGTCGAACAACCCTGTTGGTCGCCCGAGGCCAGAATTTTAAGGTAGCATACCCATAATCCGCCATTTTAGAACTAATTCTTTCGTCTGATTACTTCGATCGTTCTCGGTTTACATTGCTTGAGGCCATAACTGTTCGGTTTAAGGTGGAAAGCTCCGGTCCCGACCGATGTTTACCGTAAACTACCGAAGTAGTCCGATGAAAGAATGAGCTCCAAAATGGCGGATTATGGGTATTCTTCCCTAAAAATGGTAAACAATTGTGGATTTTATCTTAATGCAGGATTAAAGTCATACAGAGAAAGTTTGCTGTGTGACTTCCGTGCTACATTCATATACATTGTTCTCTTGTACAATATGTCTTCTTTTATCATGGCCACTTAAAGCCATTACGACAACAGGTAAAGGTCATGTGATATCCCCTTTATATCCCAACCGTCCCCTTCTACATTCACGGTTTCATTCCTTTTTCTTTATAAAATGTAAAAACACGTGAACACCCTCCATACATGATAATATAACACAGATTATCATATCAAAATTGACATCTGCCCATAAATGAATATGATATTAAAATATAACCAACTCCCAACTGACGAAATATTGTGACCAATTGAATATAACTCATCACGAGCAGTTTTTTTTTAGTTTCTTCGATTTATTTCGTAAGTTGTGACATTGTACCTAAGATTATATCGAAATTGTATTTCGTTTATTGTGAATCTTGTTCCAAAGAGATGCTCCATGACATAGTGCCTTGATAGAAATGTGTGCAGTGTGTCCTGATCGGCCTAGTCGAAAAATAAATTATTATCCCGATCGAGAATTAGTCCAATGTTATATTCCAGGCCCGAGTTCGGCTGGTAGAGTGTGGCACGACACAGGGGCCCTATTCCTGGGCGCGATGACCGGGTTAATCGCTTGGAGGCTATGGTAAACGACCCACACTTCTCGTGTGAAAAGGACTTCTCAGAGATTATGTTATGTGATCAATTCTAAAATGTGCTTTGAACAATTCTTTTCAATTGATATGTGTTTTCAGGAATAGATAACAGAGATTGGCAACTCCCAATTTATCGACAAACTATCGCGTGTTATCTATTTCTCTGGTATTTTATTCCATTTCTGTATCTTAAAGATGCCTTCAACCTGGGTTTTCATTCCAAAAGTGCGAAACGAGTTTTAGCCCTTTTCAATTCTTTGTGCTTTTTACAACGAATCATATGCGCGTTTCAACAACCAATCGTAAAAGTGAAAAACTGTTCTTAATACGGAATTCTCGATTACTGATTGATCGTTGGATTGATCTCTGTCGCACCATGTTAGGATCACATGACACCTATGTCGATTCTTGTTCTATTTCAGAGACGTTTTTAACCATTTGGATGTTTTTGCCAGGTGAAAATTGTAGATTATTGTATACAAAATAAGCCGTTCTGCGTTTGATAATGTTAATGTGTTTGTCTGATAGAAGAGGTTTACCCCAGAAGATACCATGTTCTTGGTCTTCAAGGACCCGTTTTAACAAAAGTTTTAAGTACACACTAAGATAAGAGATACATGTATTAAAATATCACTTACAACGAATCATGTATGCGTGTTTCAACAACCAATCATAAAAGTGAAGGAATGTTCTTAATACGGAATGTTAAGAAAACGTTCGCATCTGTCGTGTTTTTACGGTCATGATGTGAACTGTGAATATGTTAATATCTTAACGTTATATGTGGATTACTTTACATATCATGCGAGACAATATATTGTTTAGGGCATTCTTTTTACTTTGAATATATATATTTTGGTAAAAAGGATGAAAAATGAACAACAAGAGATTGAGCTGCATGATGATGTTCAACCACAAACCTGGCTGAACATGAAATGCGTGTTATATATGTAATATGACCTTTTTTTCCTAGACCTTACTTTGCTAATAACATAATTCTGAGTTAATATAGAGTAAAATAGAACCGTTTAGTTGTGGACAAAGCTCTTTGACCCATTATACAATGTACATATAAAGTTGTTTAAACTTATAATCTAACATCTTACCTTAATTGATTGTTCTAAATTCTAATATAACATTTAATATTTATCCAACGATTTTAAAATTGTATTTTAAGATTGTTTCATGATAATAAATATTTAAACATTATCACATGTCTTACTGTTATTAATCGACATTGTTTTATTATCAATGGTATTTAATTTTTTTCGCTTATAAACAAAATAAATCTCGATTTAAACGATACATCTTAACCCTTTACCAAACGCCAAATGTTCGACTATCCCAAAATGAAAGATTTTGCAGACGTCATTTTAAAATGTGATGGAATTGGACAATAATCTTCTGATCTTCGTTACGAGCAATTCCTCCTTTTCCCACACTGATTTCCAGGGTCGTCTGCAACTAAGTGTTAAATGCCGTTATTGTTTGGTAATGTATTAATCAAAAAAAAAATGCCCGCGAGTGATGGATATTCCTCCGTACCGGTCTTGGCATTAAAAGTGTTTTATCGCTCTGAACTCTAAAGAGAGAATAGTGATGAAACACGCAGATGTAAGGCCTTGAATATATCTTTCATGTTTGAAAAACAAATAAAGAGGGAGGGTATTTTTTGTGATTAAGAGAATATGTAATAGATAATCATGTGAGACACGTGTTAAGAAAGGTTGCAACAGGCATGATGAGCTGATGAGGTAAACTTAAATGTAAAGGTGCACTTCTTTGTGAGATAGACCCCCAAGTCAATGTGAACACAGGTCAAACTACAGAAGTACATTTCCAAGCATAAAACACCTTCAATGGCATTTTAATTATAGAACTATATATTAAAAAGAAAAGCACAACATTTTTTATAAATTCTATCCAGAGATTGCCTTACTTTTCAAGAAGACACACACTATCACTGAAAATGTTCTGACACAATACTCAACATTCCCTCTCCTTGTATTTGTTCCTTTAGTCACAAAACGGTTGTCAGATAAGACCTTAAACACCTGCTTTATATGTTGAATGGTTGTTGTCTGACTAATATTTTAGTTTAGGCTGTAAACCTTTAATCATAATACATGACTTTGACGATCTTCCAAATATGATCTTTGAAACAATGGTGACAAAAGGCTTAATTTCTCCTTTCCACAGATTTCTCCAAACAAAGACCTTATAAACATTTTCAGTATGTCCCTATTCCTAATAAAAAGCTAGCCAACAACACAAATCTGTCATTCCAATAGGATAAACAATTATGTGGCAACTATTGATATATAAATTGTCGATTGTACACAATTTATATTTTGTTCCACTATTCCCTCTTATTCAATGGTTATCATGAAACATTTGTCCTAACATAGTAATTTCACATTATGATATTCCTTGAAGAAGGGCTTATTCTCTCGTTAATTGGAAAACATATAAATTGTGTACAATCGTTAATTCAATTTGATAAAGAAAGAACTTTTTTGATGCCATTTTTTTGTCATCTGCTGATACTTCCAATTAGGTTTAGTCTCTTAATCTTTAGTAGGGAAATGGAACAGAGCCTGTCACCAATCATCTTTTACCCCCATCATCTAGTTTTCTATGAGTTCCATCACAAAATGGTCTGTTCTTGGACTGTTTACAATTGCACAACCAGTATTCCCCCATCTTCTTCCACTTCAAATATCATCGGAAACATCTCGACTTTCTGTCCTGATGTTATCTCTCGGCTTATAAGTCTGTTATACAACTTGTGTGTTCCATCACAAATGGACTGTTAAATAAAGAGAGTGCAAAAATAAAAGGTAAGAGGCAAGTCTGTATCATTTCCATGCAGTATCTGTAAAACAAACAAGGACAATGCTGTTATAAGGTCCTCACTTAAGTTGCCTTTTCACATATTTAGCACATACACACTATTATTTGACAGAATATCAATGTTTTTTACTCAGTATGTCGAAAACATTGCCATCAGGACTAGGCTACGGATACTCCCATGAAAACAAGTGGGACTTGAAGCGAAACCCATAATTTACTCATAATTTGCAATTACTTACAAAGATGGAGTTTAAATTGAATCATTAGAAACGATTCATGACATTATTAAAAAGTACACTTTATGCCAGGTGAGCTTCAAATGAATTTGTTTCATATCTTATTTTACGTTTATGTTTTTATGTTAGAGCTGATTCAAGAACCATTCAGTTCTTACACAGAGATAGTTTCTTTATTCATGTAATGGGTAATTTGTAAGTCCAGCCCTTTCCAAAGAAGAACTACCTTGTCTCATACAGTTTACATTAGTAAGTGGAATCCTTCACTTCTCAACAAATGACTGGAGATGTCTCAATCAAATCTAGGGTCTACCCTATGCCTATAATGTCTATTGACACATTACCAAACAATAATGATGTTTGACCATTTTGGTTGCAATCGACTCTGGAAAACATTGTGGGAAAAGCAGAAATTGCTCTAAATGAGCAATTTCGCCTTTTCCCACAATGTTTTTTACCCCATCAGAAGATTGTTTTCAATTTCATCACATTTTGAAATGTCGTCTGCAAACTTTTTCAATTTGGGTCAGTCGAAAATGTTGCGTTTGGTTAAGGGTTAAACAATGTGGGGACCTAGCTCTAAGCCTAAATTGATCTTATTGCACTTTCAATTTGTAAACAGCACTCTAAAATAATCTCACTACCAGTTTATTTGCTTCTGACCATATCTGATACATTTTATTTTAAACTGGTATTTTTTGTCTTTTAATTTGAAAATATACCAAAAAGCTCAACTTTTGGGATGCATATTAAAAAAACAGACAGGGGAAGATGGTACCCCTTCCTTGCCACACCACCAGTCACCTGCATCAAACAAACCAGTGATGAAAAAAAATCCTGTGATAATTTACCTGTGTCCGACTTCGACCACATGCGCACCACTGGTATCGTTTCCCAGCCTCCAGTATAAGGGGGAATGGTTTTTTATCATGAACTACTCCATTAGGATGCTCAGCAGCGTAAAAGTTAACCTTATAGGCTTCGGGATGATCCTTTGCTTTCTTAGTGAGAGTCGGGTCGACGAATCTGTCGACGATCTCCATGACTGTCTCGTATACATCATTATCATGCTTTCCTACACGGATCAGCTCGTCTAGTGGGGTTTTTCTTAATGTCCTCTTTTTGCTTCTCCCTATGTTATACTTGCAGAGAACTGCTTGCGAAGAACTGTATGCTAATAGATTTGGATATATTTCGGAAATGCAATCAGTAAGAAATGAAAAACTATTTTTATATAGATATATGGAACGTTTAAAGGACCAATACTTACAATCTTGGAAAACTAATTGCGAAGACAATAGTAAATTATCTTATGATGTTCAATTCAAGACTACTTTTAGCTTAGAAGAATACATATCTAAAATAGATATACTTAAATTTAGAAGATGTTTCGTATTTCTGCTCATAATTTAATGGTTGAAAATCGAAGACATTTTGATAGTCCAAGAGAATTTAGACATTGTATTTATTGTGAATGTATATTGGAGGACGGGTTTCATTTTCTTCTTGTCTGTCCACTGTATAGTGATTTATGTTTAAGGTATATAGACACGAGGTATCTACGGAATGTCTCTGTTCAGTCTTTTATTAATATCATGTCTTGTAAAAATGAAACTGTTATTAGATGTCTTGCTATGTTTATTTATAAAGCTTTGGAAAAGAGAGATGCTTTTCTGATGGGAATAATTTAGTTATCATAAGATATATATGTCAACATAATGACTGTATAAGTTTTACACCTTTTAGAAAATGTCATAGTTTTGCTTTACCATTGAAAACAGTGTAATGAAACAGCAATGGTTTTAACTAAGATATATGGTGCCTCGTTGCATAGTGATTCTAACAATTATAAAAAATTAATTTTCATTTTATTTATTTAATGTATGTATATCATCGCTCTACAGGAAGCCTCCTTTATGTTTCTCTTAAAATGCCATCGACACTTCACGAGTATTGTTAACATGCTATTGTATTTGTATGTAACCTGTGTAATGGACCGTAGGCCTTTATATGCAATAAAACATTGAATTGAATTGAAATCTGAAATAGAAAGCCATTGTAGAGATTCTTACCTGCCAAGCTCTGAGTTATACCACTGATGTTCTCCCTTTCTCCACTATTTTCAAAACAAAAACGATTATATTTTTCTTTAATTCCCATGGTTTTGACTCAATATCACAAAAGAAATAGAGGATATACAGTCATACATCTGTCAAAAGCATTGAACATTGCAAGCATTTCAGTTTAAAGATGAGCCCAAGCAAATGTATATCTTATCATACATCATTCACAGAGGTACAGGGGTGCTGAAACCTGGTATTGATTTACAATTACTTGGCCATAAATGCCATTCTTTCTGTTCCCTTGTCGAATAATAATCAAATATTTAATATCAGTAAAAAATCACTTGTCCATTTAGGCTTCTGGACAAGCTGGGCAATATTGATAATAAGTTTTGCCACCCCTGAGGTAACATGGAATACCCTCTAGTGCATTTTAAAGATATTTCTAGAAATTATTTGTATTTTCTGGTAATTTCAATAACACTTTATATGAACAAATATGATAAAAGTGGCTGTGTATTTGCCACATATGCATGACTTCCTCATCTCAGAACCCAAAATTTAGAATGGCTTAAATAATTTGTGAATTGTATTAACTTTTGATAGAGTTTATATAGACAAAAGATAAACACAATCTTAAAATAGCTATTTGTCCATGCTTCCTAACAGATGCCAATCATTTCTATCATAATGTAATATTATCAAGCTTCTCAGTTTTTATGCAATTGGTTTCATATAAAAAAAATTGTAATCAAGTGGATCAAATGTAGATTGATATATATGCTAAGAAATCTCCTTGGTGAGAATGTTAAATTATTGCAATCAAAAATATGCCAGCACAGTCTTTTCAATTTTATAAACCTACATTAGTAAGAACCATATGAATGAAGAATATATATATTTGTAAACAGTGATGCAAAGACATCAACATAATACTGAAGGCTCCATAAGGTACACTCTTCTTTATGACACTTCTCACACATGAGATTTGTTGACATTAGTCTACACAGCCTATAGCTTTGAGCTGTTTTCAAAAGTATACTTCAGTAACTCTTCCCTTCTGACTAAACTTTAGAAAAGGTTTGCAACAAGAGAGTAAAATGGTGATAGAGTTACTGGGTTTATTTAAAAACCAGCATCCCAATAGAAGCCCTGACAGGCCAGAAGGCTTACTTTGCATCATATTACGATATGACAGAATAGTATCAATATATAAGTAAAGAAATTTAAAATGGTCTTTGGTGAAATAAAAGTGCAAATGATTATCAATATCAAATTTAGATTATTTTCCATGTGTGAGTCTCTTTAAGAAGTGTCTTTTTACTATTTCAAGGGCCTAAAGATCAATTTATTTTTCCCATTAAAGGTGTCTTTACATCATCAAATATAAAAACGAATCTTAAAGAAACAATTGTCTTTAAATAAATGTCATTTTAAATTAAGGTGTGTTTTAACATTATTTGTCTAAAGATGATAAATGATGCAACTCACAGTGTAACAACACATTAAAGGCCCATTAAAGGAGATTAATGCTATATCAAACTATATTATTTGGTAAACTTTTGGACAGATTCAAATAGTTATCACCAGAAAACACCATCAGCACAACTTAAATGTGAAAGTAAAAAACCAGAAATAACCCAAATTAGCAAGTTTTATAAATCAGATTTCCTGATTCTTCACCTCTGACCTTGACAGTTGATACACACATTTTTGAACCGACCAATCAGAATTCGTTATTTTGAACATGTAAACAAACAGGTTGTTGATAAATATGATTGAATTGGAGACACCTATATTTCAAGGACAAAATAACCTTTTTTAAATGAGTCTACTTAATAGGGTCTCATTGCATTCCTGAACTAATTATCATGACTTTTATGAACATAATAAAAGAACTCCATATATTTTTTCAGTAATTTATTTGTACTCCTTTCCTTTGATGTGTCTTTAAGTAGCTTTTTACTGACATGATATTAACACAAAATTCTTACTTATATCGTCATTTCGGTTAACAGCAAAAGCCCACATGCTACATGTATGTTACATACATGTTTAAGTATGTGTTGTCATTGCTCTGAATTTAATATGAGAGGAGTGTGCAGATAGTTCATTTGTAAAAGTATATTTTTGTCCCAGCAGCAGGCAAAATCTTTTAACCATTCCATTGGTGTTATTCTTCCAATTTTATTATCGTTATACTAACTTACAAGAGAAAATGTCAACATTTTGAGATACCAACCAAAACCGCAATATGGCAAAGTATAAACAATGTGAAGTACACAATTGAAGTAGATCAACAATGTATTTAATGTTTAACTTCTAACAGGAGAATTAACCCACCCCCATACTGATGTAACGTTCGTTAAACGTTATGCAAAGTAGGAAACTAATGCATTGTTGTAGAGAACATGCTGGTATACATATAGACAACACTACCGCTAATTGCACGACAGTATTGTTTACTGATCGGATGTGTTTGCGTCTTTGAGGGGTTCATTTGATCGGTTCGTTACCCTGACAAACGTCATTGTTTAGTGTATTTGTTAAAACACTGTGTCCTAGCCTAGAACTGAGAGATGGATTATCAAAGAAAGAGGCATTGAAATGCCCGATATAGAGGGTCGTTCATTAAAGGTCATATTTTCCGATGAATTAATTTTTCTTTATTCAAGGTTTTTTAATTTGGTTGTGGTTTCGTTATGACGGAGGTAATGTTTTTTCTTCTCATAAAGAAGCGAAAAAGGTTGTTTTTGACTACTTTTATTCACCTTCATCGATTTTTGTGAATGGCTTATCTTCCTTGTAGTGACGTCATTTATGTAACAAAGTTATATGAACTACCAGCAAGAAGAATGTAGCTTTCAGTTACGACGGGTTTTTTTCCTCAAATTTCGGTCATTTTGAAATGTTGAAATGTGTTTTTGGTAACGCATTGGATATTGAATATGGTATTTCGACAGGTCTTATTCTGTTTTTGGTCGCAATAATGCGAGTTTCTCCCTTTTTCCGACGAACATAAAAGCTGCAAAAAGTTTCGATAAGTAACCTGGACCGTGTTTACTTTACAAATAAACAAAAGATATATTCACCAAACAAAAACAGTAGGCTGTGTTGGTTTCACTTCGAAGACGGCAAGTTTACACATTGTTAGGCGTTTCCAGAGAATTCATTTTATTGATATTTAAATGATTGGACGCAGTTCAAAGTATTTTATACAGGTGAAGACGCTTCGAATTTATTCTACTCAATGAGTAACTGTTATATTTCCCTTATTTGAAACACACCGACAACATTCACTTTACCTCGATATATTGGTATCAAGATTGTCAAAGCAAACCTGATTAAGCTAATGTAATTTTCAAACACCAATCAAGCGATAAAGCACACAACCGTGTGTCAAAACATTGGTGTGGCGCACGACTGTGTACACTGTATTTCGAAGTGACTCAAAATATCTATCAAAAGTCGCCTTTTTAATACCCAATGTACCACGATGCTACTGATAATTAAAGCCTGAAGTTCTTAGTTACGCTGTTTACCACATGATCTCAGGAAAAGGATTTTTGTTTTCAAAATTTACGTTGTGGTGAACTGATGTTGGTGATTAAATCAATTCCTGACGTTTAGTTTGGTGTGTTTGAGCCTCGTGTAGTCATGCTAGATCTTCAAATAGAATATACACAGTGTAAAATGAAGATATATTTATGACAAGGATAAATCACGTTGATTACAAAGATAATTTCCTTGAATGGCTCTCTTACTCGCCAAGCTGGATTTGTTTCGAACAGATTTTTAAACACTTAAATGCTTCTAGTTATTCTTATTTGAAATAAGATATTTCGGTAATATTGGTTTAAATGACGTATGTCACACTGAACTGCAGGTGTTCAAACATGATTATTACAACTTTGTATTGATAATTTAGTAATTATATCATTTAAAATATAATTTACACATTTGAACATAATCTCCTTGTTTACAATTTAATTGATTATTGTCAGTTTACCTCTTAAATCACATACAAAGGGTCAATCAACAAACATCGGACATTACAAGGATTAAGGGTCGTGATGAAAATTAAATATCTTTGTTGTTATTTAACTACAAACTTCACCAAAGCTAGATTTTTATAAAATGTATAAGACTGATTTCTGTTTTGATAAATATATTGATGTTTTAAAAGGAGATAGTTTAAGAAAGCAGATGACATGTTTTAGATAAAGTTCTCCCTCTTTAGATATTGAAACAGGTAGATTTAATGGAGTTGATAGAAGTGATCGAATATGTAGACTCTGCTCTTTAAATCAGATTGAATCTGAATATCATTTTTTATTGTGCTGTCTAGCCTATGCAAACATTCGTAATAAATATTTTGGACATCTACCATGGCCAAAAACTAATACATTTGTTAATATTTTATCTTCAAAACGTCAATGTATTCCAACTAAATCTTTTATCTAAAAGAGAGCTTTAAAGGTCGAAATGAAATTATTCAATGTATTTACCTTTATTATATATCATTATGTGACAACTAAATTCGTGACTTGTATGTTTTCGTGATTTGATAATCTTTGTTATTCCTTTTTTTGTATATATTAACATGTTTACGTATATTATATATGTCTGTACCATATTTGTAAATGTTGTCTTGGCCAAAGGCATTTATATGCTGGTTTTGGCCAAATAAAGAATTGAATTGAATTGAATTGTTAATTATCAGGAGAGACACTTTCTGCTATTCCAGACATGAAATAATAAGCGGCAAATATCACACTTTATTAAATTTATCGAAAGAATCCATTGTTGAGATATAATCAATCAAGACCAAACTTTCACAGGATGTTTGGATTGATAAGGTGTAAGGACATAGTTATCTCTCAATGTGACTTACGTCTGATACTTTTTCGTTTTGATATTCAAGGAAGTGAAGATGTTGTCGTTTCTATTAGAATAGTTTGACACTTCAATAAGTATTTGATAATCAGTATTCACCAAACGGTATTAACTCTATGTTTTCAACAAAAAACGTTTTAACATCAAGGTCAAATTTTGTCAAAATAAGATTTAAATTCCAAAATCATAAAAAACAAATTCAAATATGTTTATTCAAGGTTGTTAGTAAAATAAACTATGACGATTTTTTTTTATTTAGCTGTTAATTATTAACCCGAAAATTAAATGCTCAATATGTCGAGGCTACTTACACGAGAGAAAACGAACATAAATGTAAAGTGAAAATGAAGAAAATTTTTAAGTCAAAACAGTTGATCTAGTAAGACGACATCGGAATCAATTTCGAAATCATAGACCTCTTACTGGGGGTGGAGTTACTGGAAAGTTGGCGGATGATTTTAACAAATACTCTTGAAGGTGCTAGTGTTTAGTTTTAAAAATACTTTATGCGGAACAATACCTTTTAATTTGGATGTGTGGTGAAAATGTGAGTTAAAGGATAACCTTCGTATCACAAGTAAGTTAGGTTATAAAACGATTTGTTCGTTCGCAATTTATGATCTTCTTCCGTTTCATTACATGTATTGATAAGACAATGCAGAGTGAATTTGACAGTTGATAGTTATACGTTCTACGGTTTTAAGACAATTCGTTTATTCAGATATATGTCTTTGTTTACTGCTCAATTAAATCGTTAATGCTAATACACGATCATTGACGAAAAGGTACTCATGTTTTTTTCAACAAATATCAATAAAAATAGCTATTTTCACAAATATCGTCAAAATCTCAAGCCGATTCTTACATATGAACACATTTACAAATCCTTGCAAATTTATGCGTTACGTCACTTACTTTTTTTCCAAAAGGATATTCTTATAATATGAAACATATTCAATAAAGAAAATGCACTGTTAATCCAAACATTGACTAAAGGATTCCTATTTCGAGGAAAATCGTCTCAATATGAAGCTGTTCCTTTCATATGAAGGCATTGACATGTCCTTGTTAATTCACCCGTTAAGTCACTTATTTTTTTTTTCAAATTGATATTCTTATAATATGAAACATATTCAATATAGAAAATTCACTGTCAATCCAAACAATGACTTAAGAATCATTTATTTCAAGGAAAACCATCCAAATTTCAAGCCGTTCCTTTCATATGAACAGGTTTACGCAATAACAAATCCATGCAAATTCACGGGTTAAGTTACTATTTTTTATTTTTCAAATTGATATTCTTATAATATGAATGATACTCATTAAAGAAAATGCGCTGTCAATCCAAACAATGACTTTAGGATCGTTTATTTGAAGAAAAACACCAATTCTAACCAGCAATCGCTCTTCACGCCCTTTACATGGCGCATTCAGTGGTTCAAGAATGATGTCAGAGCAAAGGGAAGTAAGTCATACGAACTTTTATTAATCGATGAGCTATGACGGTGATTTATGACGTAATGCGTTATGCTAAAATGTTGCAAATGATTTCAATGTGATTCTTTTACTTCATATATCATTTTTATGAAATAAACCCAACCTGTACATATGACCTTTAATTGAAGAAAGAGAGCCAAAGCAAATATTATTGAAAAAGTTCGAAATTGTCCGGGGACGAAACACACTTGTCCTTAAACCATTAGACGATTTGTAATCCATAGCGACTCACATTATGAAAAACTTAACAAGCTAAATGAACACTATCTATTTCTTACAATGTTAATCGAAAATTATCAGAAATCATCTATTACCGTTCTTGTTGTCTGGTAAAACAAAAATGACTTTGAAATGGCCAAACTAATGGGCGCAGCTATTTTGATAAAACAGAAATGAATTGATTGAAAAAAAAATATTCATTTCCATCTTTTGTTTATTCGATCATTGAAAGTTTTAATCAATTGAAATTATTTATATTATTTACTTCAAACTTATGTCAAATCATTTTATTCTTAAATAATTGAAACAAAATCGAAGATCGGAAACCAGTCTCTATATATGCTGCGGTTCTTACTGTTGCTAGTTTACCATAGAAACCGTAGTGACTGGGTTGGAGTTAACTTGTTTACCTGGATGAAAAAAAGCAATATTGACTTTATCCAAGAAGTTTTCAAAAAAAATTCAAAATGAGTCAAAGACAGGTTTTGCAAGGTATGTGCTTAATTTATGAAAATACATTTTAGATATTTTAATTGATAAATCCAGAGTGAATTTTCATTTAAACTTGGCTGCATTTGACATGGGTCACCATAAAAAAAACTTAGTTTTCTTTTTCTAACCCACGCATTTGTGTTCAATAAAAACAAATCAGCTGAACTGATATGACACTTGACCTTTAATGAAACTAAATCGTATCTTCAATGCCTAACATAAATTAAGATTGTGTTGGTGTAGACAAAGGATGATTCAATTTATCTTCAGATCTGCAATTGCTTTTGTTAGAAACAGTTCGTTTAAAACCAATGTAATCACACATAATTAAGTCATGTCCTAGTGTAAAACAGCTTCAGTTTTCTTCTTACTATAATTTATGTATATTTCTTTTGTTTAAATGCCAAGCTAATTGAGATTTGTAGTGATTTAGTTTCTTATTTAAGACCGCTGTCAGTTGCAAGACCTATGGATGTGGCATGAAACTAAGACACTAAGCACAATATTTTCTGTCACTTTGGTTCGGTTATGTACCCATCTGTATGATTCATTCTGTTTTGCCCTGTTTGTTCAGTTTTCACTTGAATTCAGAGGTTCATGTTGTATGTGTAAAGAATATTGTTTCGTATTGTAAGATGTACTTTTTACGGGTATCCCTTTTTACTTTGCTTTTTCTTCCTTTTTTACCTAGCTATCATTTCTTTTATATCCTTGACCAAGTTACTAACGATCATATTATAGTCAAGATTGGCTGCGATGATGTAATACGTAGATGAAGATAATAAGGGTATGCAGCAATACAGCATTGATTTTCAAATACCTTTGAAAGCACCTTAGTAAACAATAATGTATTGCAATATAGTTTCTGATAGTTAACCCGTTACCAAACACCAAGTTCTCAACTGTCTTAAAATGAAAGAGTTTGCAGATGAAATTTCAAAATATAATGAAATTTAAAACCAATAATCTAATAGGGCAGATCGTTTAGAGCAATTTCTCCTTTTCCTACAATACTTTCCAGGGTCATCTGAAACAAAGTGGTCAGCTGTCATTATTGTTTGGCAATGGGTTAAAGGCCTAATTTGTGTTATCGTTTTGAATATTTCTTGTTTCTACATCATCTTTTCAAGAATAGGATGACACGCAAATTTGCAAAAAAAATCTAATCTTTGCTACTACTTAGATGAAATTTATTAAGGTACCTTAAGTTAATTTGCATCACCTCCTTAATGGTATCTGTATGTGCCATTTTTTTTTATTTTCAGTTTTTGAGCAGTATCAAAAGGCGAGGACACAGTTTGTTCAAACTGTAGCAGAGTTGGCATCTTGACATTGAAACACTGAGACTCTTCAAAATGCCGGAGTTATGTTGGACATTGTACTCACAACTCAACAGACTGCGGCTTTAGCATTGGGTCGACTTGCAAACTATAATGATGACTTGGCAGAAGCTGTTGTTAAAGGAGATATTTTACCTCAGTTAGTCTATTCACTCGCAGAACAAAATGTAAGCAATATTGAAAACCAGCATTATTTGCTTAGACAAGGAAACTTTGGAAAATTGTACAGATACAATTGCTGAATAAGGAAATGAAAAAGCTGTTGAGCCTGTGAATTTTGGTAAACGTGATTTTTAAGAAATGTCCAATTGGGAATGTGCCTTTAATTGGCTCCTGATATATGATACAAACAAACCTTCAATTCTATGGAATATAACCACTATTTTTCAGATAACATGGACTTTATCAAAGTGTCTATGAATGATTTGTTTTTAGTTCTATCAATTACAAATGAATGTATTTAGATCTACTCATAAATACAATTTAACAAGTTTGACTACAATAACGTAATCAAAATGTACGTTCAATATTAACGCATCTTGATTCTGACTTTCAGAGGTTCTACAAGAAAGCTGCTGCCTTTGTCCTGAGAGCTGTAGCCAAACACTTCCCACAACTTGCCCAGTCTGTGGTAGACTGTGGTGCCCTGGATGCTCTAGTGATCTGTCTGGAAGAGTTTGATCCAGGTGTGAAGGAAGCTGCAGCCTGGGCCTTGGGGTACATAGCTCGCCACAATGCTGGTAAGTCATACCAACCGGCATATATAACCATCACAGGATAGGATTAAAAGCTTAGCCCCTGTGGCCTAGTGGTTAGAGCACAGAACTTATAATCACATGGCATAAGATCAAATCCTTGTGGGGGAATTTGGATTTCACATTACTGAATAATAAAAAAGAATGACAAAACAAACTTCCTCCGTGTTTTGTGCCACAAAATAAGGTGACAAACTTAAATTCGTTTTGCAGCTTATTTCATCTATAATAAGTAAAATTTATTTTTAAAGAAAATTTGGAATTGAAAGGGAGATAACGCTGAAAAGCCCCATTGGTTTTGTTTGTAAGATTTCTCGCTCTAGACCACTTATTTCACAGACAGGAAGATCAACAGGAAGTTGGTAATTTCAACAACTCTCCAGGGAATTTTTTTTGAACCGTTTATGTCATCGATCCATATGTAACACATTCGACCGAATATGAAAATACCAGTATATAATGGAATTTTAATGACTTATATATACAAACACATCTCGACACAATCTCCTATTGTTATCGTCCCCTAACGGATAACTAATTAGCGTGAACCAATTTACTCGGGTAGACTCGACATACAAACACATACATTTTAACATAAACATACATACATATCGACACAGATACAATGAACATGTTTTACAAAGTATGTTGCTTACTGCAATATATCTCTAATACACATCAGCTTAAAAATATAAAACGTCCGTGTTAGAAGGTAGTTGTTTGATAGTTTATTTACTTTTAATTATCGGTAATGACAGTAAAAGATACTCGTTACGATTAAGATTCATAAACGAGCTTTCTGCGATCAAGTGCAAAATAAATATAGATAGACAGGTATTTGAATGTCTTCTTTTTTGTTGATGTTGATTACTGCAGAAATTTACTCATATTTTGCCGAGTGTGGTTATACATGTATCTGTAAATTCTTATGGATCTAATATCTTCATAGTAGCTACGGAATAACTTCGGTTTACCGAACATGACTGGCCAGAGAATTTACTCACATTCTTGTTTTCTAATTGATTGATAATAGTTTGATTTGATATCAGTAATTCACGTATGGTTAAACTTTGATATCAGTTGGGTTCTAAAAGCGCAATGATTTGGACACACTATTTGGAACGACGAGTTTTTACCCATTTGACCCATTACAAAACGAAGACGACTTTTGACTGGTTTGTTGCAGACGACCCTGGAAAACATTATGGAAAAGGTGAAATTTCTCTTTAGTTGACCTCAAAACATTGAGACTCTTTTATGACCGGATATTGAAGGCCTCTCATATTAATTGGGTTGGTAATTTGAATTCCCTTCATCTCAATTTGATAGCGTCTTTTTCAGAACGTTGTCGTGGGACCATTTTCAAAAGATTCTCTCTAGAGCAAAAGTTTAAACTTTGACCCTATGAATTTATCGTCGAAAATGAAAGAAAACATATTTATTCAAGAGGAAACTGGAATTTGGAGAAAGTGACGTGTGTTTTTATGTGTGTAATTAAGGGTTAAAGTTGAATCAATTTTTCATCTGTCAAAAAGCGTTCTATGCAGTCATCGATAGAACATCAAAATAGGTTTTATACGGTAATAGGTATAACGGCAAAAAGCGTTTTATGCGGTTATCGATATGGCGGCGAACGGCGCTATATACCGTAAAGGGTTAATGAAATATATTTCTCTTTGAAATTGCTTTATCTGTAGGAATCGCTCTACCACATTTTAACGATGATGTAACACAAAGTGCACTTATAGCTCACATGCTTCTGGATGAAGAACAAATAAATAAAACAAAGAATTGCATTGGATCGGGCAGATAGGAACCTGTATAATTGATCAAATTGAAAGAGTTTGCAGACGACATTCCAAAATGTGATGATAGGGCAGAAAACTATCTAAAGCTATTGTTAGAATATAATTATTCTAAGCTTCTATAATTTGAAGCTTAGAATAACTTATGTTGAAGGAGTTGATTTAAAAGGTTCTCACAGCATTCATAAATTGATTTTCATGACTTTTATGAACATAATAAAATAACTCCATATATTTCCTCAGTAATCCATTTGTACTCATATGCTTTTATGTGCCTTTAAAATGTTTAACGTGTTTAGTTTTTATCTTTATATTGACGGGTTCAGGGTATGATTTATCATATCTCTATGTCTCCTGTCCTCATGTACAATGCCCTGATTTCAATGCAACGTGTGTGATGTTCTGTGTGTTAGTTATCATTAAGTATGACTTTTGTATGTCAATGAACAAACTGGGACAAACATCGTATATGAATACGGATATCACGTAATGAGAGTGGTATATAACGCACGTCTATGGTGTACCCGTTTGACTGTGTATGTACTGTATAGCATATGTCTGGGAAGCAAATTCTGGTCTCGTTAGGAATCACGTTGATGTAGCGTTAAACGCTATTTAACGCCATTTAACCAGTTTGTTGCAGACGACTGTGGAAAAACTCTTAGTTTAGTTTAAACTTATTTATTGTTCATCGATTGTGAAACAAGTTCTTACAACTTAGATTAATCACTCTCGATTCTGCTTCCTTGATACATAACCAGTACTCGCGCCGAATGTGGATTAATGAAAGTTCGCAAGGCAGATCCCGCTTTTCACAGGATTCGAACCCACGACCCTCGTGTCCAGAAGCCGACGCTATATCCCTGGCTGGACCACTTTCCTCCACAGGAAAAACGCTGTTGGATAAGGAGAAATTGTTCGTGACAAGCAATGTCACAATGCCACAATGTTTTCTCCCCTATCAGAAGACTGTTTGTCAATCTAATCACATTTTGGAATGTCGTCTGCAAACTCTTTCAATTTGGGACAGTCAAAACATTGGCGTTTGGCAAGGGGTTAAGCAGCAGATAATTGAGAAGGGTCGAAACGTGTTTGATTCACTGAAGCTGTAACGATGACCGTCCTTCGTCAAAAAACTCTGTCATAGTCACGTACTGGTCAATTATACAGGTTCCTATCTGCCCGATCCAATGCAATTCTTTGTTTTATTTATTTGTTCTTCATCCAGAAGCATGTGAGCTATAAGTGCTTTTTATGTTACATCATCGTTAAAATTGGTAGAGTGATTTCTACAGATACAGCAATTTTAAGATGATATATTTCGTAACAAATAGTCGGCTTTCATCGCGTTATTAAGTTCTCCCTCTGATAACGAATGTACACTTTAAATAATGGAAGATTTTGATAAAGATTAATCTATCTGTATGTGTGTAGATATAATGAAAGGGCATCATTCATTTTGACATCAATATGTTTGTTTGTAAATTTTAATGACAAGACATCTTGTAAGTTCAAGTCGAAATCGGGCCATTTTATGTAAAACTGCTTTGTGTCCTCCCTCATTCCTTAAAGGGACTATGTCAGATATGTGTGCTTTGGGGAAAGTAAACGTTAGACATTTGATATTCACAATCTTTGTCACTAAACAAAGACCGTTTTCAATTTCATTATTTATAAGTTGCTAAAACCCCGTGCTTTTGTAAGTAAATTTTAGCATTCACCCCTGTCTGTTCTTCCTTGGGAAATCCGGTTTATAAATAAACGGAGGAATTCGTTCTCGTGCAACTTGCAGAAAAGTTGGAATGATAAGATTACAATTCAACAGAACAAAATAGATTTTAAAATCAAGTTAACATTGTATAAATCTTTCCTGGATTGGAATTCATTATTTGTCAATTTCATTCGTGTAATTCTTATTCCAATATGGAAATTAAAAAGTAAGCGGTATTTGATATGAAATAAACAACACGACATACTCGTAATATTCATTTTGTAAATATAAATTCAGACAAAACTTGTGAAAGTGGATTGGTGAACGTCTTTGAATGATATACATATGTTCTTGATTTGCATTTCAATATATTCCTTTACCAAAACAAATACAAGTTTTATTTCGTTTTTTGTTTTGCTTTTCCATCAGGGGTGGAAAACCTTTACAGCAGATGTAGAATGTGCGCTTTTCGTTCTTCTATTCTAATCAAATTTAGCAAGTTTTATCTTATTAATGTTTTAGCAGTTTGTTTTCCTACTTGTATAACTCAATTTCGCTCGACAGAAATAATCTGTCAATGGGAATGCGCGGTAAACGTTTCCAAAGACTCACGTGACGATAGTTTCTAAAAATACCACCCCTTACTCTAGGTTTAGATCATTATTTAAAAAGTAAACCCGTTTAAACAGTATGCAATACCGGCGATTCAAATTTTATTTATCTCTTCTGCACAGTAATGAGCATGGTTGATAAGCTGTCAATAATCTAGTCCTATGTAACTTTAGAAATGTGTGTTGTTATGTTTACGGTAGTAGACAATTAATTTTAAATAAGTGAAAATCTCAATCTCCGAGGGAGTCTCTTTAAAGGGACTATATCATGGAATGAAGTTTTTTGAGAAACAAATGGTATGTTTAAACGATGATCTAAACAACCCTTAGCAGTAAACAAAGACCATTTTCACACTCTGCATTTAAAAGATGCTGAAAACCTGTGTTTTATTAGAAATTTGTGACACGAGTAGAATAGTGCCTTCAGTGCTTTGATGAAAAAACTTGGTTCATAAGTAGAATTGTCTGTTCTTGGACGCATCCCCCGAGCGCCATGTGTTAACCCTTTCCCAAACAACACATTTTCGACTGTCCATAATTGAAATAGTTTGCAGACGACATTTCAAAATGTGATGAAATTGGAAAAAATCTTCTAATAGGCCAGAAAACTTTGTGGGAAAAGGAAGAATTGCTCGTCACGGGCAATTTCTCCTTTTCCCTCAATGTTTACTAAAGTCGTCTTCAACAAAGTGGTCAAATGTCGGTATTGTTTGGGAAAGGGTTAAGGGTGTCGACCCATTTCATGATTTAGGTCCAACACACTCTTAACCATTTTAATCATCACGCAGGATGGAACGAAAGATCGTTGATTACAATATAAACCAATTAAACGGGTTACTAAAGCTGTTAGATAAATATGCTATATCTCCTTTGTATGAAGTTATGAAAGAATATGCAAAGTGTATCAAAACTCTAACTTGGTATATCTGTTAAGTTTAAAGTCATAATAAAATTATATTTTATATCGATTGTGACGGACGTTTGAAGCTTATCAAATTCACTCTCGATGAATACTTCCTGAATACTTAACAAGTCCTCGCACCGATTTGAGGGTTAGTCTCGGTAATATTAACTGCGTCTAACCCAGAACACTTAGTACATGAGCAGAAATAAAGTTATTTCATAAAAATTGAAAGCTCAATCTGTGAGACATTCCTTTGAAGGACTAGGCATCGTAATGTACCTAGTTTTATTGTCAGTGCGACATGTAAAAACCTCAAACAAATCACCATGCAAAATAGAGAAACATTCCCTTAACCAAAAACAGATTTTGAAGCGCACCATACAAACCTGTTCTAAAAGGGGAAATAACACTGGATTGCATCCACAGCCATGTGCTAGAAAGTTGCAGGATTACCAGAGCATCTTAGAAATCACTGAGCGTTTACGTTAGTGTCTCCCTCGATCGTGCGCTCTAGCGTCGCGAATTGACAGGTTTTGCCGGAGAGTGGTCATTATATAAATTGGTATGCACCCTTGTCGCGAATTTATCAGTTGACTTCGCGCTACAGAGACAACATTTACTAACTGTGCAATATACGTAATATAATAATATAGAATCCATGATGAAACTAGCAAGCATCATCATCAGCATGATGATTATCGGTATGTAAATATTGCATTTTCTAATTATAAGTTTGTTTTATCTTTTTACGGCTATATTTGGTTTACGATTAATATATCAACCTTAGCATTTGTTATGTCCATGTAAAGAGTCTAAATGAGGTGTTTTGCTTAATTAACTCTTTACCAAACGCTAAATTTTCGAGTGTCCCAAATTGAAAGAATTTGCAGACGACATTTCAAAATGTGATGAAATTGAAAAATAGTCTTCTGATAATGTAGAAAATATTGTGGGAATAGGAGAAATTGCTAGTTAAGAGCAATTCATCCTTTTCCCACAATTATTTCAAGAGTCATATGCAAAAAACTGGTTAAATGTCGTCATCGTTTGGTAATTGATTGAGACAATAGATAGTGTGTATAAATCAGAGTCGTTCTATGTGGCGCTTCAGTCGAGTAGTCTCTTTGTAGAATTCGATAATTAGTTATTTTATGTTTATTTAGCATGTACAATCAGAGTGCAACACCCCGTGCTGATATATTTGTTACACTATCATGCAAATAGCTTCTCAATATATCTTGAATGTTGTAGATAAATCATTGTTAGTGGAACGCATACATCACTTAATTAAGTGTTTTATTTTCATGTTTTCCGCGTGCATTACGGGCCGGTGGCATTTTTACTTTTTATATGAGCATTCTTTTATGTATGCAACCTTTTGTCTGGTCTCAAATTACATTCAATGTAAGGACTTGCATTTAAGTGATGAATGTCTGAGTACGTATTAATATCTAAACTGACGTATAAATGTGCATATGTATTTTTACATATAACCCAATACGCATCATTCCCTTTTGATTGCTCTCCATAAGTTTACTTATTTATATAATAATATATTTTTTTATTTCTTATTTTTTTTTTCTTAACATTTCATTTTCTTTCTTTTCTTTCTCGATTCATGTGGTAAATATTTTTCATTGCACATATGTAAATATGACCATAAACTGTAATGTTTGTGTCAATAAAGTTATTTCTGATTTTGATTCTGATTCCGATTTCTGTATTATACGTTATTGTTGTGGGTAAAATGGGTCGGAAGACTTATTACCAAAATGAATATTTGTCATTTGTCAATTTATTTTCCTTCTTTTTTCTTTTTTTGAAATTTTTACATATCAACACGTTTATTCAAAGACATTCACATTATCTGTTTACTATGGAAAGTGAAATGTGTTCATCAAAACAACATATATATAAATAAAAGGAAGTACCTATTTTTAAGAGTGCGAGAATGATTTTGATAGGGCAATGTATCCCAAGTTATTTGGCGGCTGGCCTGTGATCTTACCTGATTGCTACTCTTGGTATCTTTTTTCATCAAAATTAAGCGATTAATTAAGGTTTTTGAAAGTAGACGACACAAAAACCTATTTTTAAATAATTACCCAGCAATCTAAGGGTTAAATTCTGTTGCATAAAAAGGGTCCATACGCCGTGGCAAAGTCATGTCGTAATAGATGGCTATGTCACAATGAACTATGATATGAATTCGATTTCAATCAAATGAGCCTGTATCATTCAAATTTGATCAAATATTGATGACTTTGTGAAACTGTATTCTTTAAAAGGGGCTTGTTCACAGATGTAAGGTAATTTGGAAGTTAAAATTTGATTTTTTAACTCTTAGAATGCTGCGTAATTCTATAGAAAATAGATTTCTAAAACCTTGAATATCTGCTTAATTTTGATGAGGAAAGATGCTTAGAGTAGAAAACAGGTTAGATCGCAGGCCAACAGCCAATTTACTTGGCGACTGGCCTGGATCCAACCTGTTTATATAAGCATTAATTCAGTTCCAGTATCATTAGGGTTAAAAACTGTACAACAACTGCACTGCTATATGTAGATAAGAAATAGTAATAGGAAGCAACTTTAGATCGTTATTTGATTTTTTAAAATATGTTCACTGGATTAACATTTATTTTAATCTAAAGGCGTTACATTGCTTTTGAGATCTACTGCATATAAACCCGCACATTGTTAGGTAGCCACCTCACTCTCTACAGCATAGCAACAATCAATCAGGACAAGATGTAACCTCTGCGTTACTGAGCCGACTCTTTTAGATAAATTGACGCTTCTTGAATAAGTTATGCTTTAAATGGCTAGACTAATTTATAAATCAAACAACAGTAACAAAGGTTATATTGATTCAACGATACTTTGATCTGACTTTCATATTTTCTCATCTATGAACAAGCATCTGTTAATGGTGCTATCAACCTGTTTGCTTGATAAACCTTTTAAATCGAGTCATGTGAACAGAAGCGACCTGATTATCGCCAAAGATAAATGTGATTAATCTATGATGACATGGAAAACATGGGTCGAATTGTCTAGTCAAGTACACGGGTACCCACAGAGTTAACATACAATCTCGTAATGTCCGAAAATAGTGTCAGCATCTAAGGTTGCTTTTTCACAAATGTGAGGAAACTTGGAGGTCAGAAATTGATTTCTTTAAAACTGCGCATCGGTTGTACTGTTATACGGTTCCCACTGAAGAAAATCAATCTGAATCAAAATTGGATAGTATTCAGTTCGTTAAAGTGTGTATACAACAAATTAAAATGCATTTTAATGCAAAAGCGTGAAATCGCTTTGAGATCCACCGCATATGAACTGAGATTTCTTATATGAATTAATACAACCTTGATCAATTATGATTAGCTACTTTTAGTTGTATTTCAAACAACAATACAAATAAAAGTGTGTTATTTAAACATTTCAACTTTTTCTCTTCTGTGATTAAGCACCTTTTAGATAAATGATTTACACTTATACATTATGACATTGGAGATTTTTGGGGGGAATGGAAATTCAACTGAAAACTTCCTTAGAATCATTTAGCCCTTCTCAAAATAGAACAACCCCATATTGTCAAATCTGCTGCAGACATCTTATATCATGACGTTGGAGATTCTTTTGGGGGGAATGGAAATAAAACTGAAAACTTCCTCAGAATCATTTAGCCCTTCTCAAAATAGAACAACCCCATATTGTTAAATCTGCTGCAGACATTTTAAGAAATCACAAATGAAAGGATAGATTCATGAGCAAATTATGTAATTTGTAGAATTTCTTAGCTACTGTTCATGTTATTTGGTGATTACTATTGCTCACAACTTCTTAGTTTATTGTTCATGTTATTTGGTGACTACTATTGCTCACAACTTCTTAGTATATTGTTCATGTTATTTGGTGACTACTATTGCTCACAACTTCTTAGTATATTGTTCATGTTATTTGGTGACTTCTATTGCTCACAACTTCTTAGTATATTGTTCATGTTATTTGGTGACTACTATTGCTCACAACTTCTAAGTATATTGTTCATGTTATTTGGTGACTACTATTGCTCACAACTTCTTAGTATATTGTTCATGTTATTTGGTGACTACTATTGCTCACAACTTCTTAGTATATTGTTCATGTTATTTGGTGACTTCTATTGCCCACAACTTCGAACAGGAACCCATATTACACATTTAAAATTTAAATTTAAACGAATGAGAAATCGCTGTGGTCCTAGTTATTTTGGACTCATTGGTCGTTGGTTCGATTCCTGCGAGTAGCGGGGTCCACCTTGAACCTTTTGGTTCAGATTAAGCGCAAGTACCTTTTTATGCAGCCAGGGACCAGGGAAGAAAGATTTATAGAATTTTGCTAGATTGGGCATATCTTCCTCACTGGTAACGGGGATCGAACCCGATACCTTCGCATAGAAACTTGAGGAAATTTTTTCACAATCGAGTTCAAATAAATCAACTTATCTAGACGCAATGTTATAGATTGTAACACCGTACGATATGTACAATACCATGTCTCTAAGCGATATCACGCAAGCAGCCCAAACATTTGACCTGACTGTTACATAGCCATTATCATAATAGGCTGGTGGGCTGTGAACAAACAGCTCAATGCCTCTTAACGCAATTTAACCTATTTATTTCGTTTTTTTATTCATTTATCTATATTTCATTGACTTACCAACAACTGAAACAAGAACAGAACGGAACGGAATATTTTCATTGATTTTCAAGAGAGACCATAGGGGACAAATTTCGAACCACCAAAATGCAACCCCCACTGTCATACCACAACTGCGGCGAAATAGCTGTGTACAAAGGATTTGACAAACAAAGACCCACATTTCAACGTTTGCTCTTCTTCATTCATCAAAAAGCCGTTGATACGATATTTAACAATAAGTATTCAATTATACGCGCTTTCGACGTGGGCTAAAGATAAAACCTTCTCAAAGAAATCAGGTTATCTGCTTGTGTCGAAGCCCTTTGAACCTCAGGTGTCTGATCACAGTCTATGTTTATCAATGTATCAAAATCACGCCTACAAGGTCCTATTCCGAATGATACAGACGTAGATATTTTATTCTACACTTTTACAGCTCAGATCATCCGACTTTACACCCACAAGGCCTTGTAACACAAAGAGGCTACTGTCGTTTACCTCTGTAAAACATAAATGCAATGGTATTCATGTGTGTTTAATAGTTCAAAAGTGAAGATGATGGTAAAACTTTTGATTGTTTATATACCATGTACTTTATATAATAATTCATTTAATTTTATATCATGACAAGACACTGTATGGTTTACACATCGAATAAGGAATAGTCATTGTTTGCAAACGCACATTTATGACGGATAAAAGTTCTTTAAGAATTCATAGCGTTTGACATAAACGATAACTTAGACGTAGATTTGGAGAGTCCTACTATCTTGAACAAAATTATTCACAATTAAAATCTAATCGAGACAAACATACATTAATTAAAGTAAGGTGGTTTACAATGGGAGGTTCGTAATAGTTAAAACAGTTGTGTATATATATCTACCAAGTGTCATATATATATATATATGCCAGCAATGCAAGAATCAATTCTGGAATGTGCATGTAGGGTTCATAATAATCTTCTTATATATCGATGATGACTTGAACGATATTCTGTATGAATATTAAATGGATATGCCCGATCCGTTTGGCTAGCATCGGATTTCGTTGTGAAACGTCACGTGACAGTAATGGAGTCAAACAACGACATTGTTGTTAACATAATGCAATCACGGCTTGCGCGAAATCTTCTGTCCCCGCAAGTTCCATTAACAGAAATTCTATAAATAGTAACTAATATAAGGTTGTATATATGGTTCGATTATTCAGTTTTGCATACAAAATCAAATATATATATTCTCACATACTTCAAACGACATCCGTTCTTCAGAGATTATTTCATAAAAATATCATACCTATATGAAAACATTGGTTTTAAGCGTACTCACTCTAAATGTGTCGATTGTAGACCACTTCGCTTTAACCCATTACCAAAAAATGACGACATTTTACCACTTTGTTGCAGACTACTCTGGAAAATATTGTGGGAAAAGGAGAAAATGGTCGCTAAGAGCAATCTTTACTTTTCCCATAAGCTTTTTCTGCCCTAACCGAAAAATATTTTTTTCAATTTCATCACAATTTGAAATGTCGTCTGCAAACTCTTTCAATTTGGGACAGTCAAAAATTTGTCGTTTGGGAAAGGGTTAACATAATAAAATGTCATCTTCTCTTATATTCATTTAGAATTGTTTCTATTTCTATATCCTTGTCACATGTGGATTCAACTTTATAATGAAGTAAACATGTTGTGGTTTTTTTTGTATCTTTTTTATACAACTATAGCTATGATTTCTTTTTTAAATGGGTAAATTTCTTTATATCTGAAATTTATATGTTTTTTGTTTGTTTTTAATCTTATCATATTTTGACTCATCTCTTATAACTCCAAAATAGAATGGCATTGTATTTTCTTATGAAATGAAATTTAATATTGTAAATGTATCATATGATTGTGCAATGGTGAGATGTAAATGTACAATACACAATTTCCTATCTGTTTTGTGTGTTACTGGTGACTGCGTACAGGAGCTCACTTTAAGTAGTTAGTCCGATGTATATTGGATACCCGTCCTTGCCCCAAATGATAACTTTATCACACATTATCAAAATGACAGGAGCTTTTGCCATGCTGAGCCGTCCCCTTTGATAACGGTTCAATGTAACTGTGGTACATTAACTACATGTATATCGTCAAACCGGCACAGTAATACATGTTATGTCATCATTTGTCTAAACCCTAATCCGGTTAATTAAAACACATGTTACGAAGTATATTTAGGTAAACTATTGCAAACCCAGGAGGTACAGTTTGGGGTTTGTTAGCTCTGACGTCATTACTGAAATACCGCTTTTATAATGGCTACCTCATCGATTACAATTGTAATCCCCCTACGAATAAGATGGCGTCATGGATATATTAGATCACGAAAAACTAGATTATTAAATCACTTCTTCTCTTCTTTTCATAACCATGTAATGGATATATTTCACATTTATGTTACAGATTAAGTAAACTATTCAAACGGTTTATATAGTAAACAACAATCATGTTTTTTCACGTGCTGCAGAAAATAAAAATGAAATGCATAAAGGTTTCTTGGACCTAGATTATGAAATGGGTCGACACTCTTTTCACATAACCCAAGAAAGATTTGTCCGAAAGCAACCCATAACTATTCTTAGTGTTTAACCTACATTTTCATCCAATGAGAATGCGTCAATTTGAATTTTTTTGTTGGTTTATTTCCCATAAACTACTATTCGAGTGTTCTATCTGGGCTCTATGAGACTATTACTCTGGTATCACGCATGCGCATAAATGTGTAGTTTTAGGCTCCACCTCCAAATCAATGACACGTGTAAGCCTAGCCTACGGTAGCGATTGAAAGATCGCTGTGACGTCGCGGGGGAGAAATAAACACAGAAATAAATAAAAAAGGAATTACAATTAACTGGGTATCCTAACATCGTTGAGAAAAAAAGAAACTGAACTATATTAACCTTTTACCCCATTAGGAATAATGTGACAGGTACAAATTGAAAGCATCAACAGACAACACATATATACATTATGAAAAAACACAGTTTCTTTTTGAAATTGAAAAGAAAATTGCTCGTTACAAGCAATTTCTTCTTTTGTCACAAGGGCTTCTCAAGTTTTCTGCTGTAGGTGAGGAATAAATTATGGAGTAACGGGTTAAACTGAAAACTACATTGCAATCTACATCACTGGGTAGTGCAGTTTTCTTCTTCCAAATATGGTATGGCAGATTCTTGGCATGCAATTGACAGCCGCGGAAGGCGTGGTTTATGTCGAATTTCAAAATACTGAGCAGTAGTTTTATGCCATTCGCAGATCATACCCGTAGAGGCGTGGTTTGCCAGCGTCAAATAGAGCGCTCTATGGAAATGTAGGTTAAACACTAAATTGTTTAGAGGCTATATAGTGAAATTTAAACGACATAGAAACCCCGTCAGTCGCTATCGCTCCTTCCTTGGGGTTTCTATATCGTTTAAATTTCACTATCTAGCCTCTAACCTATATATAGCTCAAATTGTCCAACCAAAGCACTGAAGGCAGTGTTCCATTCAACACAGGTTTTAAATATAGGTTAGAGGCTAGATAGTGAAATTTAAACGATATAGAAACCCCAAGGAAGGAGCGATAGCGACTGACGGGGTTTCTATGTCGTTTAAATTTCACTATATAGCCTTTAAACAATTTAGTGTTTAACCTACATTTCCATAGAGCGCTCTATTTGACGCTGGCAAACCACGCCTCTACGGGTATGATCTGCGAATGGCATAAAACTGCTGCTCAGTATTTTGAAATTCGACATAAACCACGCCTTCCGCGGCTGTCAATTGCATGCCAAGAATCTGCCAGACCATATTTGAAAGAAGAAAACTGCACTACCCAGTGATGTAGATTGCAATGTAGTTTTGAGTTTAACCCGTTACTCCATAATTTATTTCTCACCTACAGCAGAAAACTTGAGAAGCCCTTGTGACAAAAGAAGAAATTGCTTGTAACGAGCAATTTCTCCTTTTGTCACAATATTTTCTTTTCAATTTCAAAAAGAAACTGTGTTTTTCATAATGTATATATGTGTTGTCTGTTGATGCTTTCAATTTGTACCCGTCACATTATTCCTAATGGGGTAAAAGGTTAATATAGTTCAGTTTCTTTTTTTCTCAACGATGTTAGGATACCCAGTTAATTGTTATTCCTTTTTATTTATTTCTGTGTTTATTTCTCCCCCGCGACGTCGCAGCGATCTTTCAATCGCTACCGTAGGCAAGGCTTACACGTGGCATTGATTTGGAGGTGGAGCCTAAAACTACACATTTATGCGCATGCGTGATACCAGAGTAATAGTCTCATAGAGCCCAGATAGAACACTCGAATAGTAGTTTATGGAAAATAAACCAACAAAAAAATTCAAATTGACGCATTCTCATTGGCTGAAAATGTAGGTTAAACACTAAGCATCATTAGAGTTTTAATATTGAAATTAGTCATCCATAACTATAATGATGGTTTTAGTTATCATTATTTTTCTTTTTGAATATTTATTATTTACACAACGCATACCTTGAAATTAACCTCCGCAAAAAGTACAATGTTGCCATTCTATTTTATTCAAACGCCAATAGTTTGGTTAACCCAGTATTTTCCAATAACAGGGAACGTTAGCTGTTTTGGGCGTTACTCTGTGTGAAATCATAAATAGTGTAAAAAATATACGGAGTTGTTCTAGATCAAGTTAAATCTACCAACAAGAAAAAGGTGTGTATATATTACGGTATCTTATGCCCGTTGGCTTTTATTTTAGACGTTGCTGTAACAGCAGACCTTGAGTACCTGCGATCCACATTAACAAAACAGTTTTCTCTCACTCGGACCGGGGTTAATCCAAACTCATACAACAGGCAATCAGTCCATCACTTCATTAAGACTGAGTTTGCTGCCTCGGGCCTGGAGGTCACTGAGGAACAACTTCATTACAATGACATCGTAAGTATTAGCACAGGAGTAAAGTTTGTAATTTGAAAGTTTATCCTAAACTCCATAAATGTTTTACCAAATCCCTTAAACTTATTGTGTTCATATCCAGATATCCTCGTAACCCTCGATTATATAAGGAATCTTCATAGAAATTGGGTTAAAATAATAATGACAATTTAGGTTAGTTTCTGACAGAGGTCCTTAGGGATCCTCTTCGTTCTCGTTCTTCTTGTGAAGTATCAACATTTTTTCAGTTATGTAACGAATATGGAATATGATTCAAGCTTGAACAATTTGTGGTATTTTCAGGTAAGAGAATTTCCAGTAAACGAAAATGTTTCGTTTATATTTTTTTAAAAGAGGGCTTACCCGCTTGGTGCCTTCTTTAGATTGAAAACAAACACTTTACAGTGTCAGTAGAAGAGATTTTGATGTGTTAACTTTGATTGTAAATATTTATATTGTTTTCAAGAAAAGTGTCTTTTGCGTTCCCTTGCTTAAGTCCATAGTTTAAAATATCAGTTGATTACTAAACAAACAAAAAAAGAGATTTTAAATGACACTAAGACCATTAAATCTAGTTTCAGTGTTTTCAGGACTTTGTTCTGGCACACATATAGAGATCTGCTAATGTGAATTGAAGAGTTGTAGCAAACATAAATAACACTCTGAATTAACATTTGTAGTATCGTATCAACATAATTGGGGTCAAGAAGGGACGTTACTTCGGAACAAACAAAGATCAGATTGTCGGACTCGGCGCTAATTATGATACTGCCTCCGGTTCTCCAGGTACTGTAAACGTTTCTTAATTGAACTTGTTTATTGAACTGTTGGTTCATTGAATTGATAGTGAATAAACAGATGGTTAATTGGAACGTTGATACAATCAATTGACGTAGAATTAGAATATTTGCAAATTGAGCTGTTAGTGAATTAAACTGTTGTAAATTTGAACTGAATGTGAATTGAACTGTTGGTATATTAAACTGGTGGTAAATTGAAATGTTGGCGAATAAAAGTGATGGTAAATTTAACTGGTGGTTATTGAGCTGTTGGTAATTGACGTGGGAGATGGTATAGACGGTTAATTGGAACGCTAAAAAATAAATTGTTGGTAAATTGAATGTTGGAACATTGAACTATCCTTAATAAATTGAACCGTTGGTGATTTGAACTGTTGGTTAATTGAACTGTTGGTAAATTGAACTGTGTGTTAATTAAACTTTTGTTTATTGAACAGATAATTAATTTGGAACGTTGATGAAATGAACTGTTGGTAAATTGAACGCTTGGTTATTGGACTGTTTGTCATTGAACTGTTAGTTATTCAACTATTGGTAAATAACCTGTTGGTAAATTGAACCGATGACAGATTCAACTGTTGGTACATTGACTTATTGGTAAAATGAAAT
Organism: Cerastoderma edule; assembly: GCA_947846245.1. NCBI lineage: Eukaryota > Metazoa > Mollusca > Bivalvia > Cardiida > Cardiidae > Cerastoderma > Cerastoderma edule. Next base: position 4,550,446 of record OX401414.1, read on the forward strand.
GTTGTCAAGGTATTCCACCCCTCATGGAGAAAAGTATGTACAGCAAACTCAAAGATCTAACAGATACAATTAGTTCATCAAATTGAATATCAAAAGAGTTTTTCATTGATTAGAATTTTATATTTCAATGTAAAAATTGGTAATCAATGGATGGTAATTACTATTAATTTAAAAACAGAATTTATTGATTTTCATTTTTCAATATAAATTCAAAATCAGTAAAAATGGGAAAAGTGGCTTGGTGATTGAAACTTTCATTATTTTACATTTCAATTTATTCTTTAACTATAGCAAAAAAAGGTTTTCTATTAGGGGTGGGATACCTTGATTTGAAATGTAAGTATGTGTAAATGATATTGAACCGTAATCGAACCCAAATTGGACTTAATAAATCAAGGGTGCAAAACTATAAATCACAACCTATGTTTTGAAATATGATAAATTCATTTTTTATTTACAAGCAAATAAACATTATTAAATACACATGAAAGAAGATTAATTCTTATCAAACTAAATTATTTGGTAAATGTTTGGTCACATTCTAATAGTTATCACAATTTAAACCATCACCAGGACAACTTAAACATTAACGTCGAAAAATAACCCAGATCAGTCCGTTCAATAATTCGCATAAATGATTACGAGTATGATTTTCCGTAAAGTTTCGTTATATCCGATGTCCCTCGGCTACGTTCGTAATGCAAGCTTATTTTAATGACGAAGCTAGATCCCAACACGACAAATTTTTAAAAAAGGAAGTGATAACTTCGGTTATTAATAAATCTTTCATGTCAAACATCTGTAGTAACTTTAATTGTTTGGTACGTCTGATTCTTCCCCGTTTCCCAGGTCATGGTATACGAGCATTTTTGGACGGACCAATCATAATGCGTTCTCGGGAATGTCCGATTAAGGGAATCGGAATCTGCAGAAAAGTATTTGTAAAGCTCTTCGCAAACGTTCGCTCTCCTTGTGGAGATAAGTAAAGCACCCACCCTAAAGTCAGAAATAACAAGAACAACATATTGAAATTATGTACGAATATGTCTGTGTGCGGACATGGTCCTGAAGTTACAGAATTGTCAACATATTAGTTTTTTAATAAATGACAAGTTGTTAGATCTTTTTAGATGGTTTTACTCCAAGAGGGACCCGGTACACATTACAAACCCAATCCTGTTTAGTTTAACGTAAATATATATATAGGTGTGGATGATAACGGTAGCGGGATGTCTGCCATGCTACACGTCGCCAAATACGGGAACTTCGATGGCACTTTGGAAAACACAATTGTATTTGTGGCATTCGATGCTAAGGAATCAGGTAATTCGAGCAACTTTAAAGACATTTCCTAAACAGATCTTGATCCCACAAATATTGAAGGTGTCAAGGTGTTCTATCTGACTTTGTCCATTTGGCTCTCTTAATCTGTACCTGGAGTATTATTTCTTTATATGTCTGTCAGTGTCTCCCTGCATGTTTGTTATTATCTACCAGCCACTTTTCTGTAACACATCTACCTTCCTCTATGTCTGTAAACGTTAATGTCTAACAGCATTTTTCTGTAACATATCGGTCTCCCTCTATGTCTGTAAACGTTAATATCTAACAGCCTTTTTCTGTAACATATCTGTCTTCCTCTATATTTGTAAACGTTGATTTCTAACAGCCTTTTTTCTATAACATATCTGTCTCCATGAATGTTTGTAAACGTTAATATCTTACAGCTTTTTTTCTGTAACATATCTATCTTTTTTTATGTTTGTAAACGTTAATATCTAACAGCCTTTCTTCTGTCTCATATCTGCCTCCCTCTATGTCAGTAAACATGTATGTCTAACAGCATTAGCCCATGACTCAAATCTGTTTTTCCTCTATGAATGATATATATTAACATGTATATATAATAGAATTTCTCCTTTCACATATCTGTCTCCCTGTATGTCTATAAACATGTATATCTAACAGCCCTTCTTCTGTAACATATATGTCCCATTCTATGTCTGTAAACATGTATATATAACTGCGTTTATCAAGTCCTACAATCGCTCCCTATAGTATATATCAATTAGTTTTTCATCGTTGTCATATAGGACGCTTTCCCCTTTAATGTCTGCATACAATATATGCCTTTCAGTGGTAACCCATCTTTCTCCCTCATTGTCTGTTTATACCTTTCTTTCTTTTAGCAACCATAAATGCTTATATATAACTGGCTTTATGTTTGTATAAAGCTTACCTTCTTTCAGCAGTCACACTCCGTCTATGTATGTATATCTCAAACTGTCTTACAGCAATCATACATTTGTCTCCCTCGATATTTGAATAAATATAAGTGCCTTATAGCGATCACACATACTTCTCCCTCTATGTCTGTAGAAATCTATTTGTCTTTTAGCGGTCACACATACTTTTCCCTCTATGTCTGTAGAAATCTAATTGTCTTTTAGCTGTCACACGTACTTCTCCCTCGATATTTGTATAAATCTAACTGCCTTTCAGCGGTCACACAACTGACTCTCTCTTTGTCTGTATAAATCAAACTGCCTTTCAGGGGTCACACATTTGTCTCCCTCTATGTCTGTATATATATTTCTGCCTTTCAGCGGTCACACATCTGTCTCCCTCGATATCTGTATAAATCTAATTGCCTTTCAGCGGTCACACAACTGACTCTCTCTTTGTCTGTATAAATCAAACTGCCTTTCAGGGGTCACACATTTGTCTCCCTCTATGTCTGTATATATATTTCTGCCTTTCAGCGGTCACATATCTGTCTCCCTCGATATCTGTATAAATCTAATTGCCTTTCAGCGGTCACACAACTGACTCCATCTATGTCTGTATAAATCAAACTGCCTTTCAGGGGTCACACATTTGTCTCCCTCTATGTCTGTATATATATTTCTGCCTTTCAGCGGTCACACATCTGTCTCCCTCGATATCTGTATAAATCTAACTGCCTTTCAGCGGTCACACATCTGTCTCCCTCTATGTCTGTATAAATCAAACTGCCTTTCAGGGGTCACACATTTGTCTCCCTCTATGTCTGTATATATATTTCTGCCTTTCAGCGGTCACACATTTGTCTCCCTCGATATCTGTATAAGTCTAACTGCCTTTCAGCGGTCACACAACTGACTCTCTCTTTGTCTGTATAAATCAAACTGCCTTTCAGGGGTCACACATTTGTCTCCCTCTATGTCTGTATATATATTTCTGCCTTTCAGCGGTCACACATTTGTCTCCCTCGATATCTGTATAAATCTAACTGCCTTTCAGCGGTCACACAACTGACTCTCTCTTTGTCTGTATAAATCAAACTGCCTTTCAGCGGTCACACATTTGTCTCCCTCTATGTCTGTATATATATTTCTGCCTTTCAGCGGTCACACATTTGTCTCCCTCTATGTCTGTATATATATTTCTGCCTTTCAGCGGTCACACATTTGTCTCCGTCTATGTCTGTATATATATTTCTGCCTTTCAGCGGTCACACATTTGTCTCCCTCTATGTCTGTATATATATTTCTGCCTTTCAGCGGTCACACATTTGTCTCCCTCTATGTCTGTATATATATTTCTGCCTTTCAGCGGTCACACATTTGTCTCCCTCTATATCTGTATATATATTTCTGCCTTTCAGCGGTCACACATTTGTCTCCCTCTATGTCTGTATATATATTTCTGCCTTTCAGCGGTCACACATTTGTCTCCCTCTATGTCTGTTTATATATTTCTGCCTTTCAGCGGTCACACATTTGTCTCCCTCTATGTCTGTATATATATTTCTGCCTTTCAGCGGTCACACATTTGTCTCCCTCTATGTCTTCAATATATTTCTGCCTTTCAGCGGTTACACATTTGTCTCCCTCTATGTCTGTATATATATTTCTGCCTTTCAGCGGTCACACATTTGTCTCCCTCTATGTCTGTATATATATTTCTGCCTTTTGGCGGTCACACATTTGTCTCCGTCTATGTCTGTATAAATCAAACTGTCTTTTAGCATGTCACACATCTGTGTCAATCTATGTCTGTATAAATCAAACTGCCTTTTGGCATATCAAGCATCTGTCTTTCTGTCTTCATAAATGTCTATTCAGATCCGACAGCCTCTTAGCGGTCACACATTGGCCTTCCTCTATGTCTGTATAAATCTTACTGCATTTATGTGGTTCCACATCCGTCTCCATCTTTGTCTGTATAAAACTAACTGCAATTATGTGGTTCCACATCTGTCTTCCTCTATGTCTTTATAAAGCCCACTGCCTTTCAGCGGTCACACATTTGTCTTCCTCTATGTCTGTATAAATCAAATTGCCTTTCAGCGGTTCCATATCTGTCTCCATCTTTGTCTTTAGAAATATTACTGCCTTTCAGTGGTTCCACATCTGTCTTTCTCTATGTCTGTATAAATTTATCTTATTGCCTTTCAGTGGTCACACATTGGTCTCCCTCTATGTCTTTATAAGTCTTACTGTCTTTCAGCAGTCACACATCTGACTCCATCTAAGTCTTTATAAATCCAACTGCCTTTCGGCGGTCACACATTGGTCTTCTTCTATGTCTGTATAAATCTTACTGCATTTATGTGGTTCCACATCTGTTTTCCTCTATGTCTGTATAAATCAAATTGCCTTTCAGCGGTTCCACATCTTTCTCCATCTTTGTCTTTATAAATATTACTACCTTTCGGCGGTCACACATATGTCTCCCTCGATGTCTTTATAAGTCTTATTGTCTTTCAGAGGTCACACATCTGTCTCCATCTATGTCTGTATAAATCTTACTGTCTGTCAGTTGTAAAACATCTGACTACATCTATGTGTGTTTATAGCTTACTGCCTTTCAGTTGTCACACATTTGTCTTCCTCTATGTCTTTTTAAATCCAATTTCTAGTTCTTTTTTTTTCTTGTTAATGTCTTTTCTTTGTGTTTTCCAAATGTTCTTCTGGTTTCGTATATTCGATCTTTTCATTTTGCCTGTCATTTTCAATTTTTCCATGTGTCGATCTAAGAATCTCTCATACGGAGGCTTAATTCTTAGCTATTAAATCGTACAGCTTTGGATAAGATCATTTAGATATTATTTAATTTGTTTAGGTTTACACGGCAGTGATTACTTCGTTCAAAATTATTGGAAAGGTCTCAAGAAATCAGACTTATCGCCCGGATTTATAGTATTGGATACAATCATGAATTACAACGCAACGGCCAATTCGCAATCAATAGTGCCTGGTTACGAAACACTGGTAAGTAATATCTGTCATATCGCCCCATACCAACGTTAGGATACATTTAACCTCGATATCACCGTACATAATAACTACTTCCAGCATCTGTGGTTTTGCCCCATATCGCACTTGGCATCATGACGACCTTATGATACACCCCTTCACAAGTAGAACAAGATGCAACTATTGCAAAAGCAAGAGCCTATGCTGCCAGTGAACTCATATTACAACGTTTGCAACGTTTGCAACGTTGTCCTCTTCAAGTTCATGCGATGAATTCTGAGGAAAGTATTTTAGCGTAGAGAAATGGGTAGCATTTAACTTAACATTATATATTAAGATAATATTCCATGTTTATCATTTTTGACTTACAAATAGCTTTATTAAGTCGTTAAGTAAAACGCTATCTTGCTGATAATATGTTGTTACCCCAAAAGGAAACTTGTTAGTTCAGTAAATGACATTAGCACAAGCAGATTATGAGACATGTGGTGAATCACGAAGCTGCTGCTAAACTACGTTATATTTCCCTTTTAAAAGATTCAAAGATTTTTAAAATAGAATATTCTCAAACAAAGAAAGTAAAAACAGGATATACTTTTGTCTTAAATGTTTTGAATAAGAGTTTCATATGACTGATATTCGAAATGCTGAAATAAATCACACAATTCAATTTAAAGGAAGAGATGGTCCGGGTTTCTGGCAATTTATGTCACAAAGCTAACAATGAGATTGTAGAAGTTTGTGGCAGTTTGAGTGTGTGACAAGCAAATTCTGATTTTTCGTGCAGGCTTGTATTGGTATCCCTTTCTTTAAAAAGGACTATCTTAGAGATTGGCAGTTTAATCTTTTTTAAAAAAAAAATGAATTTATTACGACTGAATGACAACATACATCCACAAAATTGCATAAAACTGAATTATCAAAACACTGTTGAACCCCGTTCATAACCATTTCGTAAAGGTATAGCATACTTTTCTTAGAGATAAAGGAAACCTTTAAAACGGTAATTCTTTTGTAAACAAGGATGGTCTACTTCAGTTCTGAGGAAAAATATATGTGCAATGATGTATTCTTTATTAAATTCTCATCCATATACATATATATTTCTATACATATAAAAACATATACATAGCTTTAAAACATTAAACTCTATGCATATGACCATTCAATTTTGAAATATAAGAGACAATTATTAACAGTAAAACATACATTACACATAAATGATAATTACAACATAAATCAAGATTGAGTTACTAATTATTTTATAATGAAAGGTTAAATCATTCCTAGATGAAAAAGAAGTAAGGAGTGCGTATTTGCACTATTGCACATTACTAAAAATATATTTTATTAAATGTCCCCTTCGAACAGATCAAGAAAGAATTAATAAGCAGGTCAATCTTGTAATAGATAAAAGTGCTGAAAGTACTGAAAAAGAATAAAGACATTATTTACAGAAATAAAAGGAGCGGCATTTAAGACTATTAAAACAGGTTTTGGCACTAATCCAAATCAAGTTTGAGTTGGAAATTACAAGACTCAGTTTATCAATTTCAGATTTATTAAGAAAGTTAGATTGTCCTGACCTAGACTATGGAATGGTTCAATATCCTAATCAACTAAGGCCAGAAATTTGCGTCAGATATCAATCCTATGCTATCTATTAACCATTTTCCTATCAAAACACTAAAAGTAGTGAACGCTGGTTTCACAACCATGTAATGAAACATTAGCATATTTATAATGAAGACATTGAAAAGGGTCATTTGTTTAGACACGAGGGTTTTAATCACCGGTTTAACATTTGTTACGCACAGAAGACAAACGGCAAGACTTTAAGATACTAAATAGTTTTAGCATGAAAGCAAATCTCTTTGACAAACATAATGTTTTGTTTGACATAAACGAGTTTTCATTTCGTCTTTTCCAAAATTGTATTGTTGTTTGTTACATTTTATACGTGAAGTGATCATTTCATGAAATGGTACGTTAAAACGTTCGATTAGATATAAGTATTAGATCTCAAAGAAACTTTTCTTAAGAACGAAGAATGAATTATTAAATAGTTCATATCAAAATGTCCATTCGAAAAACACAACACTATACATGTTTTATTCTCATATGTATGTATTATTCTCATATGTACGTGGGTTGTTCGGAAAGTTAGTACATGTAGTATTTTGTTATATCTCTGTGTAACATTGTTTGATACTCTTGTATTTAATACATGCATGCATTCACTTGTTTTCAACATATACTTAACGTGAGAAGACAAGGACATCATTCTAGCAAGATATATTGGTTACCGTAGCAACGTTGTAACCGGAAGCCGGAGCAGGTAAAAAAAACTCTATAATTTCAAACAAATTCCACATAATTAAAGCGTGGTTGGTCTATTTCAACATGTTACAAGAGAGACGAAAAAACGCCTGGCAATAACATATCATCATGACGCCATTTCCTCTGAATTTCGAAACATTACAAGACTTTTTATAAAAACTTGAGCTTTTTTCCTGCAGAGGGAGAAAAAAATTTCTGACAAAAAATGACGTCAAACAGTGACGTTAAATTGCTGAGTGTAATCAATTTGTTTGTTGTGCCCGTGAAATCACTATGAGAAACACTTAAAATGGAAGTTGAAGTCCAGCTATTATTTACAAATGTCATCAGATTCCAAAGCGGACGAAATTCAATGCATCTTTATCCAAGAGGCGGTCAACTGTCTGCAACTGGATGTTTCATTAAGGAATGTGTATGCAAAATCAATTAAGCGGACAGGATAAAAACGGTAAGAGCGATTTCGAATGAACTTTATGTCTCAAGCTCTATTACTTACGTCAATTTAACAGATTTTCTTGGTATGCCTAAAGTGCATCCTCTGAGCCACGGCTCCTGATAGATACGGAAAATGAGAGCCGAGTCTCTCTGTTGTTCCCTAACCCGCAATGATGCAGAAGGGGACAATTTCTTGGACAGGATTATTATAACGGATGAGACCTGGCCCAATCATTTCAATTTGGAAACCTAAACTAGGTGATCAGTATGAACAATTCTACAACACAAATAGAAATAAGTTCTTAGGTTTTGAGGTACTGGAACACCCACCGTACAACCCTGACCATGATCAAATGGACATCCGAGTTAAAGGGTAACTTAGTTCGTCAGCTGAACCTACCAAACATACTCAGAGTGTTGTGACATCATTAAGTGAAGGCTGGTTTGTCGAAACATGAAAAATGGATAAGTAAACAAAAAAAGTGTTTTGACATTGCTAGTGACTATGATGAGAAAATGCAACGATTGTTAGACTTACGTGACGCTTAAAATTAAATGACGTCATAAAAACATTTCCGTGCTCCGGTTACGTCATATGTATGTTTTTGTATTAAGCAGGAACAATTCAAATGTTTGAATATCTCAATGATTTCTTCAGAATTAGTCGCATATATGTTAAGATTTATGGTGCTCTTTTTTGTTTGATTTAAAAACGCTTATACGCTTTTTACAACAAAATTCTACGAACTTTCCGAACAACCCTCGTATATCCCCTATCACAACAATGATTTGATTATCAATATGATTTAACCCTTTTGATGGACTTTTGCTCTCACTTACAATGGATGCCCCTGACCGTAATGAATTATGCCTACATTTGTGTTTAATTGAAGTGGAATAACAGATGAGGGTAACGTGGTCGGTCGTCAATATACGTTGTGAAGTTTTCGAAATAAATCTAACAGATAAATCTATTACTGGATCAATAGAGGAAGAGATTGTTGTGTCCAAGACAATACCTCGATCTAACAGACAAAACGGTTGAAGGAAACGTGAAATAAAACACGCAAGAACACTAATGTTTAGTCTACACTCCATGTATAGGACAGTTAGTTTAAACGGTTGCCTACTAGGTCAGTTATCAAAAATGCAGCATTGACTTATCGCTAATGCTTAATCATTTCATATCAGTTTCCGGCCGCCACCGCTTCTATCAAATCCAATGGTGCAAGAGGGGATTTTATCATGGCGGTTTCCCGCACCGGCGCGGATAAATATCTAGCAGACAGTATAAACTCCGGCTGGCAAGGCGGGGTAACGTCTGGATACAGGCTGATAGAGCTGGTCGTACCCACAACGAATAAGGACGACATTGGGAAGTACTATTCCGCTCTCACCCAGAGTGACCATTGGTCTTTCTGGAATAACGGGCAACAAGCAATCCTTTTGACGGACACCGGTAATTATTTAAGCATCCCTTTATATAACCTCGGCTCAGCACATCTAAAGCAGAACTAATATGTTATGACAAAATAATAAACCACTCACGGTTAGAAAGTGATTCGTTTTTCACAATGGTTAACAGCTGTTAGCACACACAAGAATATCCACACTTTTTTATCGTCGTCTACGATTGCTTTTGTAACAGAATCAAACATGAGGGCATGTCTTAAAACATAACTGGAGCTCGGAAGCCCGTATTATATTGTTGAACCAAAATGTCGTGAAATGGAAACAGCATTACTTGTCAAATGTGCAATTTACGGACCGATAACAGGGTGCCGAATATACTTAAAAAGATTTTTTTTTGGATTTTTTTTTATCCGTCACTACATGCTAGTATTGATTTTAAGTTTCCCCTCTCTTTTCGTCCTATTGTTCATTTTTTATTTGAACAAACATTGTTAAGAAGATATATGGGTAAATAGATAAATGTTTGGCGACTTGGAAGGGTTAGTCAAACCGACTAAGTCGGAAAAGCCCCGCCAAAAAAAAGGCAGTCAGAGGTGTCCTTCACACCAAAGTTTCATTAACAGTAAATATATCATGTGACAAACAATGCGACAAGGACAGAGGTTCAACGGCAAATGCTTAACAGTGAACTATCCCCCTTGCTACGCTACACCGATCAATGCCACCACAGGATTTTCATTAAGATTTAGATGAAATTGTAATGTTATTTTTTTTTTCCAAATCTTTCGGATATAGTAGTTAATTTAGTAATACTATCTTCTTGCGTTGATGTCTAACCTGTTAAGAAACATATTTCGTTTTCTTTACGAATAAAGCACAAATGGATGATTTTGTTTGTATCTCCGCTATCTTTAACCACCATTTTCGTTTCTAGGCATATTGTCATTTGACCTTTTGGGTGGCAGTGATCAATCCCATAAAGGGGAGATCACTGTGAGGAGATTTGCTCAGGGCTACAGCGTCTGTATTGGGACGCCTGGGTCGTGGGTTCGAGTTCCATAACATGGTCCATGACACGAGTAATCATTTATCCACAGTCGGCACAAGTACTGGTTACGTATCCAGGAAGCGGATTATAGACTGTTTAATTTTTCTTTTAAGAACTTGTTCTACAAGCGATGTAAAATAAGCAATGTTAAGGTAGAATACACATAATCCGCCATTTTGAAAGTCATTCTTTCATCGGATTACTTCGGTCAGTTTCAGTATACAATGGTCGGTGCCTGAACTGTTCACATTCAACCGAATAGCTTCGGTCCCGATCGAGATACACCGATAACGACCGAAGTAATCCGACGTCAATATGAGTTTCGAAATGGTGGATTGTCATTTTTCGACTTTAAACTAAATACTCATGTGTTGATATACATGTACTATGTATGTGATATCGTATCGTATTCGATGCGGGTGTAAAGATACGATTTCATACAACGAAATTACTTTTTCCCTATGAGCCGATGCTATCTTTGCTTTCGTAATCAATTTTATGAATACTTTATATATTAATGACTTTCTAAACCATGACTCTTGGTGCCAAGGATGTAAACATATTCCTGACAAAGGCGTAATAATCCATCAGAATAATGTTGAGACGGCTTTTTTCTGATATACTCCAATTAAGTTGGCTTCACATTCTAGGATTTGTGCTAGATGCAATAACGCAAGTACACCAGTTTGAAATAAAAGGAAACTCGTACGGAACAGGGCACTTATTTTAAATTAGTTTGAATAAGTATTAAACTATAAGAGAGTAGAGACATACAATTTTAACTTTGTTTTCATCCATTGCATTCCAAATTAAAGGCTATTTGTGAAGAAAATGGCATAGTAGCTTTGACGTTTTGTCGATTTGCGGTATCAATTTTTGGCAAATGACAGTTGCCATAATTGCAGCTATTCGATTATCGATTAACGCTTGTGTGCCGTCTGATTTTGATTTTGATTTTGAAATCGAGATTGTTTCTGGTGTTGACGTTTTTTAGCCAGTCTTCGAGGAAAGATGAAAGACTGCTTCCATGAATCATGTGACAACACTCAGATGATAACCAAGGACAACATCAAGTTCCTGGGAAGGGTCACTGACGCTGTTCAGGCCACCGTGACCAGCTTAGTTCGAGGAAAAAGTAAGCACATGTAGTCTTGTTTTTAGGCAACCACTCGTATATAGTGCAGTAATTAGCATTCAACCTGAGACCGTCTCAATGTCAAGTAACCATTTTGAAAGTTATTGAGACAAGTGACAATCGGGACTCCTCGGCAAAGTCCGTCATCCGTCATATGACGCAACACATCGAAAGCCATCGGTGATCCCGTAATCAGCCGAACAACCCTGTTGGTCGCCCGAGGCCAGAACTTTAAGGTTGCATTCCCATAATCCGCCATTTTGGAACTTATTCTTTCGTCTGATTACTTCGATCGTTTTCGGTTTACATTGGCTGAGGCCATAACTATTAGGTTTATGGTGGAAAGCTCCGGTCCCGACCGATGTTTACCGTAAACGACCGAAGTAGTCCGATGAAAGAATGAGCTCCAAAATGGCGGATTATGGGTATTCTTCCATAAAAATGGTAAACAACTGTGGATTTTATCTTAATGCAGGATTAAAGTCATACAGAGAAAGTTTGCTGTGTGACTTCCGTGCTGCATTCATATACATTGTTCTCTTGTACAATATGTCTTCTTTTATCATGGCCGCTTAAAGCCATTACGACAACAGGTAAAGGTCATGTGATATCCCCTTTATATACCAACCGTCCCCTTCTACATTCACGGTTTCATTCCTTTTTCTTTATAAAATGTAAAAACACGTGAACACCCTCCATACATGATAATATAACACAGATTATCATATCAAAATTAACATCTGCCCATAAATGAATGTGATATTAAAATGTAACCAACTCCCAACTGACGAAATATTGTGACCAATTGAATATAACTCATCACGAGCAGTTTTTTTCTAGTTTCTTCGATTTATTTCGTAAGTTGTAACATTGTACTTAAGATTATATCGAAATTGTATTTTCGTTTATTGTGAATCATGTTCCCAAGATATGCTCCATGACATAGTGCCCTGATAGAAGTGTGTGCAGTGTGTCCTGATCGGCCTAGTCGAAAAATAAATTCCTATCCAGATCGAGAAATAGTCCAATATTATATTCCAGGCTCGAGTTCGGCTGGTAGAGTGTGGCACGACACAGGGGCCCTATTTCTGAGCGCGCTGACCGGGCTAATCGCTTGGCGGATATGGTAAACAACCCACACTTCTCGTGTGAAAAGGACTTTCTCAGAGATTATTTTCTGTGATCAATTCTAAAATGTGCTTTGAACAATTCTTTTCAATTGATATGTATTTTCAGGAATAGATAACAGAGATTGGCAACTCCCAATTCATCGACAAACTCTCGCGTGTTATCTATTTCTCTGGTATTTTATTCCATTTCTGTATCTTTAAGATGCCTTAAACCTGGGTTTTCATTCCAAAAGTGCGAAACGAGTTTTAGCCCTTTTCAATTCTTTGTGCTTTTTACAACGAATCATACGCGCGTTTCAACAACCAATCGTTATAGCGAAAAACTGTTCTTAATACGGAATTCACGATTACTGATTGGCCTTTGGATTGATCTCTGTCGCACCATGTTAGGATCACATGACACCTATGTCGATTCTTGTTCTATTTCAGAGACGTTTTTAACCATTTGGATGTTTTTATCAGGTGAAAATTGTAGATTATTGTATACAAAATAAGCCGTTCTGCGTTTGAAAATGTTAATGTGTTTGTCTGATAGAAAAGGTTTCCCCCAGAAGATACCATGTTCTTGGTCTTCAAGGACCCGTTTTAACAAAAGTTTTAAGTACACACTAAGATAAGAGATACATGTATTAAAATATCACTTACAACGAATCATGTATGCGTGTTTCAACAACCAATCATAAAAGTGAAGGAATGTTCTTAATACGGAATGCAAAGAAAACGTTCGCATCTGTCGTGTATTTACGGTCATGATGTGAACTGTGAATATGTTAATATCTTAACGTTATATGTGGATTACTTTACATATCATGCGAGACAATATATTGTTTGGGGCATTCTTTTTACTTTGAATATATATATTTTGGTAAAAAGGATGAAAAATGAACAACAAGAGATTGAGCTGCATGATGATGTTCCACCACAAACCTGGCTGAACATGAAATGCGATTTATATAATATGTAATAATATGACCTTTTTTCTAGACCTTACTTCGCTAATAACATAATTATGAGTTAATATAGAGTAAAATAGAACCGTTTAGTTGTAGACAAAGCTCTTTGACCCATTATACAATGTACATATAAAGTTGTTTAAACTTATAATCTAACATCTTACCTTAATTGATTGTTCTAAATTCTAATATAACATTTAATATTTATCCAACGATTTTAAAATTGTATTTTAAGATTGTTTCATGATAATAAATATTTAAACATTATCACCTGTCTTACTGTTATTAATCGACATTGTTTTATTATCAATGGTATTTAATTTTTTTCGCTTATAAACAAAATAAATCTCGATCCAAACGATACATCTTAACCCTTTACCAAACGCCAAATGTTCGACTATCCCAAAATGAAAGATTTTGCAGACGTCATTTTAAAATGTGATGAAATTGGATAATAATCTTCTGATCTTCGTTACGAGCAATTTCTCCTTTTCCCACACTGATTTCCAGGGTCGTCTGCAACTGAGTGTTAAATGCCGTTATTGTTTGGTAATGTATTAATCAAAAAAAAATGCCCGAGAGTGATGGATATTCCTCCGTACCGCTCTTGGCATTAAAGGTGTTTTATCGCTCTGATCTCTAAAGAGAGAATAGTGATGAAACACGCAAACGATTAAACATCATATTTAGGAACACAATTACCACTTAGGTCGTTGATGAAACGGGCCTTTATAAATCAGTTAATTGTAATAGATACTGTAGTCCAATACTTTTATTTCTGTTGGGGCCAAGACTTCGGATAAGACATGGTTTCCTTAACCCTTTCCCAAACAACAAATTTTCGACTGTCCCAAATTGAAAGAGTTTGCAGACGACATTTCAAAATTTGATGAAATTGAAAAAAAAAACATTTTCAGATGGAACAGAAAACCTTGTTGAAAAGTGAAAAATTGCTCGTTACTAACAATTTCTCCTTTTCCCACAATGTTTTTCTAAAGGTGTCTGCAACAAAGTAGTCAAATGTCGTTATTGTTTGGAAAAGGGTTAATCAGTTAATTGTGATAGATATTGCAGTCCAATACCTTTATTACTGTTGGTTTGGTGTACGGAATAGACCGAAATTGTAAATGGCGGTCAACCTCCATTTAAAGTGGGGGTATACCGCTTAATTTAACGGTATACCCTCAAATTTAGCGGTCAACCGTTAAAAATAAGGGTATACCTTTATTACTGTTGGGGCTAAGACGTTACTTCGGATAAGACATGGTTTCCTAAAAAGAGTGTTTGAATAATTTGACAGTATTGTTAAAATAATGGTGACAAAAAGATTTACCAAGGAAATAATCGTGGGAAAGGGAGAAATTACACATCATGAGCTATTTGTCATATCTTCCCTACCTCATATCAAAGAGTTCTTTTTCCAAGAGTCCGACCTTTGCGTTGGATTTAAATCAGTATTATGTATGAAGGAATGAGATCAGAAAATTCGGCAATCGAAACTTTTCGGCTATTCCTGTAACCTTTTAGATTAGTTCCGTGTTACGATATTTGGCTACATGTATTTGTCCTCGCCTATAACACGGTTTTCCTTAGCTCCTGTGTTAAAGGAACGGTCTCACGCAATGAGCTGTTTGAGAAACAAACGGTTAAAAGATGATTTGACCCATCGTCCAACTATAACGACATTGGCCAGTTTGTTACAGACGACACTGAAAAACATTGTGGAAAATGGAGAAATTGTTATGAATGAACAATTTCTCCTTTTCCCACAATGTTTGCTGCCCTATCAGAATATTATTTTTCAATTTCATCACATTTTGAAATGTCGTCTGCAAACACTTCCTCGGACAATCGAAAATGTGGCGTTCAGTAATGGGTTCACCTATCCCAATTACTAAATAAATGGCAATTTTCAATATATACGTTTCAAAGATATTGATTACCTGTGTGTTCATTTAACCATTTCCCAAACAATGACGACATTTGACCACTTTGTTGCAGACGACTTCAGAAAACATTATTGCAAAAGGAGGTATTGCTCGTAATATTGTTATGTTAAGTTTACATTTTTTATAACCTGTTAGAAAACATTATTGGAGTCGTAACGAGCAATTTCTCCTTTTCCCACAATGTTTTCTGCGCTATCAGAAGATTATTTTCCAATTTCATCACATTTTGAAATGTCGTCTGCAAACTCTTTCAATTTGGGACAGTCGAAAATTTGTTGTTTGGGAAACGGTTAGTAATTGTGAAACGAGCAGTGTTTTGAATGAAAAACACCAGGTGCACAAAGTTTGGTACATGTATTTGTTTTTCTTGTACATCGCGTAAACCTTGCTTCAGTTATATTGTGATGTACTGATTCAATGGATAAAGGAAGACCCCAAACTAAACAGCCTATAAATAAAAATCCAAATACCGTCACTGGGATTTGAACCCACACCGAGAAAGACTATTAGAGAGATTACAAGGATGTACTTTAAAGGCCAATTAAAGGAGATTAATTCTATATCAAACTACCTTATCTGGTAAACTTTTGGACAGATTCAAGTAGTTATTACCAGAAAAAAAAAACATCAGCACAATTGAAATGTGAAAGTAAAACCGGAAATAACCCAGATTAACCCAGTTGCAAGTTTTATAATTCAGATTTCCTGATTCTTCACCTCTGACCTTGACAGTTGATGCACACATTTTTGAACCGGCCAATCAGAATTCGTTATTTTGAATATGTAAACAAACAGGTTGTTGATAAACATGACTGAATGGAGACAACTATATTTCAAGCACAATATAACTTATTTTAAATGTGTCTATCTAATAGGGTATCAGTGCATTGCTAAACTAATTCTCATGACCTTTATGAACATAATAAAAGAACTCCATATATTTTTTCAGTAATTTATTTGTACTCCTCTCCTTTGATGTGCCTTTAACATTCCTGTGATGGAAGTTTTTCATGAGCAGTATCTTCGGGGTTCACTAACGGATTTCCAATGGTTTAACCCAGCATCACCAGCCCTTATAGTCAGTTGAGTGTAGAGTCTTCCTCTATCATTCAGAAAAGGGATCGCTACATAACTGAATTAATGCTGTCGGGATGTCATACCAACATGAAGAAAGATAAAAATAGATATCACACAAAGTAGTGCAATATTGCAGCTAAGCTTACATCATTATCTGATCATCATGTATGTGCAACTTTTCTTGCCGTGTGTCTCACATGATTATCTAGTATATATTCTCCTGATCATTAAAACACCTTCCTTCCTCAGTTGCATTTAAAAGATTATGAAAGATGTTATTCAGACCTCACAATTGTGATTTTGTATAAAGTTCCAACAATTTGTGACTATGTTTTCATTGTTATGTTAAGGTTACATTTTTTATAACCTGTTAGAAAACATTGGAAAAGGAGGTATTGCTCGTAACGAGCAATTTCTCCTTTTCCCACAATGTTTTCTGCGCTATCAGAAGATTATTTTCCAATTTCATCACATTTTGAAATGTCGTCTGCAAACTCTTTCAATTTGGGACTGTCGAAAATTTGTTTGGGAAAGGGTTAGTAATTGTGAAACGAGCATAAGAGCCTTCAGTGTTTTGAATGAAAAACACCAGATGCACAAAGTTTGGTACATGTATTTATGTTTTTCTTGTACATCGCGTAAACTTTGCTTCAGTTATATTGTGATGTACTGATTCAATGGATAAAGGAAGACCCCAAACTAAACAGCCTATAAATGAAAATCCAAACACCGTCACTGGGATTTGAACCCACACCGAGAAAGACTATTAGAGAGATTACAAGGATGTACTTTAATGGCCAATTAAAGGAGATTACTGCTATATCAAACTACCTTATTTGGTAGACTTTTGGACAGATTCAAGTAGTTATTACCAGAAAAAAACCATCAGCACAATTGAAATGTGAAAGTAAACCAGAAATAACCCAGATTAACCCAGTTGCAAGTTTTATAATTCAGACTTCCTGATTTTTCACCTCTGACCTTGACAGTTGATGCACACATTTTTGAACCGGCCAATCAGAATTCGTTATTTTGAATATGTAAACAAACAGGTTGTTGATAAACATGATTGAATTCGATTGCCGAATTTTCTGATATCATTCCTTCATACATAATACTGATTTAAATCCAACGTAAACGTCGGACTCATGGGAAAAGAACTCTGATATGAGGTAGGGAAGATATGACAAATAGCTCATGATGTGTAATTTCTCCCTTTCCCACTATAATTTCCTTGGTAAATCTTTTTGTCGACATTAGTTTAACAATACTGTCAAATTATTCAAACACTCTTTTAAGGAAACCATGTCTTATCCGAAGTAGCGTCTTAGCCCCAACAGTAATAAAGGTTTACCCTTATTTTTAACGGTTGACCGCTAAATTTGAGGGTATACCGTTAAATTTAGCGGAATACCCCCATTTTAAATGGAGGTTGACCGCCATTTACAATTTCGGTCTATTCCGACACCATACCAACAGTAATAAAGGTATTGGACAGCATTATCTATTACAATTAACTGATAAACCCTTTTCCAAACAATAACGACATTTGACTACTTTGTTGCAGACAACTTTAGAAAACATTGTGGGAAAAGGAGAACTTGCTCGTAACGAGCAATTTCTCACTTTTCAACAAAGTTTTCTGTTCCATCTGAAAAAAATATTTTTTCCAATTTCATCAAATTTTGAAATGTTGTCTGCAAACTCTTTCAATTTGGGACAGTCAAAAATTTGTTGTTTGGGAAACGGTTAAGGAAACCATGTCTTATACGAAGTAGCGTCATAGCCCCAACAGTAATAAAAGTATTGGACTACAGTATCCATTACAATTAACTGATATACCTTTCCCAAACAATAACGACATTTGACTCCTTTGTTGCAGACAACTTTAGAAAACATTGTGGGAAAAGCAGAAATTGCTCTTAACGAGCAATTTTTCCTTTTCCCACAAGGTTTTCTGCTCTATCTGAAAACTATTTTTCAATTACATCAAATTTTGAAATGTCGTCTGCAAACTCTTTCAATTTGGGACAGTCGAAAATTTGTTGTTTGGGAAAGGGTTAAGGAAACCTTGTCTTATCCGAAGTAGCGTCATAGCCCCAACAGTAATAAAAGTATTGGACTACAGTATCCATTACAATTAACTGATATACCTTTCCAAAACAATAACGACATTTGACTCCTTTGTTGCAGACAACTTTAGAAAACATTGTGGTAAAAGGAGAAATTGCTCTTAACGAGCAATTTTTCTTTTTCCCACAAGGTTTTCTGCTCTATCTGAAAACTATTTTTCAATTACATCAAATTTTGAAATGTCGTCTGCAAACTATTTCAATTTGGGACAGTCGAAAATTTGTTGTTTGGGAAAGGGTCAAGGAAACCATGTCTTATCCGAAGTAGCGTCATAGCCCCAACAGTAATAAAAGTATTGGACTACAGTATCCATTACAATTAACTGATTTATAAAGGCCCGTTTCATCAACGACCTAAGTGGTAATTGTGTTTCTAAATATGATGTTTAATCGTTTAAGTGTTTCATCACTATTCTCTCTTTAGAGATCAGAGCGATAAAACACTTTTAATGCCAAGAGCGGTACGGAGGAATATTCATCACTCGCGGCCATTGTTTTTTTATTAATAGATTACCAAACAATAACGGCATTAAACACTCAGTTGCAGACGACCCTGGAAATCAGTGTGGGAAAAAGAGAAATTGCTCGTAACGAAGATCAGAAAATTATTATCCAATTTCATCATATTTTAAAATGACGTCTGCATGTTGTTTGGGAAAGGGTTAGTAATTGTGAAACGAGCAGAAGGGCCTTATAATGTTTTCTAACAGGTTATAAAAAATGTAAACTTAACATAACACTGAAAACATAGTCACAAATTGTTGGAACTTTATACAAAATCACAATTGTGAGGTCTGAATAACATCTTTCATAATCTTTTAAATGCAACTGAGGAAGGAAGGTGTTTTAATGATCAGGAAAATATACTAGATAATCATGTGAGACACACTGTATGAAAAGTTGCACATACATGATGATCAGATAATGATGTAAGCTTAGATGCAATATTGCACTACTTTGTGTGATATCTATTTTTATCTTTCTTCATGTTGGTATGACATCCCGACAGCATTAATTCAGTTATGTTGTGATCCCTTTTCTGAATGATAGAGGAAGACTCTACACTCAACTGACTATAAGGGCTGGTGATGCTGGGTTAAACCATTGGCAATCCGTTAGTGAACCCCGAAGATGATGCTCATGAAAAACTTCCATCACGGGAATGTTAAATGCACATCAAAGGAGAGGAGTACAAATAAATTACTGAAAAAATATATGGAGTTCTTTTATTATGTTCATAAAAGTCATGAGAATTAATTTAGGAATGCACTGATACCCTATTAGATAGACACATTTAAAATAAGGTCTCCATTCAATCATGTTTATCAACAACCTGTTTGTTTACATATTCAAAATAACGAATTCTGATTGGTTGGTTCAAAAATGTGTGTATCAACTGTCAAGGTCAGAAGTAAAGAATCAGGAAATCTAAATTATAAAACTTGCTAATGTGGGTTATTTCTGGTTTACTTTCACTTTTAAGTTGTGCTGATGGTGTTCTCTGGTGATAACTATTTGAATCTGTTCAAAAGTTTACCAAATAATATAGTCTGATATAGCATTAATCTCCTTTAATGGGCCTTTAACTCACACATAGGACATGAGTTTTTAAGTTCTGTGCTCTAACC
This sequence comes from Cerastoderma edule, assembly GCA_947846245.1. Taxonomy (NCBI): domain Eukaryota; kingdom Metazoa; phylum Mollusca; class Bivalvia; order Cardiida; family Cardiidae; genus Cerastoderma; species Cerastoderma edule. The sequence continues at coordinate 4,570,926 of OX401414.1, forward strand.
ATTAGGCCATAGATTTCCCAATGTTCCATCCCATTATATAACAGTAAACAAAGCAACTTAAACAAACTCACAAAAGTATACATTTCTTGTAAATGATGGTGGAATTATATAAAAACCATAACTGTAAGGCCTTGAATAAATCTTTCATGTCTAATAAACAAATAAAGATGGAGGGTGTTTTTTTGTGATTAAGAGAATATGTTATAGATAATCATGTGAGACACACGTTAAGAAAGGTTGCAAAGGCATGATGAGCTGATGAGGTAAACTTAAATGTAAAGTTGCATTTCTTTGTGAGATAGACCCCCAGGTCAATGTGAACACAGGTCAAACTACAGAAGTACATTTCCAAACATAAAACACCTTCAATAGCATTTTAATTATAGAACTATATATTAAAAAGAACAGCACAACATTTTTATAAATTCTATCCAGAGATTGTTTTACTTTTCAAGAAGACACACACTATCACTGAAAATGTTCTGACACAATACTCAACATTCCCTCTCCTTGTATTTGTTCCTTTAGTCACAAAACGGTTGTCAGATAAGACCTTAAACACCTGCTTTATATGTTGAATGGTTGTTGTCTGACTAATATTTCAGTTTAGGCTGTAAACCTTTAATCATAATACATGACTTTGACGATCTTCCACATAAGATCTTTGAAACCATGGTGACAAAAGTATTAATTGCTCCTTTCCACAGATTTCTCTTAACAAAGACCTTAATAATTATGTCCCTATTCCTAATAATAACCTAGCCAACAACACAAATCTGTCATTCCAATAGGAAACAATTCTGTGGCAACTATTGATAAATAAATTGGCAACTGTACACAATTTATATTTTGTTCCGCTATTACGAAACCCCTCTTCTTCAATGATTATCATTAAACATTTGTCCTAACATAGTAATTTCACATTGTGATATTCTTTGAAGAAGGGCTTATTCCCTCGTTAATTGGAAAAAAATATAAATTGTGTACAATTGCTAATTCAATTTGATAAAGAAAGAACTTTTTTTATGCCATTTTTTCATGTCATCTGCTGATACTTCCAATTAGGTTTAGTCTCTATTAATCTTAGGTAGGGAAATGGAACAGAGCCTGTAATCAATCATCTTTTACCCCCATCATCTGGTTTTCTGTGAGTTCCATCACAAAATGGTCTGTTCTTGGACTGTTTACAATTACACAACCAGTATTCGCCATCTTCTTCCACTTCAAATATCATCGGAAACATCTCGACTTTCCGTCCTGATGTTATCTCTCGGCTTATAAGTCTGTTATACAACTTGTGTGTTCCATCACAAATGGGCTGTTAAATAAAGAGAGTGCAAAAATAAAAGGTAAGAGGCAAGTCTGAATCATTTCCATGCAGTATCTCTAAAACAAACATGGACAATGCTGTTATAAGGTCCTCACTTAAGTTGCCTCTTCACATATTTAGCACATACACACTATTATTTGACAGAATATCAATGTCTTTTACTCAGTATGCCGAAAACACTGCCACCAGGACTAGGCTACGGACACTCCCATGAAAACAAGTGGGACTTGAAGCGAAACCCATAATTTGCTTATAATTTGCAATTACTTACAAAGATGGAGTTTAAATTGAATCATTAGAAACGATTCATGACATTATTAAAAAGTACACTTTATGCCAGGTGAGCTAGAAATGAATTTGTTTCATATCTTATCCTACGTTTATGTTTTTATGTTAGAGCTGATTCAAGAACCATTCAGTTCTTACACAGAGATAGTTTCTTTATTCATGTAATGGGTAATTTGTAAGTCCAGCCCTTTCCAAAGAAGAACTTCCTTGTCTCATACAGTTTACATTAGTAAGTGGACTCCTTCACTTCTCAACAAATGACTGCAGATGTCTCAATCAAATCTAGGGTCTATTAATCACTTTTAAATACTTTTGTACCCTGTTTACAACCGTTTCTTTAAGGTATGGCATTTTTTTTCTTAGAGATAAAGGCAACCGTTCTATCCGTAATTCTTTTGTAAACAAGGATGGTCTACTTCAGGTCCGAGAAAAAATTGAAATGGTTAAGAGTGTCTTGGACCCGAACAGTGGAATGGTTCAATATCCTAATCAATTTACGCCAGAAATTTGCGTCAAACATTAATTCATTTTCCTATCAAAACGCTAAAAGTAGTGAACGCTTGTTTCACAACCATTTAATGAAAGATTAACATATTTATAATGAAGACATTGAAAAGGGTCATTTGTTTAGACATGAGGGTTTTAATCACCGGTTTAACATTTGTAAGACGCAGAACACAAATTACAAGTAGTCTAAGCATGAAAAAAATCTCTTTGACAAACTTTGATTTGTTTGACATAAGCGAGTTTTCATTTCGTCTTTTCAAAAATTGTATTGTTGTTGGTTACAATGTATACGGGAACTGATCATTTCATGAAATGATTATCTTATAATGTTCAATTAGATATAAATATTAGATATCAAAGAAACGTTTGTTAAGAACGAAGAATGAATTATCAAAGCAATTCCTATCAAAATATCCCTTCCAAAAAAATAACACTATACATTTACCATTCCCCTATGTATATCCCCTATCATTACGTTCATTTAATTGTCAATATGATTAACCCTTTTGATAAGCTTTTGCTCTCGCGTGAATGTGTAACATTTCCAATGGATGCGCCTGAAAGTACTCAATTATGCCTACATTTGGTTAAATTGAAGTAGAAAAATAGATGAGGGTAACGTGGTCGGTCGTCAATATCCGTTGTGAAGTTTTCGAAATAAATCTGACAGATAATTCTATTACTGGATAAATAGAGAAAGAAATTGTTAGGTTCCAAACAATACCTCGATCTAACGGACAAAACGGTTAAAGGAAACGTGAAACCAAACACGCAAGAACACTAACCTTTAGTTAACACTCCATGTATAGGACAGTTAGTTTAAACGGTTGCCTACTAGGTCAGTTATCAAAAATGCAGCATTGACTTATCGCTAATGCTTATTTATTTCATATCAGTTCAAAGATGCCACCGCTTTTATCAAATCCAATGATGAAAGAGGCAATTTTATCATGGCTGTTTCCCGCACAGGCGCGGATGATTTGCTAGCAGACAGTTTAAATTCCGGCTGGCAACGCGGGGTACCGTCTGAACACAGACTGTTAGAGCTGGGCATACCCTTTACCGATGCGAATAAGATTAAGAACGTTGTTGGCGAACTCACCCGCAGTGACCATTGGCCTTTCTGGCAGAATGAGCAAAAGGCAATCCTTTTGACGGACACCGGTAATCATTTAAGCATCCCTTTATATAACCTCGGCTCGGTACATCTAAAGCAGAACAAATATGTTATGACAAAATCATAAACCGCTCACGGTTAGAAAGTGATTCGTTTTTCACTACGGTTACCAGCTGTAAGCACAAAAATATGTCAATATTTTTTTTTATCATCGTCTGCGTTTGCATTTGATTTGGGCTAGTAACGGAATCAAACATGAGGACGTGCCTCAAAACATAACTATAGTTTGGAAGCCCAAATCATATTGCTGTTGAAACAAAATGTCGTGTACCCTTTGTTGGAATGTTTATTTGTCAAATGTGCAATTTACGGACTGAAAACAGGATGTCGCATGTACTATTTTTTACTTTTTTGATATCATAAACATGACAGCTTTGATGTTTTGTCAATTTGCATGATCCATTTTCTGCAAATGCTATAATTGCAGCATGTTGGAACCTTTAGATTACAGAGTTACGGCAGTGAGCCGTCTAATTTTGTTTCTATCGTGAAATCGTGATTGTTTCTGGTGTTTACGTTTATTAAGGGGACAGTCGAGGAAAGATGAGATCCTGTTTAGGTGAAGTCTGTGACAACGCTCAGATGATTACCGATGAAAACATCCAGTTCCTGGGAAGGGTCACTGACGCTGTTCAATCCACAATGTTCTGCTTAGTTCACGGACAATGTAAGCACATGGAGTCTTGTTTTTAGGCAACCACTCGTATACAGTGAAGTAAATAGCATTCAACCTGAGACCGTCTCAATGTCAAGTAACCATTTTGAAAGTTATTGAGACAAGTGACAATCGGGACTCCTCGGCAAAGTCCGTCATCCGTCATATGACGCAACACATCGAAAGCCATCGGTGATCCCGTAATCAGTCGAACAACCCTGTTGGTCGCCCGAGGCCAGAATTTTAAGGTTGCATACCCATAATCCGCCATTTTGGAACTTATTCTTTCGTCTGATTACTTCGATCGTTTTCGGTTTACATTGGCTGAGGCCATAACTATTCGGTTTAAGGTGGAAAGCTCCGGTCCCGACCGACGTTTACCGTAAACGACCGAAGTAGTCCGATGAAAGAATGAGCTCCAAAATGGCGGATTATGGGTATTCTTCCATAAAAATGGTAAACAATTGTGGATTTTATCTTAATGCAGGATGCAAGCCATACAGAGAAAGTTTGCTGTGTGACTTCCGTGCTGCATTCATAAACATTGTTCTCTTGTACAAGATTTCTTCTTTTATCATGGCCGCTTAAAGCCATTACGACAACAGGTAAACGTCATGTGATTCCCCCTTTATATCCCAACCGTCCCCTTCTACATTCACAGTTTCATTCTTTTTTCTTTATAAAATGTAAAAACACTTGAACACCCTCCATACATGATAATGTAACACAGATTATCATATCAACATTGCCATCTGCCCATAAATGAGTATGATATTAAAATGTAACCAACTCCCAACTGACGACATATTGTGACCAATTGAATATAACTCATCACGAGCAGTTTTTTTCTAGTTTCTTCGATTTATTTCGTAAGTTGTAACATTGTACTTAAGATTATATCGAAATTGTATTTTCGTTTATTGTGAATCATGTTCCCAAGATATGCTCCATGACATAGTGCCCTGATAGAAGTGTGTGCAGTGTGTCCTGATAGGCCTAGTCGAAAAATAAATTCCTATCCAGATCGAGAAATAGTCCAATATTATATTTCAGGCTCGAGTTCGGCTGGTAGAGTGTGGCACGACACAGGGGCCCTATTTCTGAGCGCGCTGACCGGGCTAATCGCTTGGCGGATATGGTAAACAACCCACACTTCTCGTGTGAAAAAGACTTTCTCAGAGATTATGTTCTGTGGTCAATTCTAAAATGTGCTTTGAACAATTCTTTTTAATTGATATGTATTTTCAGGAATAGATAACAGAGATTGGCAACTCCCAATTCATCGACAAACTCTCGTGTGTTATCTATTTCTCTGGTATTTTATTCCATTTCTGTATCTTTAAGATGCCTTAAACCTGGGTTTTCATTTCAAAAGTGCGAAACGAGTTTTAGCCCTTTTCAATTCTTTGTGCTTTTTACAACGAATCATATGCGCGTTTCAACAACCAATCGTTATAGCGAAAAACTGTTCTTAATACGGAATTCACGATTACTGATTGGCCTTTGGATTGATCTCTGTCGCACCATGTTAGGATCACATGACACCTATGTCGATTCTTGTTCTATTTCAGAGACGTTTTTAACCATTTGGATGTTTTTATCAGGTGAAAATTGTAGATTATTGTATACAAAATAAGCCGTTCTGCGTTTAAAAATGTTAATGTGTTTGTCTAATAGAAAAGGTTTCCCCCCAGAAGATACCATGTTCTTGGTCTTCAAGGACCCGTTTTAACAAAAGTTTTAAGTACACACTAAGATAAGAGATACATGTATTAAAATATCACTTACAACGAATCATGTATGCGTGTTTCAACAACCAATCATAAAAGTGAAGGAATGTTCTTAATACGGAATGCTTCTTAATACGGAATGCAAAGAAAACGTTCGCATCTGTCGTGTATTTACGGTCATGATGTGAACTGTGAATATGTTAATATCTTAACGTTATATGTGGATTACTTTACATATCATGCGAGACAATATATTGTTTGGGGTATTCTTTTTACTTTGAATATATATATTTTGGTAAAAAGGATGAAAAATGAACAACAAGAGATTGAGCTGCATGATGATGTTCCGCCACAAACCTGGCTGAACATGAAATGCGTGTTATATATGTAATATGACCTTTTTTTCTAGACCTTACTTCGCTAATAACATAATTATGAGTTAATATAGAGTAGAATAGAACTGTTTATTTGTAGACAAAGCTCTTTGGCCCATTATACAATCTACAAATAAAGTTGTTTAAACTTATAATCTTACATCTTACCTTAATTGATTGTTCTAAATTCTAATATGACATTTAATCTTTATCCAACGATTTCAAAATTGTATTTTAAGATTATTTCATGATAAAAAACATTTAAACATTATCACATGTCTTACTGTTTTTAACCGACATTGTTTTATTATCAATGGTATTTACTTTTTTTTCGCTTATAAACAAAATAAATCTCGATCCGAACGATACATCTTAACCCTTTACCAAACGCCAAATGTTCGACTATCCCAAAATGAAAGATTTTGCAGACGTCATTTTAAAATGTGATGAGATTGGATAATAATCTTCTGATCTTCGTTACGAGCAATTTCTCTTTTTCCCACACTGATTTCCAGGGTCTTCTGCAACTGAGTGTTAAATGCCGTTATTGTTTGGTAATGTATTAATCCAAAAAAAATGCCCGAGAGTGATGGATATTCCTCGGTACCGCTCTTGGCAGTAAAAGTTTTTTATCGCTCTGAACTCTAAAGAGAGAATAGTGATGAAACACGCAAACGATTAAACATCATATTTAGGAACACAATTATCACTTAGGTCGTTGATGAAACGGGCCTTTATAAATCAGTTAATTGTAATGGATACTGTAGTCCAATACTTTTATTACTGTTGGGGGTAAGACGCTACTTCGGATAAGACATGGTTTCCTTAACCCTTTCCCAAACAACAAATTTTCGACTTTCTCAACTTGAAAGAGTTTGCAGACGACATTTCAAAATTTGATGTAATTGAAAAATAGTTTTCAGATAGAGCAGAAAACCTTGTGGGAAAAGGAAAAATTGCTCGTAAAGAGCAATTTCTCCTTTCCCACAATGTTTTCTAAAGTTGTCTGCAACAAAGGAGTCAAATGTCGTTATTGTTTGGGAAAGGTATATCAGTTAATTGTAATGGATACTGTAGTCCAATACTTTTATTACTGTTGGGGCTATGACGCTACTTCGTATAAGACATGGTTTCCTTAACCCTTTCCCAAACAACAAATTTTCGACTGTCCCAAATTGAAAGAGTTTGCAGACAACATTTCAAAATTTGATGAAATTGGAAAAAATATTTTTCAGATGGAACAGAAAACTTTGTTGAAAAGTGAGAAATTGCTCGTTACGAGCAAGTTCTCCTTTTCCCACAATGTTTTCTAAAGTTGTCTGCAACAAAGTAGTCAAATGTCGTTATTGTTTGGAAAAGGGTTTATCAGTTAATTGTAATAGATAATGCTGTCCAATACCTTAATTACTGTTGGTATGGTGTCGGAATAGACCGAAATTGTAAATGGCGGTCAACCTCCATTTAAAATGGGGGTATTCCGCTAAATTTAACGGTATACCCTCAAATTTAGCGGTCAACCGTTAAAAATAAGGGTAAACCTTTATTACTGTTGGGGCTAAGACGCTACTTCGGATAAGACATGGTTTCCTTAAAAGAGTGTTTGAATAATTTGACAGTATTGTTAAACTAATGTCGACAAAAAGATTTACCAAGGAAATTATAGTGGGAAAGGGAGAAATTACACATCATGAGCTATTTGTAATATCTTCCCTACCTCATATCAGAGTTCTTTTCCCATGAGTCCGACGTTTACGTTGGATTTAAATCAGTATTATGTATGAAGGAATGATATCAGAAAATTCGGCAATCGAATTCAATCATGTTTATCAACAACCTGTTTGTTTACATATTCAAAATAACGAATTCTGATTTGCCGGTTCAAAAATGTGTGCATCAACTGTCAAGGTCAGAGGTGAAGAATCAGGAAATCTGAATTATAAAACTTGCAACTGGGTTAATCTGGGTTATTTCTGGTTTAGTTTCACATTTCAATTGTGCTGATGGTTTTTTTCTGGTAATAACTACTTGAATCTGTCCAAAAGTTTACCAAATAAGGTAGTTTAATATAGCAGTAATCTCCTTTAATTGGCCTTTAAAGTACATCCTTGTAATCTCTCTAATAGTCTTTCTCGGTGTGGGTTCAAATCCCAGTGACGGTGTTTGGATTTTCATTTATAGGCTGTTTAGTTTGGGGTCTTTCTTTATCCATTGAATCAGTACATCACAATATAACTGAAGCAAAGTTTACGCGATGTACAAGAAAAACAGAAATACATGTACAAAACTTTGTGCATCTGGTGTTTTTCATTCAAAACACTGAAGGCTCTTATGCTCGTTTCACAATTACTAACCCTTTCCCAAACAACAAATTTTCGACAGTCCCAAATTGAAAGAGTTTGCAGACGACATTTCAAAATGTGATGAAATTGGAAAATAATCTTCTGATAGCGCAGAAAACATTGTGGGAAAAGGAGAAATTGCTCGTTACGAGCAATACCTCCTTTTCCAATGTTTTCTAACAGGTTATAAAAAATGTAACCTTAACATAACAATGAAAACATAGTCACAAATCGTTGGAACTTTATACAAAATCACAATTGTGAGGTCTGAATAACATCTTTCATAATCTTTTAAATGCAACTGAGGAAGGAAGGTGTTTTAATGATCAGGAGAATATATACTAGATAATCATGTGAGACACACTGCAAGAAAAGTTGCACATACATGATGATCAGATAATGATGTAATATTAGATGCAATATTGCACTACTTTGTGTGATATCTATTTTTATCTTTCTTCATGTTGGTATGACATCTCTACAGCATTAATTCAGTTATGTTGTGATCCCTTTTCTGAATGATAGAGGAAGACTCTACACTCAACTGACTATAAGGGCTGGTGATGCTGGGTTAAACCATTGGCAATCCGTTAGTGAACCCCGAAGATGATGCTCATGAAAAACTTCCATCACAGGAATGTTAAAGGCACATCAAAGGAGAGGAGTACAAATAAATTACTGAAAAAATATATGGAGTTCTTTTATTATGTTCATAAAAGTCATGAGAATTAGTTTAGGAACGCATTGAGACCGTATTAGATAGACACATTTAAAATAAGTTATTTTGTGCTTGAAATATAGTTGTCTCCATTCAGTCATGTTTATCAACAACCTGTTTGTTTACATATTCAAAATAACGAATTCTGATTGGTTGGTTCAAAAATGTGTGTATCAACTGTCAAGGTCAGAGGTGAAGAATCAGGAAATCTGAATTATAAAACTTGCTAATCTGGGTTATTTCTGGTTTTCTTTCACATTTAAGTTGTGCTGATGGTGTTCTCTGGTGATAACTATTTGAATCTGTTCAAAAATTAACAAAATAATATAGTTTGATATAGCATTAATCTCCTTTAATGAGCCTTTAACTCACACATAGGACATGAGTTTTTAAGTTCTGTGCTCTAACCATTAGGCCATAGATTTCCAAATGATCCATCCCCTTATATAACCGTAAACATAGCAACTTAAACATACTCACAAAAGTATACATTTCTTGTAAATGATGGTGGAATTACATAAAAACCATAACTGTTAGGCCTTGAATAAATCTTTCATGTTTAATAAACAAATAAAAAGGGAGGGTGTTTTTGTGATTAAGAGAATATGTTATAGATAATCATGTGAGACACATGTTAAGAAAAGTTGCACAAGCATGATGTGTAAACTTTATGCCATACTTGCACTCATGAACAACAAGAGATTGAGCTGCATGATGATGTTCCACCACAAACCTGGCTGAACATGAAATGCGTGTCATATGTGTAATAATATGACCTTTTTTTCTAGACCTTACTTCGCTAATAACATAGTTATGAGTTAATAGAGTAGAATAGAACCGTTTATTTGTAGACAAAGCTCTTTGACCCATTATACAATATACATATAAAGTTGTTTAAACTTATAATCTTACATCTTACCTTAATTGATTGTTCTATATTCTAATATAACATTTAATCTTTATCCAACGATTTCAAAATTGTATTTTAAGATTCTTTCATGATAATACATATTTAAACATTATCACATGTCTTACTGTTATTAATCGACATTGTTTTATTATCAATGGTATTTACTTTTTTTTCGCTTATAAACAAAACAAATCTCGATCCAAACGATACATGATCTTAACCCTTTACCAAATGCCAAATGTTCGACTTTTCCAAAATGAAAGACTTTGCAGACGTCATTTTAAAATGTGATGAAATTGGATAATAATCTTCTGATCTTCGTTACGAGCAATTTCTCCTTTTCACACACTGATTTCCAGGGTCGTCTGCAACTGAGTGTTAAATGCCGTTATTGTATAAAAAAAATGCCCGCAAGTGATGGATATTCCTCCGTACCGCTCTTGGCATTAAAAGTGTTTTATCGCTCTGAACTCTAAGGAGAGAATAGTGATGAAACACGCAAATGTAAGGCCTTGAATGAATCTTTCATGTTTAATAAACAAATAAAAAGGGAGGGTGTTTTTGTGATTAAGAGAACATGTTATAGATAATCATGTGAGACACATGTTAAGAAAAGTTGCACAAGCATGATGTGTAAACTTTAAGCCATACTTGCACTCATGAACAACAAGAGATTGAGCTGCATGATGATGTTCCACCACAAACCTGGCTGAACATGAAATGCGTGTCATATGTGTAATAATATGACCTTTTTTTCTAGACCTTACTTCGCTAATAACATAGTTATGAGTTAATATAGAGTAGAATAGAACCGTTTATTTGTAGACAAAGCTCTTTGACCCATTATGCAATGTACATATAAAGTTGTTTAAACTTATAATCTTACATCTTACCTTAATTGATTGTTCTAAATTCTAATATAACATTTAATCTTTATCCAACGATTTTAAAATTGTATTTTAAGATTGTTTCATGATAATAAATATTTAAACATTATCACATGTCTAACTGTTATTAATCGACTTTGTTTTATTATAAATGGTATTTACTTTTTTTTCGCTTACAAACAAAATAAATCTCGATCCGAACGATACATCTTAACCCTTTACCAAACGCCAAATGTTCGACTTTCCCAAAATGAAAGATTTTGCAGACGTCATTTTAAAATGTGATGAAATTGGATAATAATCTTCAGATCTTCGTTACGAGCAATATCTCCTTTTCCCACACTGATTTCCAGGGTCGTCTGCAACTGAGTGTTAAATGCCGTTATTGTTTGGTAATCTATTAATGAAAAAAACAATGGCCGCGAGTGATGGATATTCCTCCGTACCGCTCTTGGCATTAAAAGTGTTATATCGCTCTGAACTCTAAAGAGAGAATAGTGATGAAACACGCAAACGATTAAACATCATATTTAGGAACACAATTATCACTTAGGTCGTTGATGAAACGGGCCTTTAATAATCAGTTGATTGTAATAGATACTGTATTCCAATGCCTTTATTTCTGTTGGGGGTAAGACGCTACTTCGGATAAGACATGGTTTCCTTAACCCTTGCCCAAACAGCAAATTTTCGACTGTCCCAAATTGAAAGAGTTTGCAGACGACATTTTATAACTTGATGTAATTGAAAAATATTCTTCAGATATAATAGAAAACCTTGTTGGAAAAGGAATAATTGCTCGTTACGAGCAATTTCTCCTTTTCCCACAATGTTTTCTAAAGTTGTCTGCAACAAAGTAGTCAAATGTCATTATTGTTTGGGAAAGGGTTAATCAAATCAGTACCTGATACCTTTATTACTGTTGGGGCTAAGATGCTACTTCGGATAAGACATGGTTTCCTTAAAAGAGTGTTTGAATAATTTGACAGTATTGTTAAACTAATGTTGACAAAAAGATTTACCAAGGAAATTATCGTGGGAAAGGGAGAAATTACACATCATGAGCTATTTGTCATATCTTCCCTACCTCATATCAAAGAGTTCTTTTTCCATGAGTCCGACGTTTGCGTTGGATTTAAGTCAGTTTTATGTATGAAGGAATGAGATCAGAAAATTCGGCAATCGAAACTTTTCGGCTATTCCTGTAACCTTTTAGATTAGTTCCGTGTTACGATATTTGGCTACATGTATTTGTCCTCGCTTATAACACGGGTTTCCTTAGCTCCTGTGTTAAAGGAACGGTCTCACACAATGAGCTGTTTGAGAAACAAACGGTTAAAATATGATTTGACCCATCGTCCAACTATAACGGCATTTGACCAGTTTGTTGCAGACGACACTGAAATACAATGTGGGAAATGGAGAAATTGTTATGAAAGAACAATTTCTCCTTTTCCCACAATGTGTGCTGCCCTATCAGAATATTATTTTTCAATTTCATCACATTTTGAAATGTCGTCTGCAAACACGTCCTCGGACAATCGAAAATGTGGCGTTCAGTAATGGGTTCACCTATCCCAATTACTAAATAAATGGCAATTTTCAATATATACGTTTCAAAGATATTGATTACCTGTGTGTCCTTTTAACCATTTCCCAAACAATGACAACATTTGACCACTTTGTTGCAGACGACTTTAGAAAACATTATTGCAAAAGGAGGTATTGCTCGTAATATTGTTATGTTAAGTTTACATTTTTTATAACCTGTTAGAAAACATCATTGGAAAAGGAGGTATTGCTCGTAACGAGCAATTTCTCCTTTTCCCACAATGTTTTCTGCGCTATCAGAAGATTATTTTCCAATTTCATCACATTTTGAAATGTCGTCTGCAAACTCTTTCAATTTGGGACAGTCGAAAATTTGTTGTTTGGAAAAGGGTTAGTAATTGTGAAACGAGCATAAGAGCCTTCAGTGTTTTGAATGAAAAACACCAGGTGCACAAAGTTTGGTACATGTATTTATGTTTTTCTTGTACATCGCGTAAACCTTGCTTCAGTTATATTGTGATGTACTGATTCAATGGATAAAGGAAGACCCGAAACTAAACAGCCTATACATGAAAATCCTAATACCGTCACTGGGATTTTAACCCACACCGAGAAAGACTATTAGAGAGATTACAAGGATGTACTTTAAAGGCCAATTAAAGGAGATTAATGCTATATCAAACTACCTTATTTGGTAAACTTTTGGACAGATTCAAGTAGTTATAACCAGAAAAAAAACCATCAGCACAATTGAAATGTGAAAGTAAAACCGGAAATAACCCAGATTAACCTAACTCGGATGATCCAAGCTGAAACTACGTGACAGCTTGGAGGCGCCCTGCGATAAAAACGCGTCAGTATTCCCCCTCTGTGTGTGAGGAGTCCAATCGGCGACGAGAAAAAATGTGGGCACCAATCAGAAAGAAGATAGGATTGGCCAATAAGATTGCTTATTGCTCCCATCTCCGGTAATTTACAGAAAAAACAAAAACACTAACATTTGTAGACATATGATTGACGGGAAAAAATGAATTCGTTTAAAACCAAAGCAGAGTCATTTGATGAAATCCATTGTCGAAGGAAAAGACACTTAAGTTTCAATTTTGATAAAATATCTCTTACATAAAATAGGGTCATCTGTACCTTATATATATATTAAAACTTAACATTCATTCGGACTGTTTGTCAACTCTATATGACGATGCTAAAAATGAAACAAAATCAACGCCTCCCTGATAAAACTGATTAACCCTTTCTCAAACAATAACGATACTTGACCACTTTGTTGCAGACGACTCTGGAAAACATTGTGGGAAAAGGAGAAATTGCTCATGATGAGCAATTTCTCATTTTCCCGCAATTTTTTCTGCCCAATTAGAAGATTGTTTTTCAATTTCATCACTTTTTAAAATGTCGTCTACGAACTCTTTCAATTTGGGACAGTCGGAATTTGGTGTTTTGGAAAGGGTTTAAATAATGTCGTTGGTGTTGAAGGGATTTGCTTCGCCACACTAATTTCGAAATCAATCCTTTGCGGTTATTTGTGTTGGTAAAAAGATAGTCACATCTTTTTATATGTGCGCTAAATAACCGTGGATTTTGATGCACCATTAAAACAATAGCCCATTTACCAATCTAGTGATAATCAAATTCGGTCTGTCCGACTCATTCCATGCATGAAAGCATTGGGCAATACCCTTTCCCGATGGCCTACCATTTTAGTTTTCAAGAATATTGAATCCAAAGGTAATCAGTTTTGTTAAGATTTCAACGTTTAGTTACCCTTCTGTTCCCCAGTCAAGGTCGTTACCATTCTAAAATTCAAACTGCAATAAAACACACAAACTATTCGATTAGGTAAAATACAAACTTTTACTATTTCAAGAAAGTAATCGATATTGTATTGGCAAAAAGGATTTGGTTTTGACAATTACCATTTCGCTGCAAACATAAATGATATTCAGAAGAGACTTGCTCTTATATCTGTAAATTTGATTTTATTAATATACTTAAAGGCCTAGTCTTTGGAATGTCTGCTATCTTATCTCCCACTGGGCACCCTACAGGGCAACAATACAGTTCCACAGCATGGAGCAAATTTCCTGTATATTACTTGATAAGGAATGGGGCATTTCAGTGGTCAGATTACGTAATACCCCAACCCTTCGGTTTCTCATAATGTAGAAAATTGATAAGAAATAAGTGTTTGGATACAGTTTTCTTTATCCAAAAAAATAATTTACATAATTAGTAGGTTTTTCTTGATAAACTGATAAGAAATATGAACAAAATAATGAGTTAATTATTCAATGAATTAGCACTTGTTATAATCATAAAATGGATGATGATGATGATAATGATAATGATGATATACTATGAAGATGATGGTATACTACAGAGGAACTATAATATTCCCTGCTGCAAGTCATTCTTATATAAATTAAATTATATATAAGGTGCAAATTTAAAAAAAATCCCCTAATCGTCTAAGAAAAAACATCTAAAATTCAAAAAATATTTTAATAATATAATAAAAAAAATGTCATTCTGCTTAGGTTTTCATAATGTGGAATATTGAATAGAAATAAGTGTTTAATTCTTGATTTATTTATTTAAAACAATGATTTATAAGATAAGTAAATTTTTCTTAATAAACTGTTAAGAAACATGAAGAAAATAATGAGTTAGTTATTCAATAAATTAGCACTTGTTATAGTTATAACATTGATGATGATGATAATAATAAAGATAACAATAATGATGATGATGATGATGATGACGATGAGTATGATATACTACAGAGGAACTTTAACCATTCTGTAAGCCATAATTACATATATTGATCTTTATATAAGGCACCAATTTTTTAAAAAAAAAAAAGATAATCCCCTACTTAACAAACCTTTCCAACTTCAAAAAAAAATATTTAAAGCCTAATTTTTTTTTATTATCGATTTTGTTGCTTAAATGTCCTCTATAAAA
The DNA here is from genome assembly GCA_947846245.1 of Cerastoderma edule. Taxonomy (NCBI): domain Eukaryota; kingdom Metazoa; phylum Mollusca; class Bivalvia; order Cardiida; family Cardiidae; genus Cerastoderma; species Cerastoderma edule. The sequence goes on from OX401414.1 coordinate 4,586,374, forward strand.
TAATTCGTCAAAAGAAACCTTTCAGTTTGACACAGTGCTATACATAGTATGACGTAATCCCCATTAATTATCACAGCTGGTCATCACCCCGGGTGGGCATCTGGTTATTGGTTTTGGGGGGGGGGGGGTCACTTAAAGAAGGACTAAACTAGGCCTTTAAAAATAAAAATGTATGTCAAATGCGTATTCTTTGAGGTCAAAACTATGCTGCTATTAACAAGATAAAGGGTAAGGCACGTGTTGTGTGATGTACGGCGGTGTCTGGATTAGTATCTGAGTGAAATATCTACGTCTGGATCATTCGGACTAAGATTAACCCAGTTGCAAGTTTTATAATTCAGATTTCCTGATTCTTCACCTCTGACCTTGACAGTTGATGCACACATTTTTGAACCGGCCAATCAGAATTCGTTATTTTGAATATGTAAACAAACAGGTTGTTGATAAACATGATTGATTGGACAACTATATTTCAAGCACAAAATAACTTATTTTAAAAGAGTCTATTAAATAGGGTCTCACTGCATTCTTAAACTAATTCTCATGACTTTTATGAACATAATAAAAGACCTCCATATATTTTTTCAGTAATTTATTTGTACTCCTCTTCTTTGATGTGCATTTAACCACTAGGTCACAAAAATTAGTGCATGTTTTCTTGTAAATGTAAACTGAGAGACTCCTTAACCTTTTACAATACAATGACGCCATTTAACCACTTTGTTGCAGAGGACTCTGGAAAGAAAATGTGGGAAAAGGAGAAATTTGTTTGTGACTAGCAATTTCTCCTTTTCCCACAACATTTTCTGCGCTATCAGAAGAGTATTTTCCAATTTCATCACATTTTGAAATGTCGTCTGCAAACTCTTTCAATTTGGGACAGTATAAAATTTGGCTTTTGGTAACAGGTTATAAAAAATGTAAACTTAACATAACAATGTAAACATAGTCACAAATTGTTGGAACTTAAAACAAAATCACAATTGTGAGGTCTGAATAACATCTTTCATAATCTTTTAAATGCATCTGAGGAAGGAAGGTGTTTAATGATCAGGAGAATATATACTAGATAATCATGTGAGACACACGGCAAGAAAAGTTGCACATACATGATGATCAGATAATGATGTAAGCTTAGATGCAATATTGCACTACTTTGTGTGATATCTATTTTTATCTTTCTTCATGTTGGTATGACATCTCTACAGCATTAATTCAGTTATGTTGCGATCCCTTTTCTGAATGATAGAGGAAGACTCTACACTCAACTGACTATATGGGCCGGTGATGCTTGGTTAAACCATTGGTAATCCGTTAGTGAACCCCGAAGATGATGCTCATGAAAAACTTCCATCACAGGAATGTTAAAGGCACATCAAAGAAGAAGAGTACAAATAAATTACTGAAAAAATATATGGAGTTCTTTTATTATGTTCATAAAAGTCATGAGAATTAGTTTAGTAATGCACTGATACCCTATTAGAATGACACATTTAAAATAAGTTATTTTGTGCTTGAAATATAGTTGTCTCCATTCAATCATGTTCATCAATAACCTGTTTGTTTACATGTTCAGAATAACGAATTCTGATTGGTCGGTTCAAAAATGTGTGTATCAACTGTCAAGGTCAGAAGTGAAGAATCAGGAAATCTGAATTATTAAACTTGCTAATCTGGGTTATTTCTGGTTTACTTTCACATTTAAGTTGTGCTGATGGTGTTCTCTGGTGATAACTATTTGAATCTGTCCAAAAGTTTACTAAATAATATAGTTTGATATAGCATTAATCTCCTTTAATGAGCCTTTAACTCACACATTGGACATGAGTTTTTAAGTTCTGTGCTCTAACCATTAGGCCATAGATTTCCCAATGTTCCATCCCCTTATATAACCGTAAACATAGCAACTTAAACATACTCACAAAAGTATACATTTCTTGTAAATGATGGTGGAATTATATAAAAACCATGCCTGTAAGGCATTAAATAAATCTTTCATGTTTAATAAACAAATCAAAGGCCAGAATGGCCTGAACTGCGTCGCAGTATGGTCTGAGAGGTTTGTGCGTACGAATGGATTTGAAAGAAATCTAAGGGATTTTTGAAGACAAACCAACACATTTCTGTTGAATAGCAGAAATCAAAATAGAAGTCAAAAAAGACATGTCCCAGTTCTCCAGTGGTACTCAAACCCAATGCTCTAATCAAATGAAAAAGTATTATTCCAGTTATCAACAAAATAGATATTGTAGACGAAAACAAGCATTTTTAGTTAAGATACCAATCTACAAGGGGCCACAGTCACAAGTTATTTAAGAAACACTTCAGCACAAATACAGCTTCAGTCAGAGATCATTGAAAAATTTTAAAAGTGCATTAAATATATATTGGGTTAAATGCCATATCAAAGGCATGCCCGAGTGTTACGAACAGGAACCGGAACACAAGAAAAGAGTAGATCAAAAGGATCGGAGAGATGTAAGTTTAAAAAATGATCTCAACAACAAAGTAAACAATCATACATTCTAATCTGGGTGATTTTTTTATCTACTCAACAATACCTACATTTAGTGTTTCTTCCAGGATTTGAAACAATAGAGGTATTTCCCCAATACATTGGGCAAAAGGTGATAATAGATCTTCTTTTTCATTTTGCCATTGTAAAATGCACACGCTCACTTCATGGTCAGTAATGGTAACGAAAAACACGGTGTATTTCCCGGCTATACATCAGGCAATATCTTTTTTTCTTTCTTATAATGAAAAAATGAAAGATTTATTGTTTAGTATGAACCGTCCTGTTCAATTACAAAATCAGCTTTCAAATAAAAGTAACGGCTTAAATGTGTTAATCAATGTCGTTTTTTATTTCATAACAATATTACTGCAAAGAATCGGGAGCCGTATCTTCACTAAGCGAACTGGTTCCCAACCCTCTGGTAACCAAACAAACGAATCGGAAACCTATTACTGAAATTGGGTCATGCGTTTATGAAACAAAATAAAATCGCTGATAACTGTCAGTTTTTCTTCATGAATGTTTCTAAGCCGTTTCTGGCACAAGGCCTGTCGTTAAAAGAAGTTTGCAAATCATAAAAGAAAGGGACTTAGTTCTGCACTGAGTAAAAAAATACTAGGGATTCCTTTATAGATGGGGGAATTCCCATGGCCTAGATACGGGTACTGTGGGAACGTGTCAAGACGGCCCCATGTCAAAACGTCCCGGAGATCGATGAGAACGGCCATGGAATGGTCAAAACAGCCCAATTGTTGATTTTTCAATCAGTCAAAACGGCCCAAATAAAGGTTTACACTGTTTTAACACTTTAAACCGAAAATTTTGCCGTTTTGACTTATTTCGGGCCGTTTTGAACGTAGGACATTTTGACATCGGGCCGTTTCGACTGTAATCCGGTGCCGCTAGATACCTTCTTCTAGAAGTTCTAGGATGTTTGGAAATTAACGCGGATAGTTTGCATTACCTTTTATCACCATCCTGCACATCACAGACGCATCCAAAACAAACCAAGGAAGAAAGAGTTATTTAACAAAATGACGATTTAATTTGATAAGAGCTCACGCAGTTATAGACAGATTACAATCAACATAGAAGTTGGAACTACTTTCTTACTCTCGGCGGTGATTAAGCCCCTAAAGGTAAAGAAGGATTCCGTACGATCACTATATACGCCTTCGCGCATGCGCGCGACGCGTATAAAAAAAGAGGGAGGGTGTTTTTGTGATTAAGAGAATATGTTATACCAAAGACCTAATAAACACAGATAAGCAACTCTGCAAAATACCGTTCTTTCTCGCGTTGACATCTCGTTCGCGAGATTTTGCCTTCCTGTAAATACAGACGCTTTATTTTGTTAATCAAAGCGTCTGCCGTCGCTGATAAGCTATGGTAGCCCTTTTATTGACCCTCCCGTCCCCAAAAACCAATAAACAGATGGCCACCAGCTGTGGTGCCCTGCTGTGATAATTACCGGGGATTATAACTTATTGTAATATTGCACTGTGTCAAACTGAAATGTCTAGCTGAATTTTATGACGGAGGAAAATTTCAGCAGCAAAATTTACTGTTAAAATATTTGCTTAAATCTATACTTTTGTGGAATGGGTCTCTAAATGGGAATTATATTTTTTTGCGGCATAACATGTACAATATTCTATGAATTAATAATTCGTAATGGGGAACATTCTATTTTCTTTGAAAAATGTACTCAATACCATCATCATCACCATCTGCATCATCATCATCATCAACAACAATGTTAGAATTATAATATCAAACAACAACTAGCTATATACTTCTGCGCACAAATATGCACCCGAGTCTGCTTTTTATCTCTTGATTTGCAGCATGTTGATGTCATACACTTCCAGCACACACAAACATGCTGTCATTAGCCGCAAATTTTACACTTTCTTTGCATGGCAATTATTTCCAGCTGAACCAAACAGAACATATCGTTACATCTTCCACGTATACAGTTTATATACAATAAGAGAGTACTAAGAATAAATTCAAATTAAAAAAAAAGAAGACCAGTTAAGAGAATTAAAATGCCTCTTAACATCACAAACATATGAAAAAAAGTTCTTGATCTTCCCTTGTTCGATAAAAATATGTGTAAGGAATCAAAGTTTGTCTAAATCAACCCATATTTTGTTTTTGTTTCCGAGGAGTTAGACAAAAACTATTGCTCTACTACTAAAACATGCAACCATATGATTTCAAAAAACCAAGACCAGAAAAGAGAATTTAAATGCCTCTCAACATCACAAAAATGTATAAAAGTCCTTGATCTTCAATTGGTCGATAAAAATATGTGTAATGAATCAAAGTTTGTCTAAATCAACCCATATTTTGTTTTTGTTTCCGAGGAGTTAGACAAATACTATTGCTCTACTACTAAAACATGCAACCATATGATTTCAAAAAATCAAGACCAGATAAGAGAATTTGAATGCCTCTCAACATCACAATAATGTATAAAAGTCCTTGATCTTCAATTGGTCGATAAAAACATGTGTAATGAATCAAAGTTTGTCTAAATCAACCCATATTTTGTTTTTGTTTCCGAGGAGTTAGACAAAAACTATTGCTCTACTACTAAAACATGCAACAATATGATTTCAAAAAACCAAGACCAGATAAGAGAATTTAAATGCCTCTCAACATCACAAAAATGTATAAAAGTCCTTGATCTTCAATTGGTCGATAAAAATATGTGTAATGAATCAAAGTTTGTCTAAATCAACCCATATTTTGTTTTTGTTTCCGAGGAGTTATACAAATACTCTACCATCCCATCCAATTCCAGCACTTTCGGTTCTATCGATGATACACATTTTAAAACACGTGTTTCACCAGTGGTAAAAGGAAATCAATTGTCTCATATGCAATTATTAATAAAAACAACACACTAATAAAGGAATGTTAAAACTATCGAAAAATTAATAAAATAAACGTTAGTTTTCACACTTTATTCAACCTTCGTTTACATCGTCTAGCTGGCAGACACACTTCAGTGCCGACGAGATTAGGAAGTCTCGCATAGTCTCCCGAAATCTCATCCTCCACGAGATGATAAGGGAGTTCGGTCTTTACCTATGGGGAGTTGCTTATCTGTGTTTATTAGGTCTTTGGTTATACATAATCATGTGAGACACATGTTAAGAAAAGTTGCACAAGCATGATGTGTAAACTTTAAGCCATACTTGCGCTCATGAACAACAAGAGATTGAACTGCATGATGGTGTTCCACCACAATCCTGGCTGAACACGAAATGCGTGTTTTATGTGTAATAATATGACCTTTTTTTCTAGACCTTACTTCGCTAATAACATAATTATGAGTTAATATAGAGTAGAATAGAACTGTTTATTTGTAGACAAAGCTCTTTGACCCATTATACAATGTACATATAAAGTTGTTTAAACTTATAATCTAACATCTTACCTTAATTGATTGTTCTAAATTCTAATATGACATTTAATCTTTATCTAACGATTTCAAAATTGTATTTTAAGATTGTTTCATGATAATAAATATTTAAACATTATCACATGTCTTACTGTTATTAATCGACATTGTTTTATTATAAATGGTATTTACATTTTCTTCGCTTATAAACAATATAAATCTCGATCCAAACGATACATCTTAACCCTTTACCAAACACCAAATGTTCGACTATCCCAAAATGAAAGATTTTGCAGACGTCATTTTAAAATGTGATGAAATTGGATAATAATCTTCTGATCTTCGTTACGAGCAATTTCTCTTTTTCCCACACTGATTTCCAGGGTCGTCTGCAACTGAGTGTTAAATGCCGTTATTGTTTGGTAATCTATTAATAAAAAAACAATGGCCGCGAGTGATGGATATTCCTCCGTACCGCTCTTGGCATTAAAAGTGTTTTATCGCTCTGATCTCTAAAGAGAGAATAGTGATGAAACTAAACTTAAACGATTAAACATCATATTTAGGAACACAATTACCACTTAGGTCGTTGATGAAACGGGCCTTTATAAATCAGTTAATTGTAATGGATACTGTAGTCCAATACTTTTATTACTGTTGGGGCTATGACGCTACTTCGGATAAGACATGGTTTCCTTAACCCTTTCCCAAACAACAAATTTTCGACTGTCCCAAATTGAAATAGTTTGCAGACGACATTTCAAAATCTGATGAAATTGAAAAACATTCTTCATATAGAACAGAGACCTTGTTGGAAAAGGAAAAATTGCTTGTTACGAGCAATTTCTCCTTTTCCCACAATGTCTTCTAAAGTTGTCCGCAACAAAGTAGTCAAATGTCATTATTGTTTGGGAAAGGGTTAATCAAATCAGTACCTGATACCTTTATTACTTTTGGGGCTAAGATGCTACTTCGGATAAGACATGGTTTCCTTAAAAGAGTGTTTGAATAATTCGACAGTATTGTTAAACTAATGTCGACAAAAAGATTTACCAAGGAAATTATCGTGGGAAAGGAAGAAAGTACACATCATGAGCTATTTGTCATATCTTCCCTACCTCATATCAAAGAGTTCTTTTTCCATGAGTCCGACGTTTGCGTTGGATTTAAACCAGTTTTATGTATGAAGGAATGAGATCAGAAAATTCGGCAATCGAAACTTTTCGGCTATTCCTGTAACCTTTTAGATTAGTTCCGTGTTACGATATTTGGCTACATGTATTTGTCCTCGCCTATAACACGGTTTTCCTTAGCTCCTGTGTTAAAGGAACGGTCTCACGCAATGAGCTGTTTGAGAAACAAACGGTTAAAAGATGATTTGACCCATCGTCCAACTATAACGACATTGGCCAGACGTTGTTGCAGACGACACTGAAAAACATTGTGGAAAATGGAGAAATTGTTATGAATGAACAATTTCTCCTTTTCCCACAATGTTTGCTGCCCTATCAGAATATTATTTTTCAATTTCATCACATTTTGAAATGTCGTCATGTCGTCATGAGAATTAGTTTAGGAATGCACTGATACCCTATTAGATAGACACATTTAAAATAAGTTATTTTGTGCTTGAAATATAGTTGTCTCCATTCAGTCATGTTTATCAACAACCTGTTTGTTTAAATATTCAAAATAACTAATTCTGATTGGTTGGTTCAAAAATGTGTGTATCAACTGTCAAGGTCAGAGGTGAAGAATCAGGAAATCTGAATTATTAAACTTGCTAATCTGGGTTATTTCTGGTTTACTTTCACATTTAAGTTGTGCTGATGGTGTTCTCTGGTGATAACTATTTGAATTTGTCCAAAAGTTTACCAAATAATATAGTTTGATATAGCATTAATCTCCTTTAATGAGCCTTTAACTCACACATAGGACCTGAGTTTTTAAGTTCTGTGCTCTAACCATTAGGCCATAGATTTCCCAATGTTCCATCCCCTTATATAACCGTAAACATAGCAACTTAAACATACTCACAAAAGTATACATTTCTTGTAAATGATGGTGGAATTATATAAAAACCATGACTGTAAGGCCTTGAATAAATCTTTCATGTTTAATAAACAAAAAAAGAGGGAGGGTGTTTTTGTGATTAAGAGAATATGTTATAGATAATCATGTGAGACACCTGTTAAGAAAGGTTGCACATGCATGATGAGCTGATGAGGTAAACTTAAATGTAAAGTTGCACTTCTTTGTGAGATAGACCCCCGGGTCAATGTGAACACAGGTCAAACTACAGAAGTACATTTCCAAACATAAAACACCTTCAATAGCATTTTAATTATAGAACTATATATTAAAAAGAAAAGCACAACATTTTTATAAATTCTATCCAGAGATTGTTTTACTTTTCAAGAAAACACACTATCACTGAAAATGTTCTGACACAATACTCAACATTCCCTCTCCTTGTATTTGTTCCTTTGGTCACAAAACGGTTTCTGCTTTATATGATGAATGGTTGTTGTCTGACTAATATTTCAGTTTAGGCTGTAAACCTTTAATCATAATACATGACTTTGACCATCTTCCACATAAGATCTTTGAAACCATGGTGACAAAAGGCTTAATTGCTCCTTTCCACAGATTTCTTCTAACAAAGACCTTAATAATTATGTCCCTATTCCTAATAATAACCTAGCCAACAACACAAATCTGTCATTCCAATAGGATAAACAATTCTGTGACAACTATTGATATATAAATTGTCAACTGTACACAATTTATATTTTGTTCCACTATTACAAAACCCCTCTTCTTCAATGATTATCATTAAACATTTGTCCTAACATAGTAATTTCACATTATGATATTCTTTGAAGAAGGGCTTATTCCCTCGTTAATTGGAAAAAATATAAATTGTGTACAATTGCTAATTCAATCTGATAAAGAAAGAACTTTTTTTGATGCCATTTTTTTGTCATCTGCTGATACTTCCAATTAGGTTTAGTCTCTTAATCTTAGATAGGGAAATGGAACAGAGCCTGTAATCAATCATCTTTTACCCCCATCATCTAGTTTTCTGTGAGTTCCATCACAAAATGGTCTGTTCTTGGACTGTTTACAATTGCACAACCAGTATTCGCCATCTTCTTCCACTTCAAATATCATCGGAAACATCTCGACTTTTCGTCCTGATGTTATCTCTCGGCTTATAAGTCTGTTATACAACTTGTGTGTTCCATCACAAATGGGCTGTTAAATAAAGGAGTGCAAAAATAAAAGGTAAGAGGCAAGTCTGGATCATTTCCATGCAGTATCTCTAAAACAAACAAGGACAATGCTGTTATAAGGACCTCACTTAAGTTGCCTTTTCACATATTTAGCACATACACACTATTATTTGAAAGAATATCAATGTCTTTTACTCAGTATGCCGAAAACACTGCCACCAGGACTAGGCTATGGACACTCCCATGAAAACAAGTGGGACTTGAAGCGAAACCCATAATTTGCTCATAATTTGCAATTACTTACAAAGATGGAGTTTAAATTGAATCATTAGAAACTATTCATGACATTATTAAAAAGTACACAGTATGCCAGGTGAGCTACAAATGAATTTGTTTCATATCTTATTCTATATTTATGTTTTTATGTTAGAGCTGATTCAAGAACCATTCAGTTCTAACACAGAGATAGTTTCTTTATTCATGTAATGGGTAATTCGTAAGTCCAGCCCTTTGCAAAGAAGAACTACCTTGTCTCATACAGTTTACATTAGTAAGTGGACTCCTTCACTTCTCAACAAATGACTGCAGATGTCTCAATTAAATCTAGGGTCTACCCTATGCCTATGATGTCTATTAACACATCACCAAACAATAATGATGTTTGACCATTTTGGTTGCAATCGACTCTGGAAAACATTGTGGAAAAAAATGAGCAATTTCGCCTTTTCCCACAGTGTTTTTTACCCCATCAGAAGATTGTTTTTCAATTTCATCACATTTTGAAATGTCGTTTGCAAACTTTTTCAATTTGGGTCAGTCAAAAATTTTGCGTTTGGTTAAGGGTTAAGCGATGAGGGGACCTGGCTCTAAGCCTAAATTGATCTTATTGCACTTTCAATTTGTAAACAGCACTCTAAAATAATATCACTTCCAGTTTGTTTGCTTCTGACCATATCTGATACATTTTATTCAAAACTGGTATTTTTTGTCTTTTAATTTGAAAATATACCAAAAAGCTCAACTTTTGAGATGAATATTAAAAAAAACAGACAGGGGAAGATGGTACCCCCTTCCTTGCCACACCACCAGTCCCCTGCATCAAGCAAACCAGTGATGAAAAAAAAAATCCTGTGATGATTTACCTGTGTTCGACTTCGACCACATGCGCACCACTGGTATCTTTTCCCAGCCTCCAGTATAAGGGGGAATGGTTTTTTATCGTGTACTACTCCATATGGGTGCTCAGCAGCGTAATAATTGACCTTATAGGCTTCTGGATGATCCTTTGCTTTCTTAGTGACAGTCGGGTCGACGAATCTGTCGACCATCTCCATGCCTGTCTCGTATACATCATTCTCGTGCTTCCCTACACGGATCAGCTCGTCTAGTGGGGGTTTTCTTAATGTTCTCTTTTTGCTTCTCCCTATGTTATACTTGCAGAGAACTGCTTGCGAAGAGACCTGAAATAGAAAGCAATTGTAGAGATTCTTACCTACCAAGCTCTGAGTTACGCCACTGTTGTTCTCCCTTTCTCCACTATTTTCAAAACAAATGTGACTATGTTTTTCTTTAACTCACATGGTTTTGACTCAATATCACAGAAGAAATAGATGATATACAATTATACATCAGTCAAAAGTATTGAACATTGCAAGCATTTCAGTTTAAAGATAAGCCTGAGCAAATTAATGCTTTATCATATATCAATGACAGAGGTACAGGGGTGCTGAAAGCTGATTTTGATTTACATTTACTTGGCCATAAATGCCATTCTTCTTGATCACTTGTCGAATAATAATCGAATATTTAATATCAGTAAAAAATCACTTATCCATTTAGGCTTCTGGACAAGCTGGGCAATAGTGATAATTAGTTTTGCCACCCCGAGGTAAAATGGAATACCCTCTAGTGCATTTCAAAGATATTTCTAGAAATTATTTGTATTTTCTGGTAATTTCAATAAAACTTTATTTGAACAAATATGATAAAAGTGGCTTTGTATTTGCCACACATGCATGACTTCTTCATATCAGAACCCAAAACTTAAAATGGCTTAATTAATTTGTGAATTTTATTTAACTTTTGATAGAGCTTAAATAGACAATAGACAAAAACAAGCTTCAAATAGCTATTTGTCAAATCTTCCTAACAGATGTCAATCATTTCTATCATAATCAATATTATATAATCAAGCTCCTCAGTTTTTATGCAATTGGTTTTTTATCAATAAATTGTAATCTAGTGAATCAAATGTAGATTGACGTCACATGTATGCTAAGAAATTGCCTTGGTGAGAATGTAAAATTCTTGCAATCAAAATACACCAAAAAAGTCAATTCTATAAACATACAACCATGTGAATGAAAAATATTGGCTCCATAATATCTTAGAAAATACATCAACATATATTGAAAGTTCTTGCAACCATAAGGCACAATTGACTCTATAACGCTACTGACACACACCCTTTATTTCAAGTTGTTGCCGTTAGCATACACAGCCTATAATTTTGCGCTGTATTCAAAAGCATACTTTAGTAAGTCTTCCCTTCTGACTAAATTTTAGACAAGGTTTGCAACAAGAGGTTGAAAGGGTAAAGGAATTCTTGGGGGTATGTATACATGTTTAACGAACCGAGTAGATGAACCTCTAAAAGACACAAACACATTCAATCAGTGAAAAACACTGTTGTTCACTTAGCGGTTGTGTTGTCTCTATATATACCAGCATGTTCTCAACAACATTGCTTTAGGTTCCTAATCTGCATAAACGTTCAACCAACGTTACATTTGTGTTTTCTATCAGCGCATGAAAATGCATTTTGATGGATGCTGGTCTGTCAGAGGACAGTTCCTTGTACGGTTTAACTATTTTCCTAAAAAAAAACGGAACAGCATGTTAAACTGAAGCTTAAAATTTAGAAAAAAAAAATCCCTACCTACCAGACGTCCCGATTTTGAAGATGTTACCCTAAACAATTTATTTTTTAGGCCTTACATGAATTGTCTTATCGATTTACTTTGAATGGCAAATTTGTACTTTAAATCCGAAAATCAGAATCCAAATAGTCTGACACTATTTTGATCCTTCGAAATTTTGACGTTAGATTGCCCCATCAGAATATAGAAAGCTATCTTCACATCGTACTATTTTAAATATCCCCCCCCCCCCAATTCACACAAACACTGGGTCCTAGCCTAGAACTGAGAGATATATTATCAAGGAAGCATTACAATGCCCAATATAGAGGGTAGTTCATCAATTGAAGAAAGAGAGCCAAAGCAAATATTTCTGAAAAGTTCGAAGATGACCGGGTGCGAAACACACTATTGTCCTAACCATTAAGCGATTTGTTATCCATTGCGACTCACATTATGAAAAATTTAACAAGCCAAATGAACGTTTGCTATGTCTTACAATGTTGATCGAAAAATTATCATAAATCATCTTATTACCGTTCTAGTTGTCTGGAAAAACAAAAATGACTTTGAAATGGCAAAACTCATGGGCGCAGCCATTTTGATAACACAGCAGTAAATGGGTTGAAAAAAATATTTGTTTCCCTCTTTGGTTAATTTGATCATTGAAAGTTTTAAACAATTGAAATGGTTTATATTATTTGCCTCAAATTTATATCAAATCATTTTATTCTTAAATAATATTGAATCAAAATCTAAGACCGGAAACCAGTCCATGTATTTGCTGCGGTCCTTACTGTTGCTAGTTTACCATAGAAACCGTAGTGAGCGGGTTGGAGTTAACTTGTTTACCTAGCTGAAAAAAACGCAATATTGACTTTATCTACGAAGTTTTTCAAACAAATACAAAATGAGTCAAAGACAGGTTTTGCAAGGTATGTGCTTAATTTATGAAAATACATTTTAGATATTTTAATTAATAAATCCAGAGTGATTTCCATTTAATCTTGGCTGCAATTGACATCACCATCATAAAACTTAGTTTTCTTTTTCTAACCGACGATTTTGTATTTAATGAAAACAAATCAGCTGAACTGATATCAAATTTGACTTTTAATGCAACTCAATCGTATCTTAAATGCTTAACAGAAATTAAGATTGTGTTTGTTAGAGATTGTTCAATTTACTCTGCAGATCTGCACTTGCTTTTGTTTAAAACAGTTCCTTTAAAACCAATGTGATCACACCTAATCCAGCCATGTCCTGGTGTTAAACAGCTTCAGTTTTCTTCTTACTATGATTGTTGTATATTTCATTTGTTTAATTGCTAATTGAGATTTGTAGTGATTTAGGTTCTGACTTTAGACCTCTGTCAGGCAAAAGAACAATGAATGTGGGATGAAACTAAGACATTAAACATGATATTTTCTATCTTTTTGGTTCGGTTATATACCCATCAGTAGACTAAGTCTGTAATTCATACTGTTTTTCCTTGTTTATTCAGTTTTCACTTGAATTCATAGGTTCATGTTGTATGTGTAAAGAATATTGTTTAGTATTGTATGATATAGAGGACAATCAACTCCTTTCGATTGATATCAAAAATATGTCATGAGAATGGGTTGTTATCAGATTGAAAAAACGAGTTCGAAGAACGAGTTTTTTCTACATGACATAACAACCCATTCAAGTGACATTGTTTTTTATATATCTATCAAATGGAGTTGATTTTTCTAGTTATTTTATTCAACTATATTAAGTATATTTGCCAAACTACCTCCATAAACCCCAAATGGAATATAAAATGGGAGGAGCAAAGCAGTTAATAACACCCATGATGTTATTTTTGCAACCTATGACGTCATTCATGCATATGGATATATTTTAGAATACAAACATTTTAGTGCCGCGTGCAAAAGTGCAGCTATGACTTTAATGCAAAGGAATGGTAAAAAAGTAGTCTGGTCAAAACTGATATTATCACTAGTGATGATATGACTTTTTTATATCATCACTTGTGATGATATTCACTGTGACAAAATTGAAATTTAATACACTGAGAATTCCCAGTATTTCACTCATAGGAATATAATAAGTACTTTTTGCGGGTATCCCTTTTTAATTTCTATTTTATTTCTTTGACTATAAAGCTAATTTCTTTCTTACCTATTATTTCTTTTCTATCTTTGACCAAGTTACCAATGATCACATTATAGTCGAAATTGGCTGCAATGACTTAGTAATTATGTAGATGAAAATAATAAGGGTATGCATGCAGTAATACAGCGTTGATTTTCAAATACCTTTGAAAGCACCTTAGTCAACAATAATCTATTGTAATATAGTTTAAGACAGTTTAACCCTTTACCAAACTCCAAATTCTCAACTGTCTTAAAATGAAAGAGTTTGAAGACAACATTTCAAAATATGATGAAATTGAAAAACAATCTTCTGATAGGGAAGATCATGTAGAGCAATTTCTCCTTTTCCCACAATGTTTTCCAGAGTCATCTGAAACAAAGTGGTCAATTGTCGTTATTGTTCGGTAATGGGTTAAAAGGCCTAATTTGTGGTATCATTTCAAATATTTCCTGTTGCTACATCATCTTTTTCAAGAATGGGAATGACATGCCAAATTTGCAAAAATAAATCCAATCTTTGCTTACCACTTAGATATAATTTGTTTAGGTCCCTTAAGTTAATTTGCATTACCTCCTTAATGGTATTTGTATGTGCCATTTTTTTTATTTTCAGTTTTTGAGCAGTATCAAAAGGCGAGGACACAGTTTGTTCAAACTGTAGCAGAGTTGGCATCTCGACCTCAAAACATTGAGACTCTTCAAAATGCCGGAGTTATGTCCCTTCTTCGTCCCCTCCTGTTGGACATTGTACCCACAATTCAACAGACAGCAGCTTTAGCATTGGGTAGACTTGCAAACTATAATGATGACTTGGCAGAAGCTGTTGTTAAAGGAGATATTTTGCCTCAGCTAGTCTATTCACTTGCAGAACAAAATGTAAGCAATAGTCAAAACCAGGGATTTTTTTGCTTATATTAGGAAATTTTGGAAAATTGTATCAATAAAATTGCTGAATAAGGAAACCAAAAAGCTGGTGAGCCTATGAATTTTGTGAAAACTGCATGATTTTAAAGAAGTGTCCATTTGGGAAGGTGCCTTTAATGGGCTCCTGGTATAGAATTGCAAAAAAGACTTGAATTCTATGAAACATAACCACTATTTTTCATTTAATGAGTATTTCAGATGACATGGACTTCTTCAAAGTATCTATGAATGATTTGTGTTTAGTTTTATCAGTTACAAATCAATGTACATGTATTTAGATGTACTCATAAATACAATTTAACAAGTTTGTCTACAAAAACATCATTGAATTGTACCTTCAGAATTAACGCATTTTGATTCTGACTTTCAGAGGTTCTACAAGAAAGCTGCTGCCTTTGTCCTGAGAGCTGTAGCCAAACATTCCCCACAACTTGCCCAGTCTGTGGTGGACTGCGGTGCCCTGGATGCTCTAGTGATCTGTCTGGAAGAGTTTGATCCAGGTGTGAAGGAAGCTGCAGCCTGGGCCTTGGGGTACATAGCTCGCCATAATGCTGGTAAGTCATACCAACCAGCATATATTTAACCATCACAGGATATGATTATATTCGTTCCCTATTAGTTTTACTTAAAGCTTAGCCTCTGTGGCCTAGTGAATAGAGTACAGAACTTTTAATCACATGGCATAAGTTCAAATCCTTGTGGGGGTATTTGGATTTTCAAAAAGGGTAGTCACCCAACTGACTTACAGAATGCAAAAGGTTCTACCTGATTCTGCCTGCCCTCGTGAACAGTTGTTCTGGCCCTCATCCTGAACCATTATCAGTCAGAATTTGTAACATAACTGAAATAAAGTTGATGCCAGGTTGATACAGAAGTTGCTTTGACAAGTAGAATTAATCATCTATTTTTCTTGTTCCTATACATGTATATTATTATGAATTAACAATTACTAGATAGTTGGTCAGGTTCTGTGTCATTAATTACTTATTATTTGGAGTAGGTAAAAAGATGAAACAATTTTGATGATCATATGTTCAACTTGACCCATAAATGAAGATTGATTCTGACAATTTGGAATTCACCCAGTCATGCTTGTTTTAATGGGAGATAACCACATATCTGTATGATTCATTTAGTTTGAGTTGTACCTTGTATGTTTCTGTAAATACCCTTTTTCAACACTTTTAAAGGTGCTTTTTCACAGAAAAAAAAGGAAATTCAAAATAAAATGTTGTTGAAACAATACAATCATTGTATTGTGGGTTGATGTACAATTTAAAGAAGCTATTGAAAGCATATTTTATTCAGGACTTAGGGTCAATTCATCTAAGTCATGTACAGTTTATATGTGATAGGTCTTAAAAGCGATGTCACGCTTTTGGATTGAAAAACATATACTTGTATCATGCCATGTTTTAGTTGCATGTCTGTTAATTCACTGTATACACTCTTTAAAAAAATAAAAAACAATCAAATTTTGCTTCAATTTTTTATTCTTCAGTGCATATCATATAGCAGTACAGCTGTTGTGCATTTTTTTGTAAATGAATCTTCACCTTCCAAATTTTCTCACATCTGTGAGCAAGCACCCTTAATCGTCTATGGCTAGAGTAGGTGCTTGACTTAAAGGCAGATAATGTTAATGTCTTATTGTATCCATTTTCTTTTCAGAACTTGCCCAAGCTGTTGTTGATGCTGGGGCTGTTCCCCTGTTGGTGCTCTGTATTCAGGAACCAGAGCTCTCCCTGAAGCGCATTGCTGCCTCAGCTCTTAGTGACATTAGCAAACACTCCCCCGAACTCGCACAAACCGTCGTAGATGCGGGAGCTATTGCTCATTTGGCTCAAATGATCCTCAATCCTGATGCCAAATTGAAGGTTTGTATTGCCACACTTGGCTTGGCTTTTTTGTGTTTTCAGCCATTCCTTAAATGAATAATAATTATATCAAAAGAATTATGGTAGTTGACTGAAATAATGAAATGATTTTGATGAAGAGGAAGTAACCTTAATTGCCTATAACATATTTTTGGGATATATTAATGTTCCATCATTCATTGATAATGAAATGCCATTTTTCCATTATTAGTTGATAATGAAATGTCATTTGTCATATTTCAAAACCGATTTTGAATATCGATTTCAAAATGACCAAATTTTCCTTTAGTATGTGTGTATAAAGTATCTTTACTAAAGAGAATTTGATCTAAAGTAATTAGTATGATTTAGATTAACAGTTATAGCCTATAGTTCTCTATAGTCTCATTTTCTAATCTATATTTATCATGAGTATACCTTTCTTTATGTCACTCTGATTTTAAGCTTTGTCAGTAAATAGGCCTTTAACCCATTAACAAACAATACCAACATTGATGTAGACAACTCTGGAAAATATTTTGTGAGAAAGAGAAATGGTTTGTAACGAGCATTTTTCCTTTTCCCACAACGTGTTCTGCTCTATCAGGAGATGATTTTCGAATTTCATCACATTTTGAAATGTTGTATGCAAATTTGGGACAGTCAGAAATTTGGTGTTAATTTGGGGTTAACGCTAAGTCTTTACATGTAATGTAAAGACTTTCTTTTTAACTGAAGCCTCCAATGATTTTCATGTTGTATCTATTTCACAGCGCCAGGTGTTTTCTGCTCTCAGTCAAATCTCCAAGCATTCTGTGGATCTGGCAGAAATGGTGGTGGAAGCTGAAATATTCCCAGCTGTCCTCACTTGTCTGAAGGACCCAGATGAGTATGTGAAGAAGAATGTTGCCACACTGATACGAGAAATTGCAAAACACACACCCGAAGTAAGTAAAAATATCCGCCATAGGTAGAAATTTTGTAATGATTTGCCGTATTCTTAAAATTCTTAAGTCAACCAAAAATGTTAGAACTATTCAATTATCCACCTTTGCAAGATTTATAAGCAGTTTTTTAATGTTATGGAGCCATTTGAAATGCTTTACTCAGGGGTAGCAAAATCAAATGTCTTTATTGTCCAGCTTGTCCAAAAGATTGGACAAGTGACCCTTTAGATTGGACAAGTGACCCTTTACTAAAATATCCAATACAACCATTATATGGACACATGCGTGAAAAGATTTGTCAGTTATGGACAAGAAACCAGATTTCGTCACCCAGGCATGGACAGGAAAGTTTTCAGTATATGTATTAGTTTGTGGCAATTTGGAGCATGAATATTTGCACTTTTTACCATGATATAAATGGAATGCAGCTGAGAATTTCATGAATTTCTGGTCATGCCATTTTTTTTTTGTATTTTATAAGCAAACAAAATCTTGCTAACGTTTATACATACACATATAATATCAAGAAAGCATTTTGGAAAATGGAGGATTTGCTCAGGATAAGGTATATCTCCTTTTGTCACTATGCTCTGCTAGCACACAGGGATATATATCATAATACCTTTATTAACACTATAAATACATTATATAGTGTTAATAAAGGTATTATGATATATATCCCTGTGTGCTAGCATAGCTATCTTATTGCATAGCCTTTGAATAGTTATTGTGTGTCTATGTACATGTCTATGTATTCCGTTATACTAGTTATCCCAACTGATTGTGAATGCTGGAGGCGTGGCTGCTGTTGTTGACTATGTGGGAGAGTCCAAGGGAAATGTCAGACTGCCCGGAATTATGATGCTGGGTTACGTGGCTGCTCACTCAGAAAACCTCGCCATGGCTGTTATTGTTTCAAAGGTGAGGATAACCCTACTAGCTAGATGAATAATGAAGGCTTATCAGAAAAGATTAGAAAATATTACATGAAACAACTTTTTGCTTCAATAAAATAGAAATTTAAGACCAACAAATTACTGAAACATTTTAAAACATTTTCCATTTTCTAGGGCCTGCGTGGCTCAGTGGTTTACTCAGAACTTGTGGGTTTGAGCCCCACTGAGACCTCTAGTTTTGTGGGAGTGGCCTTTGGCCAGTCACTTCAGAGCTCTATCCATGTCCTGGTGGATCAAGGAAAGCCGTTACACCACTGACGAAGAAGACCCATTTTGGGGCCTGTGTCCTAAACTTAACTTACATAAAACATTGTTGAAAAAGAATAATAAGGCAATGATGGATACAAATTACCTTTAAGTAGATGCGTACCTTCTTACATTGCTTATATGTAGATACACTTCTCTTGAAATAAAAGAAATAATATGAGTAAAATATGGTATGAAAATGTGTGTTTTGTTTATGAAATCATATTGGAAAACATGGTATACAATTGTAAATAGCTTTCAAAAGCAAAATCAATTCATAAGGCATCCATACGTATGAACAGTCTTTATGTGGTATATCGCAAAACCATTGCAAGGCTATATTTATTCATTCACAGTAAACAGACTCTAGATACTTCCAATATATACAGAATAATAGGTAAGTGACATTAATGGGTTAAGTTTTTTCGGGTAAGGCATAGGAATTTATTGGATGAGCCGATGGCGAACCCAATAAATACCGAAGCCGAACCCGAAAAACTTAACCCATTAACGTCACTAACCTATTATTCTGTTTATCCCGTTACATACCCAGTTTCAACGAAACAACAGAGAAAACAGTTTTTATAAAACGCAAATGAGTATACGTGAACAAACATGAATGAGTAGTCAAGAGACAAATAGTGATGTCATCGTCTGACATCACACGATGAAAAATGACGTCACACGGAATTCTCTTTCTATGATAGAGTGGATAAATCTTGATAAGGTATATATAGAAAGGGGTGATCGAAAAGGTATGGTGGTATAAATATGTCCTGAGAGTGTTAAATGTGGAGGATATAACATGTGTTTATTTTGTGTAAAAAAGTAATGAAACCGGAGATTTGTCTCTGTGACGTAGATTTCCCTAACTAATCTAAATATAGCATTGTTCTTAAGTGCAAAGAGGCTGCAAATAGTTCTTAGTAATACCTTCGATTTCTTCAGGTTGAATGATCATCCAATGATGATTTGTAACTTGAAATATTAGATGGACCAAACAGTATCGTTTCACTTCATAGATTTTAACTCTGATGTGCCAGTTTTTGCGTCGCTTGACCGTTTGCAAATGAAGCAGGTCACATGTCAACTAACCGTGAATCACTTAGTTTTCAGGGCACCTTTTGCACCATGTAACGGGATAAAACTAACTCTGTTTCCAATGGCTATTTTCCAGTGTGTTTTATACAACAGTACAGCTGTGGTACAGTCTTAAAGAAATCAAGTTTTTTTTGTCAAATTTTCTGACACCTGTGAACAAACACCTTAACCCATTACCAAACAATAACAAAATTTGACCAGTTTATTGCAGAAGATTCTGGAAAACATTGTGGGAAAAGGAGAAATTGCTCTTAAAGAACAATTTCTCCTTTTCCCACACTGTTTTATGCCCTATCTGAAAATATTTTCAATTTCATCACATTTTGAAATGTCATCTGTAAAAACTCTTTTGATTTGGGACAGTCGAAAATTT
The DNA here is from genome assembly GCA_947846245.1 of Cerastoderma edule. Classification (NCBI taxonomy): domain Eukaryota; kingdom Metazoa; phylum Mollusca; class Bivalvia; order Cardiida; family Cardiidae; genus Cerastoderma; species Cerastoderma edule. The sequence continues at coordinate 4,607,005 of OX401414.1, forward strand.
GGTGTTTGGTAAAGGGTTAATACCTTATATCTAAACAATTTAATGCTAACCTTGAGTTGCCTTTCATGCATAATTCTACTTTGTTTGTCCTTACCCCAGGGTGTTGTTCAACTGGCTATAGCGTTATCTGAAGAGCCGGAGGATCACATACAAGCTGCTGCAGCCTGGGCCCTTGGACAGATCGGCCGACACACTCCCGAACACGCCAAGGCCGTGGCAGTGGCCAACGTGTTGCCTCGACTACTCAACTGTTACCTTAGAGCAGAAGCATCAGAAGACCTTCAAACAAAGGTTCGTATTGAAAACTTTGATAGGATTATGCACTTCTGTAAGGTGACAGTCATAGCATTTCTTATCTTTAAACATTCTTGTTAACCCTTAGAATGCTGGGTAATTTTCTCAAAATATATTTCTGTGTCATCTGCTTTTCAAAACCTTAAATATCTGCTTCATTTTGTTAAGGAAAGATACTCAGGGTAGCAAATAGGTTAGATCACTGGCCAGCCAACAATTTACTTGGCGGCTGGCCTGGATATTACTTGTTTGCATAAGCATGAAAGTTGGTTCCAGCACTATAAGGGTTAAGATATGATTCTTCATAAATTTTCTGCACAGTTTGATTTATGAATCACAGGTTTATGATATAAGAGTATTTTGTAAGCAGTATTTTGAACATTATGAGACATCTTACACTGTTGAGGTTAATAATATTAGAGTAGTATACAATATTTTGAAAGCCACACTGTGGGTATTCAATAGAATTGTCACACCTACACATTTCTAATGATTACCCACAACATAGGGGCAAAAAAGAAGTATACCTCTTATTTTGACCTCTGACTAATGCATTATCGATGATAAACAGTTATATGTTGTAACCATCTAGTGATGGTTGTAACGTTTATTGTTGTTAAGCGTTTTTTATTGAGGTATTTTTCATCAGGACATATAGTACTGGGGGACTACCCATCTAGGATTTATAGGTGAACCTACCATATTTAAGTAAATAATCATAGTTGAAACGTCATTGAAAGCCAAATGGATAAAGGCAGGTTTTAGGGGTCCTGCATGGCCCAGTGGTAAAGGTTGCGGAATTAGAGCTCTGGGTCCTGGGTTAAAACCCCGCTGACACCCCTAGTTTTGTGGGAGTGACCTTTGGCAAGTCACTCCATAGCCCTAGCCTAGTACTGGTGGTTCCAGGAAAGCTGTTACATTCTTCTATTACAGATTGAATAAAAATGGAAGCATTTCATTGGTATAAAGCAGGAGCATACTTTTGGTTATGTTTGCCGAAATAATAACGCAACAACACAGAGCGCTCATGATATTTCTATGTTATCTTGCATCTACACCAGTCAAACATTAAAACGATAATTCTTCATGTTTTCAGAGCAAGAAAGCCCTCAAGAACATCCTCCAGAAATGTGTCCACCTACCTGCCTTGGAACCCCTCCTTCACGACGCACCACCCAACATTCTCAAACACGTTGTCGGACAGTTCAGTAAGGTCTTACCACACGACTCCAAAGCCAGAAGATTATTCGTCACAAGTGCCGGCTTGAAAAAGATACAAGAGATCAAGGCAGAGCCAGGCTCAGCTCTCGCAGAATATATCAACACAATCAATAACTGCTATCCAGAAGAAATTGTCAAGTATGTATATTACTAATATCAATTTTACTTATTATCCGTAGACCATTCAAAATGGACGAAATGTGATCCCCTTTTATCCATCCCACTGCTTTTTATAGATATATCACTTGCTTTGTTAATACCCCCAGCAAACAATTCAAGAAATCATTGATACTGACTAAAATTAATTGACATTAGGAAAAAATGGATAATATCTATTTTATTCAATAGTAATAGTAATTACTTGCATTAAAAAAACTGGTAAAGGGCTCTTAACTTACCATCGTCTTTCCATTCTTTTTGTTCACCTACACAGGTTTAAACACACCTAGCAAAATACTCAACAAACCATTATGCTTGGAAAAGATCTCTTTCTAAATGAGCAATACCCCTTTTTGCTGCAATGGTTTATTCCCAATACCTTTAAGAAATTCTAATATTTGAACTTTACATTTCGTTGGGGTTTTTTTTGCTGTTGTTTTCATTTTGGACCAGTCATAAGACTCAATATGAAGGATTTGTTTACAGTTTTGTCAACATTTTTTTTTAATTGGGACATGTTTTATTGGTTCATGTTTTTTTCTGTACTAAAGGACTTTTATGATATATGTAACAGGATGTCAGAATGAAGTGTTTTGGTTCCTGAGTGGCCAGCCTCAAGGGCCCTTGATACTCAGGCCATTACTCAATATATATACAGTGAAGCCTTGTTTATCCGGACCCCGAATATCCGGATGTCTCACAATCCGAACGAAATTGTAAGGGAACGGAATTATTTGACAAGTTTGTTGCAGACGACTTTTGAAAACATTGTGGGTAAAGGAGAAATTGCTCGTGACGAGCAATTTCTCCTTTTCCCACAATGTTTTCTGCCATATCAGAATATTATTTTTCATCACGTTTTGAATTGTTGTCTGCAAACTCTTTTAATTTGGGACGGTCGACAATTTGGCGTTTGCTAAAGGTTTATAAGTATACACGTGCATATAGCCCATTTATGTCTAAATATGTTTAAGACCATGCCCTGCTTCATTAGTCCAGATTATTCGTTAATCCGGAAAATTTGTTAGGAACGGACGTGTTCGGATTAATGAGTTATTACTGTATATATTTGTGTGGATGTTTCTGCAGTATATTGCTCAGGATAAATCAATGTGTTTAAAACAGTTTGCAACTAACAACTTTCCCCATTGTACGTACCACATACTGCGTTCAACTTGTAGACAAATTATAAATGTTAATCTAAACCCTTGGAATGCTGGGTAATTTTCTAAAAAAAGGTGTTTGTGTTGTCTGCTTTCAAAAACCTTAAATATCTGCTTAAGGTACTCAGAGAAGCAAACAGTTTAGATCACAGGCCAGCTGCCAATTTACTTGGGGGCTGGCCTAGATCTAATCTGTTTGCATAAGCATGAAGTTGGCTCCAGCACTGTATTGAATTAATGTTTTGTTTTCTCTATGTGAGACACTCCAATTTGGACCAGTTGGAAAAATTTGTATGACTGAATGGGTTATTTCCTTAACATATGACAAACCTTTGACTGTCCTTAATCTTAACTATATAGACTGTGATTGTTGGCTAGTGTGATAGAAAATTTTGTTAATAAAGAGGAAAGATACTCTGCCAAAAGCTAAGAGCAGAAAACAAGATGATCATTAAGTGCAAATGTGAATGACATAGCTAAGTATTGAGCTATGCCACCAAAGGAAAATACAATCTTATTCTACTCTTTTCTCAGACCTCTTCACATTGCTTATTTAGCATTGACGTCATAATCAAAATTTGTGAAAGTGTACAAAACACAAATCTGGTTGTCTTTCTTTATTCATAATTTTGAATTGAAAAGATTTTACGGATAAATTTGATATGTTTTTATTCTTATTCTAATGATTTTACAACTTCCTTTTTTGATTTAACCATTTCTAGTTCATTTATATTTCTATTTTCAGATATTACTCCCCTGGCTATTCCGATGCTCTCCTAGAACGAGTTGAACAGTTTAATCCAAAAGCTTAAAGAACAAACAGCGCTATGACTTTATTTAATAATATCATATTTCATTGTTTTTTACTTTGTTCAAGTGCATTTACACAAGTGTGTATAAGTTAAATAAAACTTTTAAGTGAGCGGAAAAGCAAAAACACTTTAATAAATATATCATGTAAATGCATACTTATCTCTTAGATATTGGAGAGAATAAAATACTTAATTTTATAATACATTTGTAACATTTATACTAATTGTCTGACTAGGTTTGTATAAGTTGTTATTTAAACTTGAGTAATCTGTGGTGTTATTCTAAGAGACATAAACTGAGGTTTAACTGTTTTGTCAATGATGACATTTGAAAGCAATGTTGTAAAAGTTCTTATCACATCTCTTAATTACATTTCTTAAAATGTGAGTCTACCAATTTTTCTCTGATATATTAAATTACCACTTATTGCAATGTTTTTAAATGTCATTTTTGGCAATACTTGATTTTAACCCTCATATCATACAAGTAGAGAGTTCTGTGATTGATAACAACCTAAATTCACAGCACATATCACTGTGAAAAGGATTTATTATGATACGTGGTATATTCATACGATTTTATCACCAGACAAATTAAAGATGAAAGCATTGTTTCACTAAACCCCAAATGGTTTTCTCTGCCAAAATCCTGCAAAGGTCATCCTTTTACAGGGATGGAAATAGTTGTGAAAACTTTATGTTTGAATGTTTATATAAAGACGTTTTTCAAGTCAATTTATTCTTAAAGATGGGATAAGAAAGACCTCTGATAACATTTTCTCACAAGTCAAAGATACATGATTGTGTATCACTTTATAACAATCTTCTAACACATGCATGGTAAACAATGCCTGTTTAACGCACCCCTGCTATTTTGTGACTGGTCTATTTTTATGGGGGAAAAAAAACAACAATCACACAGCAATTGAAAGTATGAAAATGTGTTTTCTTTCAAGGCCCATTAAAGGAGATTATTGCTATATCAAACTGGATCATTTGGTAAACTTTTGGACAGATTCAAATAGTTATCACCAGAAAAAAACCATCAGTACAACTTAAATGTGAAAGTAAACCAGAAATAACCAGGTTTTATAATTCAGATTTCCTGATTCTTCACCTTTGACCTTGACAGATTATACACACAATTTTGAACTGACCAATCAAAATTTGTTATTATGAATATATAAACAAATAGGCTGTTGATAAACATGATTGAATTGGAGAAAACTATATTTCAAGCACAAAATAACTTATTTTAAATGAGTCTATTAAATAGGGCCTCAATGCATTCCTTAAATAATTCTCACGACTTTTATGAACATTATAAAAGAACTCCATATATTTTTTCAGTAATTTGTTTCTACTCCTCTCCTTTGATGTGCCTTTAAGGTATTGAGTAGCATCCTTTAATTGTTTTTTGACTAAACATATTGTGGATGTGCTTTTGACAACCATGTGTGCCTGTGTATGGTAGTTATCTTATAACCTTCTGGGTACCATTTTACTAAACAACTTAAGGAAAATATTTGCGTAAGTCATAACATGGATAGTATCTTCAATGAAAGTACATTAATACAATGTGACATGTCATCGGAAGCGACTTGGAGAGACAATTCCAATGATGTGTTACTTTGCAATATTGCTTAGCCGAATATCAAAAGAAAGGAATTGTTGATTTAGACTTACGCAAATCTTAAGCGTAAACTGTTTAGTAAAACGGTACCCTGGACACCACAGTGAAGTGACAAGCAATGGTTGTTTTCACAAAAAAATGTTTAGAAGATCGAAACGAATGAAATATTATGCATAAATATACCAGCCATGCAGGCGTTGAATTATCAATGCCAACTAATTGGTTGACAAAACTTTTGGTTCATTTATAGTTTGTATAAAATGAAAGGGAGTGCAAATCTTATTATTTTAACTTGCTAGTGGTTCAAGAACATTTTACTGATGTGTTTGTTATACAATTTTATTTTATTATTTCAATTATTAAATGGAAATACAGCAAGTACTAGCATAAAATTATGTACAAACAAATAGGTGGTGTTTATTATACTTTGTTATTTATGACATGTTCAAAAGGTCCAACTGTTTCTCTCTGAATAATTTGTTGTGCATTCTGTTTAGGTCCATTACTCGTTTACATGTACAGTCTAACTTGTGTTATGCACCCATCCTTTAAAGCAGCCAACCTGCCTTAAACAGCCACTACAGAAAGTCCCATTGTTAGATTCATAGTGTACATCAATTTGTGTAAAGCAGCCAACCTGTCTTAAACAGCCAATTGTCCCTATCCCATAGGCTGGCCTCTTAACACAAGTTTGACTGTATTTATTTTCTCACTTCAATAAATACCTGTACTATGACCTGTATTATGGAAAAAAGAGGACCTGCTCTTGATGAGCGATTTGCCTTCTTTTTTTCAATATGATTTCTGCCCTATATCACATACACTGGAGTTAATTTTCTAAAAAAAACTTTCCAAACCTTTAAATATCTGTTTAATTTTGACGAGAAAAGAAACTTAGAAGAGCAAACGGGTTAGATCACAGGCCAGCTGCCAATTTACTTGGCAACTGGCCTGGATCTAACCTGTTTACATAAGCATGAAGTCAGCTCCAGCACTATAAGGGTTAAGGAGGCAGAATCATAAATGGAAAAGTAGAAACGACTTGAGCATGATCAGGGTGACTTAAACAGGAAAATGGTACTTCATGAGTTGAGAGTTCACAGCGCAAACAACTGAGAGGCTTGTACAAGATCTACAATACTGACCTACAGAAACCGTCGATACTCACGGTCCCCTTCATCAAGTGGGCGACAGTGGTGCAGATGTAGAGCGTCGGCCTCTTGGGTCCCGGGTTCGAATCCCCGATAAGTCAGGTGAAAATTTCCGGGACCTACCCACACATTGGCGCAGGTACTGGTTTAGTATACAGGAAGCAGTCATCGAGAGTAGCTATGAACACGCTTTGAGGTTTGTTCATCGATGTAGAAGAAATATGGTCAACTAAACTATAAATATAAACTGTCATTACATCACAACCTCAGACAGTTATTCAATAGCGTGAACATCTGTAATCACTACCTGACCCAGTGGTTAGAGTTGCTGTCTTTGGACTCGGTGGGTCTCGTGTTCGAGCCCCACCGATAGCCTTGGTTTCGTGGGAATGTCCTGTGGCAAGATACTTGAATTAGAGCCATAGCCCAGTACTGGTGAATCAAGGAAAGCCGAAAACAAGTGGGCTACTGTTGACAAGACGTTCAACCTTATATAAATACACTATAAAACTATGCTGCTGTAACTTCGAATGTTGGTTTGCCACGTCTACGACAGAATTCTACAAAATCACTGTGACAAAAGGAGAAACTGTTGGTAAACAAGCCATTTCTCATTTTGTCCTAATGGTTTCTATCCAGCATCTTTAAATCTTGTTTTGTGCTTTCTTTTGTCGTCTGTTTTTGCTCTTGGTTTGAATCTGTCACACATTCTCTTATGGAGAAATTGTTTAACCCATTACCAAACAAGAACAACATTTGACCAGTTTGTTGAGGACGGCTTTGGGAAAAGGAGAATATGCTCTTAACTATCAGAAGATTAAGTTTCAATTTCATAACATTTTGAAATGTCGTCTGCGAACTCTTTCAATTTGGGACAGTCGAACATTTGCGTTTGGTAAAGGGTTAACCCATATCTCACACCGGAGGTGGACTTGGTAAAATTCATAAATGATGCAGACGGTAATTAATGAATATGAAAATAAACTTTTTTTAGATTTGTATTAGTGGAGACAAACCCATTTGACAAGCTCTAAATATTTTTTTCATATATTTATTATTTAATTCTTGTTTATTATTTTGCTTTATTATTCTCTTAGTATGTGTCTACGCCAGCTCACCAGGATTCATATCTTCTGGGAATCTATGTAAAATCTGTAGATTATCGTGGGCTCAATGCAAATCTAAAGTATGATCTCCACAAAGGTGAGATATTAAGCCTTCGTTACACAGGTGATTATAGGGTTTTTCTGGAAGGTTTTTCATTCAACATTTACCCTTAGATACTGGGTAATTTTCTAAAAATATTTTTTTTGTGTCGTCTGTTTAGCAAAACATTGAATATCTGCTTAATTTTGATTATGAAAGCTATCCAGAGTACTGAGAGTAGCAAACAGGTTAGAACACAGGCCAGCCGCCAATTTACTTGGCGGCTGGCCTAGATATAACATGTTCGCCTAAGCATGAAGTCGGTTCCAGTATTATAAGGGTTAAGATCTCAGACCAAATTATTACCTCTCACGCACTATTTAAGACTGGTCGCTTCAAACAAAATATATTGTTTTTCGAACGATGGGTGTTCCCAAAGTTTGTATCTTAAAATAGAAATGATTATCTACTCCTCTGGCAATTAGAATGGCCGCTAATCGTTTGATCATCGTTTGTGACATTCTTTCAATTCGAAAAAAATGGCAGCACTGTAGTACCATTAACAAATGAGTCAAGTATCAATGTCATTAGCTATAGAAAACAGTTTAACTTCGGTAACAAGCATTTATACGACCATTATATACCGTCGCTTAAAAATCGAATTAAACACACAACAAAATGGACAAAATACTGGGGACTCTAACAATTCTTTGTTTTCTGCTTGGCAGTGGTCACGCCTTTTCGTCGGGGTTATTCAGCATGCTGAATACGTTTAACGAAACACAACAGACGATGATCAAACGTATCGATGCATTGGAAAACATCAGTAAACAGCTCAACGCCAATCTCCAGCCGAAAGAGCAGCTCGGTCAGGAATTCGAGAACCGACTGTCCATGTTGGAGAGACGTGTCGCCGCCCTCAAGAAATACCTCATGCAGGAAAAGGTGGCGGACATCAAACTGAAACAAGCTGCCAGGAGTGCGATCGACGATATCAAGCTGAATCTCCATAAATCCAAGACTAGGAAAGCCGAGCTGGAGACGGAGATTCGAGGATCGTTACGGAACTTTAACAACAAGATCACAAATGTCAACAAGACGGCACACCTTACAGTTAACGTTAAAGGTGTGGTGTTTATCGGTGGTATCGGCAGTTCATGCTCCAGCGACACCGAGGCCTGCAGCAATCCCGGCAGCGAATGCAGGGACGGGAAATGTCAATGCGCTCTCGGCCTCAGCTTCGATAATCATCTCAACGAATGCAAAGAAACGTGCAACCAATATGGCTGCACCTTCCAGTCGGCGAGAAATCGCATCATACGTGAACATAACGACGCCATAGCCGAGAACGTCACCTTGGTAGAGTGCAAGAAACGCTGCATCGAAGCAGACAGCTTCCTGTGCAAGTCGTTCGATTATTTCCCGCGCTGGAAGACGTGCTACCTGTCGGCAAGTACCGTGCGTGGTGCCCCGGATGAGGCTTGGGAATACAACTCGGCTGGGCACCATTTCCAGCGGGACTGTCTGGGTATCGAGGAACTCTCCCTGTGCAACGGGAACCAGCCGTAAAGCTGCGTCAGGGCTTTTAACAATGGTGTGTTCCGGAATATTGGAACGTTAATCGTTTTTTTTATGCTTTTTTTTATTAGACGCTAGACAATAGACTGTACGCTTAGCATATGACTTCCAGAATAAACTGTAATAAAGATTTCAAAAATGACAAAAACGGTGCATGTATTGTGTGGGCGACGTACGCCTGGGTTGACGTTTGGATACCCATTACCTTCATCTTTTGTATCTGCATATCCTTGAAATTTTGGATAATTATAAACTGCTTCATTGGGACCATACATCTTTTGCAACTCTATTTCCTTCAAGAGACTTTGACCAATTTATCATACGTCATCAGTAAACTCTGGTGGAAATGAACTATTTATTGGATTAGTCTTAAAGGCGCATCAAAGGAGAGGAGTACATATAAATTACTAAATTACTATGAATTACAAACCTGTTTGTTCACATATTTAAGATAACGAATCTTGATTGGTCGGTTCAAAGTGTGTGTTTCAACTGTCCAGGGGCCCGTTTTACTAAACATCTTACGGAAAATGTTTGCGTAAGTCATAATTGATTAACATGGATATCTTCAATGAAATTACAATATTGCAATGTGACACGTCATTGGAAGCGTCTCGGAGAGACGATTCCAATGTTGTGTTACTTTGCAATATTGCTTTGCCAAATATTGAAATAAAAGGACTTGTTGTTTTAGACTTACGCAAATCTTAAGCGTAAACTGTTTAGTAAAACGGGCCCCAGGTCAGAGGTGAAGTATCAGGAAATCTGAATTACAAAACTGGCTAATCTGGGTTATTTCTGGTTTACTATCACAATTAAGTTGTGCTGATGTTGTTTTCTGGAGATAACTATTTGAATCTGTCCAAAAGTTTACCAAAAAATATAGTTTGATATAGCATTAATCTACTATAATGGGCCTTTAAGATAGTTTTATATGTAATTTACATCACATCAACAGTGTTTCAGTTATGTTGCGATGCCAGACTCCAAATGAAGGAATATCCCATACTCAACTGTCCATAACTCAACTGGTCAACTGGTCAAGGCAGAAAGAGCCATCGGCATTCCGGAAGTCGGAGACTATTTCTCATGCAACTCAAAATGGCATCAACTGGATTTTAACCCAAGCTGAGAGGGGACATGCGATTTTGAGTTCTGCAATACAATCAATAGTTCAGGGGGCCCCTAAAAAAGCAATAAAATCCAGTAACCCTGTGAAGACAGGATTTCATATGTTTCTGTTTTGACTGCATTTACAATTCATTTGAAGTAGTACGATAATAATTTGTTAACAATCGAATTCATACAGTCTAACTTGTGTTAAGCAGCCACCTTGTCTTAAACAGCCACTACAGAAAGTCCCATTGTTAGATTTATAGTGTACATCAATTTGTGTTAAGCAGCCAACCTGTCTTAAACAGCCAATTTACTCTGTCCTGTAGGCTGGCCTCTTAACACAAGTTTGACTGTATTTCTTTGATATACGGAATGCCGATGGTTCTACCCGCATTGACCAGCCCTTATGGGCAGTTGAGTATGGGGTCTTCCTCCATCATTAAGAGTCGGGCATCGCTACATAACTGAAATAATGTTGATGTGATGTAAAACCCATAAAAAAAAAAAAAAAAAAAAAAAAAAAATCTTTGATAACATACCACTAGTGGGGCTTTGTTTAGCCCTTTCCCAAACAATAACGACATTTGACCAAATTGTTGCAGACGACTTTAGAAAACATTGTGGGAAAAGGAGAAATTGCTCGTAACGAGCAATTTTTCCTTTTCCCACAATTTTTTCTGCCCTATCAGAAGATTATGTTCCAATTTCATCACATTTTGAAATGTTGTCTGGAAACTCTTTCAATTTGGGACAGTCGAAAATTTGTTGTTTGGGAAAGGGTTAAGTGTCTTGACATTGGAGACCAAACCTGATATAAATGGCCGAGATCAGTGAGTACCTTGACCTGCAAGAAACCCACATTAATAGAGACGGCTGAGACCTGCTGCAAGCTCGACCTCAAATTCCATCACTAACAACAACACTATTGTTTATCCTCATTTCATAATGATGGTATCAATCAAAGTTGATCTACTATGATCTAACATTGTAACACATTTGACGGGGACAGTGTATCCAAAAGGCATTGATAGTATGGCAAGATTGTTTAATCATATTTGAATACAGTTGATTTCATGTCCTTTCTTGGAGGCTGGGGTGGAGCAACTTTCCCCAGTATCTGTCGGGCATAACTGGATGTGTGTAAACCAGCCTCTCGAAGCTTCTGCTCTAACTTCACACGGTTATCTGAGGTTACCTGGAAAACAGTCATCATCACATTTAACCTCTTACTCTGTCAAAACTAGTGTAACCAGCAAGCGGCAAAACAATTCTTAAGTTCATCAACTCTATAGTATGGGATATTGCAGATGGTCGTAAACTAAGCAACAACAGATGTTAATTATCATCTGTATAAAAAAGTATAAAAAATAATTTCTTATTCCATATATTGTCAAGGGAGAATCTATTAGGATAAAAGGAGAAAAAAATGCTCAATTCGAGCATGTGCTCATAGCACAGTAGTTTTTAAACCAACAGCTGTACATGATTTAAACTGTGTATGTACGAGGAACCGCATTTAATAAAAAAATGATAATGCAGTTATATGTATCTATAAAGGTCTGTGTTGTCATTTTATCTATAAAAGACATAACATTTTCAAAAACATTCAATCTCAATCTGTGTACAAAGTCGCTTTAACCCTTTTGCCACCAAATATATAGCAAAAAGTTCATCTCAGCGCCAAATATATTTAGCGCTTTCTAGGAAAAAAGTAGTAGGCTGTACAGTCAAACTTGTGTTAAGAGGTCAGCCTATGGAAATGAGAAATTGGCTGCTAAAGACAGATTGGCTGCTTAACACAAATTGATGTACACTATAAATCTAACAATGAGACTTTCTGGAGTGGTTGTCTAAGACAGATTGGCTGCTTATAAGGGTGATTGCTTAACGCAAGTTTATGTCGACTAAAGTCGCCTACGGCGGTCAACTAAGCTGTCGACTTAAGTCGACTATGGCAGTGAAATGGTTATTAACAAATGCTTTTGTAACTTTCTTGAAAACTTGAGACAAAAGATGAATCTATTAACAATGTTTGGGGCTCGGTTCATAAGGGCATTCTGTTAATGCTGTACAAAGTCAAGTGATTCAATTTAGTGGCTTTATTCATCCAGCAAGCTTTGTTCCAAGGGAGGTAAATCATTTCATACAAGGTAGTAGAGTTTGTTTGTATGGTGTTGAACGCTGTATTAACAATTTTTCAGTTATCTAACGGCTTTTCTGGATCCACCAGCACTAGGTTAGGGCTTTGAAGTAACTTGCCAAAGGTAGAGACCAAGAAACCAGAGGTGGGGTTTGAGTTCTGAGACTGCCACCTTAACCATTCGGCCATGCAGGACCCTCAAGTTAGTATTGAGGTAGTAGTGAAAAGTTTTGATTATCAATTAACCAAACACTGTTACAAACAATTAATGGGTACCTGTGAGGCAGTAAAGCCATGAATGTTGAAGAGCGGTTTGTTAATGTCTACTCTCTCTTCCTCTTTCATTCTTGCTTGCCATGCTTGTGTATCTGACATCATACGATCAGGGTTACTCTCAGCCACAACACGAACCTGGACAACAAATGTATAATCATAAAGACTAACCAATTATTTTCTTTACCTGAGAGGGATATGAATATTAGAAATAGTTTGTCAAAAGGCATTTTAAAGCCAATTGTTTCTGAAACCTCAATTGATTTCATCAGGATGGTCACTTTTTCAAGTTCTTTTTATATGCTGTTGTAAATATTGTAAATTACCTTCTTCTGTTTTTGTCCGGAGTTAAAACTTACGACAAATCTGGCTGGGCACTAAAGCAACGGCACCAAGAATTCAGAAAGTGGAGATTTTTTTTAATCACATTTTGAATACATTCAATCAAAATATGACATCCCTCAAAATAAGCAAATTCACTTTCAAAACAGTATTAAACATGTAATTGAAATGTATCATCAATGAAAAGGAAGTACAACAAAATAAGCATATAAAATAAAAAAAAATCTTCACCTTTTCTCTCAACATTTCTAATCGATATTCTCTTTCTCTTTCCTCCATATCTTTTTCTTCTTCATTCATCAGCCTCTCCTCAATCTTCTTCTGAATTTGCTCAGCTCTATATTTGATTCTGAAAATCAGGTACATAAAAATGTTCATGAGTATATATATTTCAAAATTTGTTCTTGCCTTTTAGTCATTTTCTGTTACAAAAGCTGTACATGTTTAAAAACAGTGTCACAAAAAAGGCAAAACTCATGGACAATTAACTGATTTGAATCTAAAGGATTGAGGTGAATAATGAATTTTGAGTAAGGTGAAAACTCTCTTCAGTCAAAATGTTGTGCAATTTAACAGCATTAAATATTATTTACATTTATCAATTACCAATTTGGAATATTTCGAAGTTACCTTTAGATACTATCAATGTTATGAAAGACCCTTGAAGCATGCATTCTTCAAAACCATTCTTAGCAAGTTGGCAAACAATTTTATGTCACAATTTTCAAACAATTTTCTTGATAATTGCCTATTCTAAAGGACCTTATGCAGAAACACTACAAATGCTAAAGAAGAAAATGCTTGAATGCCATTTTCAACAATATTAAGTGTCATAATATGGCAGTCAGTATGACTATCCATGCTCCTGGTTTTTCCTCTAAGACGTTTTCCAATATGAACATTCCTGATTAGAACTTAGAGACAAATGAATCATGTCACATGGCATTAAAGCATAATTCAGCCAATCAATTTTATCATTACTGCCTACTTATGAAAATGGTCTTCAGAACATATGTTAGACAAAAGAATTGTTTGCTAGTTCAAGCCAATCACTGCATTTAGCCATTGTTTAACCTCTTACCAAATGAAAAATTTTTGAATGTCCCAAATTAAAAGAGTTTGCAGACACCATTTCAAAATCTGATGAAATTGAAAAATAATCTTTTGTGTAGGGTAGAAAACACAATGTTTTCCAAAGTCATCCCTAACAAGCTGGTCAAATGTCATTATTGTTTGGTAATGGGTTAAACAACAACACCAACCTTTCCTTGTCAAACACAGCTTGTTCTGCCAAAGCCTCTTGTAACTTCTCCAGTCTCTTTCTGTCTTGCTCTTCTTGTTCTTTCCGTTTTTTCTCTCTCACTTCATTAAATTCCTTCACCTTTATCAAGGAGGAAAAATGGAAAATGGTCAATCTAATAAGAAACATAATGGCTTGATTGTGTGAGCAGGAACAGTGAATGCCCTTTTTCACCTAGAAGGCTTAAAACCCTGAGGTTTTCAGCCATCAATCTAGCAAACAATTAACAATACTTTCAATTCTTTCAGTTCATTAACCAATGTGCCGCGGCTGCATTTACACCATATGTTAACGGCCAGTTTATCACCCTGTGATTGGGAAGGTAATTGTAAGAGTCGCCTGAATATACCTAGCATAAATATGAGACTATAAACCCCAACCTTTACCTTTATAATTATATATTTGAAAATAAAGCAAAACTTATCCTGCACATTCATTTTCTAACTGCATTGAAATGGTAGCAAGATGCATTGTACAGTAAGTAATCTTCTACACTGAAAATAATTGGAAACAAGGTGTTTTCTCTTTTGGAAAACGTTTAATGCTAATTCAACTTTTTTTTCATTTGTAGTTTGGCTTTACCAATTTAATTCAATTCAAATATCTTTTATTCGCTTGCGTCTGAATTTTTTTTTCTGAATTTTTTTCAGACATATGACTATAGTAATACAATGATATTACATTCATTCACATAAACAATAGTAATGTATATATATAAGTTGTAAGGAAACAGAAATATGTTAAATATGAGAGACAGAGATTGGATTGGCTATATACTTGACAAGCACATCATTAGAACTAGAGTCTATGAGACAAACTATAAGAAATTTACCATAATTGATCAGCACTATATCACAAGTATATATTCTTAATAACACCAAGAGTTGATAGAAGACGGCGTGTTTGTCTAATCAATGCTTGATGGAAAAAAGCACTGTGTTAAATTCAACCTTTATCTAAATAATTTGGGGGCTAGTGAAAGATTTATTGGTGATGGAAAAATTCTTAAGTCACATTATTCACACATGGTAATCCCTATATTAGTTTTACATATTTTATAGCTACATGTATATAGATATAGGTACACAGATATATGTTTATAGTCAACCTTTTTCTTCTCCTCTTCCCTCCTCTTTGATTCTTTTTCTCTTTCCTCCTCATGCCTTCTCTCTATGTCTCCTCGCTGTTGTTCCCACATTTTGTTTTGTATGGCTAACATTTCCATTTTCTGTTCTCTCCATTTCTTCACCTGACAAAAATGAGTAGTATTGAAGAATTAAAACCCAAAGAGAGTCTGATATAATAAACCATAAAGGAAATTTCTTCTCAAACATACAATTCAAGGTATGAACAACACCATTGCATAAAAGCATTGTGGCAGGCACCAAATTAAAGGTTTTTTCTTGTAATAGAGAATCATAAGGAGTCTGATATTGACCCAGTTACATTTGTATTGTTGGCTATCACATACTGACTTCACACTTCACATGTGTTTACATGCTTAAAATGTGAGACAGCCAAATGCTAAACAGCATTATGAAACACCATGTATTAAAGACCTACTTTGTTACACAGCTCATTTTTTTTTGCCATTGCATAATTCATATTATGAAAGACCCCAAAGTAAACTGCTTATAAGGGCAGTTTAAGATGGTTAGAATGATGAACAGTCTGACAGTCAGTCAGTTCCACACACTGCCTCTCTGTGAAAATCCAAACCAAATGCCGTCGTCGTGAATTGAACCAAGGCCGAGAGGGGTGCTCTTGGGATCTCACAAGACTTTTAGCAAGGGAACCACCAATCAAGCGCCCATATGTACCGTGTTTCTCATCATGTGTTGTCAAGTTCTGAACCCTGTGTTCTAACAAATTGCAACTCTGTACTTAAACCCTTAATTATACATAAGTATGGTTATTGTATTCAGTAGGAAAGATGAGCTGTGTTCTTGACCTTGATTATGTTAAAAGCAATCATCACATCACTTGAGACAGCCTTTAGGTTGAGTCAAAAGCATTGCTTAAACTTACCTTTGAGCTCATTTCTAGATCATGACTTAACTTTGATGCTTTTACTTACACTGAGAAATAGGCAAGAAATTTGAGTTTAAGTTAAATATCATGCTTAAGTAATTTTCGAGAACAAAGGTCCAGGGTACCGTTTTACTAAACAGTTAAGATAAAAGATTTGCCTAACTCTAAAACAACAATTCCTCTTATTTCAATATTGGGCGAAGCAATATTGCAAAGTAATACATCATTGGAATTCTCTCTCCGAGACGCTTCCAATGACTTGTCACATTGCAATATTGCCCTTTCATTGAAAATACTATACATGTGTATCTGTTATGACTTAGGCAGATATTTTCCTTAAGTTGTTTAGTAAAACGGTGGACTGTACTCTAACTACCAGGCCATGGAGGCCTCTACTTCTTATTTGTATCAAATTTTTTTGTGTTCTAGTTCCTTACCTGGTTATAAAGCTCATCTCTGAGAGCCTCCTGCCGTTTATGATATTCTTGTTTCACCTCCTCCAGCTCATGAGCCACACAGGCTTCCGTAAACACGCTTCTTGCCTTGGCCATGAGCTCCCGCCTGTCCCGCTGCCAGTCTGTCATGATGGCCTTACAGCGCTGGTTAAAGAACCGGAATGTGTCCCACCACTGCTCATGCTCCACCTGGGACAGGGAAATGTTGTTTATAACTTATATGGTGTTTACATAACATCAACATCAGTTCTGCTATGTTCAGGACTTTGTTGCATTATAAAACAGGGGCCCATAAAAGGCACCTTTCTAAATGGAAATTTCTTTAAAATTAGCATTTTTTTTTCGAAAAATTCATTGTCACACCAGCTTTTTGATTTCTCAATTCAGCAGTTTTGTCGATACAACTTCCCAAAATAATCAGTCCTAGGCCCCTTCCCAATTCAAAGAAAATAAGCTGTGATGTTTCATTGCCACACTGATAATGATGGAGGAAAACACCAAATTCAACTGAAAATAAGGGCTGGAAAAGTTATGTAAAACCATCAACATATGGGCCACGTCACGGGAAAAGGGGCACTCGGACATAGCAAACAGTGTAGCCCCAGACCAGCCGCCACGTCACTGACGTGGCGGCTGGTCTGGGGTTACACTGTTTGCCATCTTAGAGGACATCAAGTTCTACCTTTAGATAAATACAAATGATAACTGTCGTGACTAGATGCTGGAATAATAGCGCTAAGAAAGAGCTGAGTCAGTGGTTTTTATTTATGTCCGAGTGCCCCTTTTCGCGTGACGCGGCCCATATTGTAAGTCAGATGCATCTAATGAAAATCCAGAATTAGAACGCATATCAAGAGGGGCCTCTTGATTTTAAGTTCTGTATTCTTACCACTAGGCCACTAGATAGAATACACAGTCATGATCTACCATTTTGAAACATTTCCTTTCATCAGATTACTTCGGTTGTTCTTGGCAAACACTTTACTGGGCATTAATTATTCATTTTTATATGAATACAGTCTAACTTGCGTTAAGCAGCCACCCTTCTAAGCAGCCAACCTGCCTTAAACAGCCACTACAGAAAGTCCCATTGTTAGGTTTAAAGTGTAATTCAATTTGTGTTTAGCAGCCAACCTGTCTTAAACAGCCAATTTACTCACCCCCATAGGCTGGCCTCTTAACACAAGTTTGACTGTAGTTCCAACTCCGACCAATGTATACGGGGAACCACCGAAGTAATCCAATGAAAGAAATTGATTCAATAGTGTGGACTATGGGTATTTTACCTTAATGCTTCATTAACACATTCCCTCTTATTGCATATTGGGATGTTGGAATACGAAAACAAAGGAAGACAAATGACATTGAGTAAAAAACGGCTATGAGGAGAGAACACTCACATTTACACAATCATTTCTTTTTGTTTCCCAAAACTTGCTGTTTTCCAAATCGTAAAGAAGAATTTGCTTCAAACAATGATGAGTGGACTTACAATTTCTGCCCGAGTTTTGTTGGGTACTTGTCGTTTGATTCTATCAATGATTAAGGTACGTCTGTTTGCGAGGTCATAAGGGTATTGTTCATACAACAGTACAAAATGGGTGTGGTTCTCCTCGCCCCATCCCCCATACTGGTCTTTACTGTAAAGTATATAAAACATATACAGTCTTATAAAACATATACAGTCTAACAACAGTACAAAATGGGTGTGGTTCTCCTCGCCCCATCCCCCATACTGGTCTTTACTGTAAAGTATATAAAACATATACAGTCTAACTTGTGTTAAGCAGCCACCCTTTTAAGCAGCCAACCTGTCTTAAACAGCCACTACAGAAAGTCCCATTGTTAGATTTATAGTATACATCAATTTGTGTTAGGCAGCCAACCTGTCTTAAACAGCCACTACAGAAAGTTCCATTGTTAGCTTTATAGTATACATCAATTTGAGTTAGGCAGCCAACCTGTCTTAAACAGCCAATTGACTCTGTCCCATAGACTGGCCTCTTAACACAAGTTTGACTGTACATTATATACATGGATGATGGTCATTGAAAGTGGATATATTCCAGGTCATAGAGCTGTAGATATCTATAACTTTCTCATTTTCTACTTTCTTCAACCCTTTACCAAACGCCGAATTTTCGACTGTCCCAAATAGAAAGAAAATTTGCAGACGATATTCAAAATGTCACGAAATTGAAAAAAAAACTTCTGATAGGGCAGAAAACATTGTGGGAAAAGGTAAAATTGCTCATTAAGAGCAATTTCTTCTTTTCCCACACTGTTTTCCAGAGTCATCTGCAACAAAGTGGTTAAAATGTTGTTATTGTTTGGTAATGGTTTAAAGCCTATATTCTAGGTATTCATTGTATTAACTTTATCATGATGTTTCTGAGTACACACAAAAAGAATTATCCTAATTTTTTTTTTTTTTTTTTATTTTTGATATGGGGTTTATATCACATCAACATTATTTCAGTTATGTAGCAATGCCCGACTCTTAATGATGGAGGAAGACCCCATACTCAACTGCCCATAGGGGCTGGTCTAGGTGGGTAGAACCATCGGCATTCCGTAAGTCAGTCGGGAGACTGCCTCTCATGAAAATCCATATCCCTCTCAGGATTTGAACCCACGCGGAGAGGGGCAATGTGATTTCAAGTTCTGTACTCTAACCACTAGGCCACAGAGGCCCCCCTATTTTTTTTTTTTTTTTTTTTTTTTTTTTTTTTTTTTAATTTCTACATACAAATTCCACAATGCCCTCTTACCTCAAACTCTGAGGTAATATGAATAATAAAAGTAATACTTGTGCTCAATTAGTTAAATTGTTTAAGTCCTAAAATAGTTGACAATTAACATAGAAACATATTTAATTTCTTTTTAACAAGTTGATACAGTAACATGTTGTATAATGCTTCTAAAAGAGCTAAGATAATAAGGTTTGTTAACAATACGTAATAAAACAAGGTCAGCCAAGAATTGCCAAGGAAATTTTGTAAAACATTGGAGGCCAATGAAATTGGAAGAATTCTCCATTTTGAATAATTGCGTTTTTGTGTTAAATAAGTGAGGGCATGTTTGTGTGTATCACATGGCTTTTCTAATCAGGTGATCTTTACTAGTTTTTATGAGTCATCATTGCTATTTCTAGACATAAAGAAGGACAGGGATTATGATTTCTGATTGAAATTTTCAAATGCCTGCAGTATGAATCAATCACAAACTTGTGTATGATTAGACAGTTTGTGTATCCATGGTTACCTTAAAGTCCATTCATGGTCGTCCTCAAGCTGTGTTAAACGTTCCAAATATTTCTCATCTATGACGATAAATTCCTTCAGCACGCTCGCCTTTAAATCCTCGTCTGGACAGTCTATATCAAACGCTTCCTCAGGGATACCCTGTTCTATGTTTGGTCGTTTGTACAAGGTGGTACTGCCAAGGTCCCCATACTCTCCTGGAAAAGTGTCACATTGTGACAGAAACGAACAACACCTTTTACTCTATTTGACTCTATTTGACCATCAAATGTCACAGACAAAAGTATTAAATTGTTAGAGAAACAAAACAGCACCCTTTTTTAATCAAACAATAGTAGCACATTATGAGAGAAATAACAGCACTCTTTTATTTTATTTCATCTTTAAATTCCAGACACTTACTTTAACACTTATCTATCAGTGGTAATAAGAAATAATTGTAAAAACAGAAGTTGCTTGAATCAGGAAATTTCTTTATATTTAATCTGTGTTGAGGTTTTTAAGTTCCACATGTACTAGTTTAATATCAGATTAAGTCATTTGTTGTTTCCAATTATAGGTGTTGATAAAATGTCATACTTATTTGGAAATTGTTTGCAATCACACAATCTATCATAATTAAACATGCCCCTTTAGGTTATAATACTTGTTGTGTTGCAGAAGAGATCAAACATCACTGCACAGAAGGATGAAACTGATCCTGGTTTGAATCACATGGAGTCAACCTTCTTACTTACACTAATCCATATACAGCGTAAGTACAGATTATGTTTCTAGGAAGCAGAACTCAGAGTGATCAGCCTAAGTTGTAAGAACTTGTCAAACAAGTAAGCTAAAATGTGTAAGTTTTAATAATCTTTTGTTTTGTATCAATGGTATCACGCCAATTTCATAGAGAATGAGCCTTATTTTTTTTGCTATTTTTTGTCATCTGCTGTTGCCTTCAATTTCAATCTGTCCAAAATTCCATTGGGGGGGGGGGAGGTTTATAAACACATGTACTACCTATGTTTAACTCCCGCTCAAGGCACATTTGCTCATGGTTAAGCCTGTCTAATACTTGGCCCTGCTGAATCTTCACAGACTGAATGGTGGTGCGTATTTCATTGTGTTTTTCTACGACGTCTGGTGCTCCTAGTCTAAGATCAGACATGTTCTCCTGCAACCAATACTGTAAATCCTCTCTGGGAAGTAAAGAGACAAAGGGGTTCATTAGTCAAGTAGGAATGTTAAAAATATACATTCATACACAATCATTATATGCATACATACACAATAATTATAAACATTTATATGCAGTAATAATTTTTGCCAAAAAAATCTCATAAAATTTACCGAAAACTCATAACTTTCATTCATTTTAATCATTTTTCTATAGAAAAACCCATTGATTTTTAAGTTTTTGTAAAAAAAAAGCGCCTATTGATTTAATTTAGAAAAAAATCACTGTATATGCATATACTATTATTACATACATTCACCATTATCATATACATTCCAAATTATAATTTTTCATATATCTATACATGTTTATAAGATTCATACACAATCTTTACATACATATACACATATACATGTACATACATCCATAGATTTCACAAAAATTGGCAAACCAAAGGTTCAATGCAAGACTATAGTTAAACATTTACAAAATTTGGCAAACCAAAAGTTCAATGCAAGACTATAGTTAGACATTTACAAAATTTGGCAAACCAAAAGTTCAATGCAAGACTATAGTTAGACATTTACAAAATTTGGCAAACCAAAGGTTCAATGCAAGACTATAGTTAAACATTTACAAAATGTGAAATATTCTGTCCAACCCTCAACTCTATGATATGACTGAGGAAACATTCTTAAAATTGTCATCAAACCTATACAAACTGTGTGACCCTTAGAATGCTCAATAATTTTCTAAAATAACATTTATGTGTCATCAGCTTTCCAAAACCTGAAATATCTGCTTTATTTTGATGAGGAAAGACATTTAGAGTACCGGTAGTTAAATAGGTTGAATCTAGTTTAGTGTAGTGTAATATAGTGTAGTGGTTAGCGTCGGTGACCAGAGACTGGTCACTGCGGGTTCAATCCCCTATGGCTGCCAATTATTTCACCGTAGAGTGTCCTTGGGCAAGACACATTTCCTAGCCTAGTACTGGTAGGAAACCAGGGAGCATGTACTATAATACTCAAAAATGAGTGCTGTACATCAGCAGGAAGAAGAATCACAGGCGAGCTGCCAGTTAACTTGGCGGTTTGCATGGATCTGATCTATTTGCATAAGCATGAAGTCAGCTCAAGCACTATAAGGCAGAGATATTTTTCTTAATTAAATCAATGGGCTTTTTTTTACCAAAACTTAAATATCAATTTTCTATAGAAAAAGGATTAAAATGAATGAAAGTAACGAGTTTTTGAGAAATTTTATGAGATTTTTTGGGCCAATAATTATCACTGATAAGAGTTAAACAATCTTAAGTTATGTTCATGAACTATATAGTAGATGTTACCTTAAGGCCCAGATGGGATCTGTCGTTGCTTGTTTGAAGGTGGTGAAGTCTGATTGTAAGCTAGATTCATAGTCCTCAAAATCAGAATACATTTTCGCACAAACCCCTTCCTGTGAATTTTCCCTCACATGTATGTCTATATCAGCCTGTATTCTCTTTCTTTGGCTGTTTAGTCTTATAAACTCCTTCTGCCACACCATTTTGTGTTGTTTGAGTAAATGATTCTCTTTGTTTTGTTTTGATAAATGCTCAAACTTTTTCACTTTTAAAAGAGTTTTGTGGGCTGAGAATTTCTTCTCCGCTGCTATGTTCCGTAACTTTTCATAGTCCACTGGCCGTATCTTGTTACTTCTTACACCTTCTATAGCCCTATGAGCAAGTCTGTCTGTAATTCACAAATAGAAAAGAACGTTAACTTTAATATATCACAACCTTGACCTGTAAATAATAGAATAAGATTACACATTCTAAAGATGTATAAGCACTCTTTCTTCTGTAAATATTTCTTTAAACTACATGTATTTACACAACAAGGTTTAAAAAGGTAAATGGATTCTAATAAATTACCTTCAGCAACCAAAAAATGCAGGTTTAGACATCCTTTAACATAGCTGAAAAGTTTTTCTGGCAAAATGTTTCATAGTGATTGTTTTCTAGTTTGCGGGGCCAAAGTATACTCTGGCCCCCTGGTCTGAAATTGCTGCCCCAGCTCCTACGCCTATGTATCATACATACATTATAGAGTTGATACAAAATCAGATGAGTAATAAAACTAGCATAACTCATGTAAAAAACATTAAAACACTTACCAATTTCATCAGAGTTATACTGTAGTCTAAATGGGCGCTGCCCTGGTTGCGCCATGATTTCTCTGAAATCTACAAAGAAGATACACTTATAACCATTCAGTACTGTGTAAGGTATAAACTATACATAATTTATCACATACATACCAAACAGTCAATGATCTTTAACACACCATGTCACCATAAACCAAAGAAACATGCAAACTGTTCTTATCAGCTGGCATCATTTTTGCTTCATATAAGTATCGTCAATCATTGCATTATATTCTTCGAAACTCACATGCTATCTTTTGAACTGTCATATCCGATATTATTCATAAACAGGTGCTTTCTCACAGATTTGTTCCGTGGGTAACTTTGGACAAAAACAAAGGACATCAGACAGTAAAAAAGGCATTGGAACGATACTCGACAGACAACAGGATGAACAGACTGACACTCCCAAACAAGACACAAAATCATGCTATGTACTGCTGATAAAGGACATAAGCCAAACAGCCAGACTTTCGTAAATAATTTCAATATGTAATGCATTGTTTATTATGTTATTCTCAGCACAAACTTTTACACTGAAGTTTTACACTGAAGACAATTGAATCACTTTGAGTCACACTTCGAAAACACTTGGCGGTCCATTGGACCTAGAATCGAAGAATTGAAGAAAGGTATCTGACAGACAGAATGATATTTCTTACTGGTAGACAGGTCTTACCAATAGTCCAGATAACTGGTCTCGAAGGCTATTGCTATTTAGACTGACGCCTTTGAAGCACGATAAATGTCCAAATGATGAAAAAAGCTTCTTTCACGAATCATTATTGAGACTAGTCTTACCAACAGAGACCTCTGATTGACAGAGTTCTTTAACAGACACATCTGTATGACATAAACATTTGATAGATCATTATCAAGTAGAAATGAAAAATAAAAGGTCTCATAGACAGTGACCACTGACTGATAAAGAAAGGAGAAGACAGAGACAGAAATTAAGATTTGTAGATATAGTTATGTATATAGATGTATTTTTAAGTGTGTCAATGCAGATAGAGACACGGCCCACAAGCATAGGCACCCTAGTACCGCCACGGAAACTGGATTGGTCTTTCTCTATTGGTGAGAAAGCAGCCTGGGAAACTTTTCTATTTTTCTTTTCTTCTATTTGGCAAGATTATCTTGTCCGCTATTCTTCTAACTTTCCTATCATTTCCTTTTGTCTTTAAGCTTTTTTAAACGCACCACTGTGTGATTGTCAAATATAACAGAAAAACGAATCAACGTAGATGTAGAACATACAGACAGAAAGAAAGACGAAGAACAACAGGATATAGGGGTTCGAACAATATCGGTTACGAATAAATAAAACATGACAAACACAAGTTTTGCTTACCTAAATCTCTACTTTAATTGAAAACCGTCTTTTACTTAAATGATCTTGTATCAGAGTGAATAATTACAACACAAAATAAACAAATTATATGAATTTTAATCATTTGTTTACATCGTCGCCAACCATGAATATTGCATGACGGGATATGTATTCTTTTTGGGCTGATACCCTGCGCTTGTCAAAAGCAAGCCGGATACCAGTTATGGGGAAGGTTAATGGATTTAGTCCCCCCACTGCAACCAATGTACCAACGTTCCGAGCAAATTATTTATATAAACCTCTTAAAGACACAATCGCATCAAATTTGCGTGATTCGTGGTGCAAACACATTTAGGGAGGGAGGGAGGGAGGGAGAGAAAGAGAGAGATAGATAGACAGAGAGAGAGAAAAAGAGAGAGAGACAGACAGAAAGAGAGAGACAAAGAGAGACAGAGAGAGAGAAAGACAGAGAGAGAGACAGAGAGTGAGAGATACACGAGCACTTGAAAACATAAGGAAGGGAAAGAGGGATGGATACTTATGTAACTGTTGGACAGACAGCGTCAGACAGATAGACAGACAGACAGGCAGGCAGACAGGCAGGCAGGCAGGCAGACAAACAGACAAGACAAGACAGACAGACAGACAGACAAGACAGACAGGCAAGCAGGCAGGCAGGCAGGCAGGCAGGCAGGCAGGCAGGCAGGCAGGCAGGCAGGCAGGCAGGCAGGCAGGCAGGCAGGCAGGCAGGCAGGCAGGCAGGCACAAGACAGACAGACAGACAGACAGACAGACAGACAGACAGACAGACAGACAGAAAGACAGGCAGGCAGGCAGACAGACAGACAGACAGACAAGCAGGCAGGCAGGCAGGCAGGCAGGCAGGCAGGCAGGCAGGCAGGCAGAAAAGACAGACAGACAGACAGACAAGACAGACAGACAGACAGACAGACAGACAGACAGACAGACAGACAGACAGACAGACAGACAGACACGGACGGACGGACGGACGGACGGACGGACACGGACGGACGGACGGACGGACGGACGGACGGACGGACGGACGGACGGACAGACACAGACAGACAGACAGACAGACAGACAGACAGACAGACAGACAGACAGACAGACAGACAGACAGACAGACAGACAGACAGACAGACAGACAGACAGACAGACAGACAGCAGACAGACAGACAGACAGACAGACAGACAGACAGACAATCACAGACAGACAGGCAGGCAGGCAGGCAGGCAGACAGGCAGACAGACAGAGGAAAGCATCTGCATAAGACGGTCAACGCACATTTGTTCATGGTATTTTCTCGTATTTCGCACATTGACGCCGAATACTTTTATTGCTGCACTCGTACTATGGCAAAAGAGAACTTATAACGAAAGCTTGGTGCCCCCGGTATTGGGTCAAACCGAAAACAAATGTTTAACCGAAAACAAGAGTTTCGTCCGAAAACAAACTTTTGTGGACATCCAGCTTTACTATATAATAGCCTGTATTTTTTTTTCATTTTCACCATAAAACACAAAAATGGCTAGAAGCACTTAGACCAGACTTAAAACCTCCGATTGTTGTGCAGGATATATATAAGTACATTAACCCCAGGCTATTTCTAATTATACAATTTGAAAAAAGTGGATACATTAAAACAAATTTGACGGCTTAAATGATACATTGCTGATGCCCGTTCTTTATTTCTATAATACAAATTATTGCCAGGAATGCTATAGGTAAAACAAACACTGTTTTTTAAATGAAAGAAGTCTTTATTCATTAACATCAGAACAATTGTTATTAACACATGGACATGTATTGGATTCATTCAACCTTGGGAGACATATACTATGCTTTTAGTCTTCGATATAATCTTCAACGAATACCGAGAAATGAATGGATATGCCAAAGTAATAATGGAGACGTTGAAGATGAGTATCATTTTGTTTTGAAATGTCCACTGTATATCTCTATAAGAAAGAAATACATAAATGAGTTTTATTATAAAAGACCAAGCATGTTTAAATTCATACAATCATAAGATAAAAGTTTGGCAATATATCTTAAATTTGCTTTTAAAGAAAGAATATCTTTCACGCACAATGGTACCTAATTATTTATGTAGTTCATCCACATTGAAATGGAAGTAATTATTCAAAATGTATGTAATTGTATTTTTGATTATTGACCTGTATATATTGTATGTTTATTTTTGTTTGTATTGTAAAAATGACTATAGGCCTACACATGTGTGGTGGTCAAATAAAAGATATCTATCTACCTGTCTAGAAGGTTGTGTCGATAAAAGAATGTCGGTCCCAAGAAGGTTTAACTGGTTAATGGATCATAACACGCAGACAGATATGTTGGGCGAAAAAATATATTGACAATTGAAAAAGAAAATATCTCTAGGGAGTGTATAGGAATCGTAGTCATATTGTAATTAAATTTGTATAAGGCCTACGTACAAAGCACTTACAATAATGAGCCATGTTAATTAACCTTATACAGTGAGGCCTCGTTTATCCGGACCCCGGTTATCCGGATGTCTTGCAATCCGTACGAAATTGTATGGGAACGGAATTATTTGACCAGTTTGTTGCAGACGACTTT
Source organism: Cerastoderma edule (assembly GCA_947846245.1). NCBI lineage: Eukaryota > Metazoa > Mollusca > Bivalvia > Cardiida > Cardiidae > Cerastoderma > Cerastoderma edule. Next base: position 4,634,387 of record OX401414.1, read on the forward strand.
TGAAAACATTGTTGGTAAAGGAGAAATTGCTAGTGACGAGCAATTTCTCCTTTTCCCACAATGTCTTCTGCCATATCAGAAGATTATTTTTCAATTTCATCATGTTTTGAAATGTCGTCTGCAACAATCTCTTTCAATTTGGGACGGTCGACAATTTGGCGTTTGCTAAAGGGTTATAAGTATACACGTGCATACAGACTGTAATGTCTCAATGTGTATAAGAACATGCTCTGCTTCTTTAGTCCGGATGATTCGGTCATCCGGACATTTTGTTGGGAACGGACGTGTTCGGATTAACGAGACATCACTATAGCTCATGTTCTTAATGTTTACCCAATTCTGTGTTGAGATACATAAATAAATATTTCTAAAACAAAAGGGCGGCATTAATCAATACCATCATCATCTAATATACATAAGTTTTTCAGTAATTTGATTATAGTTTGATAATAGAACTTAGAAATTAGAACTTTCACGCCATTTTTTTGGTATTTTCACCTTGATCAGTCGCTTTACACAATGATATCTTTCACCACCCGGTTGATCTCTGTTCAGGAGAGGAAGCGGTATGTTTGCATAGAAAAGGGGCCAGAAGCCCGGAATTTGACATCCCTAAAATACTTGATTCCATAGATTTCACACTAAACCATAATAAAGAACTCAATGCATGTTGAAAACAAGTGATTGTAGCGAAATATTACCTGGGTCTATTTTCTTACTAGACGCTCGCGAGCTGCGTGTACATTGAGTATCATAGGTTTGTTGCAGAATTTTCGGAATGGGAAAACATTGTTATCATCAACGGGCGTCATTTCACGCACAATGCTTTCATTTGAAATCTAAATGATGTTATCTAGGGAGAAGTTGTTAGTAACAAGTTGTTTGCTGACGCCAAGTTTTGCATGCGAAAAGGAGATTGGTCAAATAAAAAAATTAACAGTGGTTAGCTTCCTCTAGGCACTGTTTAGAGTGCCACTCACATATTTGCCAGGGTTTATGGGGAAACTAAGATAAGATTTTTTGTCTGTTTGCGTTTAATGAAAAAACTGTGAAAACAAGAATTCAAGACTTGAGGGAAAAGCAGCATTTCCATGCAGACCATGTACAGTCTTTCTTTTCCATGGAAAGCATACAGGCATACAGTTTTCATGAAGGCCTTCGTAATTTGCTAAAAACAAATGAGAAAAACTATTGAAGAAAAAACAAAGTGATAATAGATCAAAACACAATAAAGATTAACAAAAAACAACAAATAGATCAAACGTTGAATGGTGAAAAATGAATAATTGTGCATAGTTTGTATTGTTGTTTTATTTGATTAGCTCTTGTTGTTAAATACGAATATCTAGTGTTGTGGCATTATAAAATATCCCATTATCTCCTCGGAACTGATAAACAGTCGTGTTGTGGTTAGCAGGGTACCATTACTAAACAATGACGACATTTGACCATTTTTTGCAGACGACTCTGTAAAACATTGTAAGAAAATGAGAAATTGCTCATAACGAGCAATTTCTCCTTTCGCCACAATGTTTTCTGCCCTATTAAATGATTATCTTTTCAATTTAATCATATTTTGAAATGTCAACTGCAAACTCTTTCAATTTTGGACAGTCGAAAAGTTTGGTAAAGGGTTAAAGACAAAAGTCCGGAGTTCGATCATCACTTTTGACTGATTATGTCCTCTTCCAGTATTTACTGGAACTGGTAGGATGTCCATGCAGGACATAAATGTGTGAAATGTCATAGACATACAATTAAAAAAAAGAAAATGATGAAAAGAGTAATATTTACCAAACAAAACTAAACATAAAACAAATCCAAACGTATTTGCCCCATTCCATTATGTGCTTTTTATCAGTTCAGTACTTATTACGTTTGTCAATTTTCATTAAAAAGGATTTATAAAAACATAAATGATTGAAGTCTTTATGGTGCTCATTCACGGCATATTAGATGTCTGTCTACAATACAAGTCGTGCATAGAAATATCTCGTAACGATATTAGAAACTCAACCGAGATGAAAGCTATGCCATTGTTTAAATTCGTTAAGAGGTTTGATACTAAACTGCCCATACACGGGACTTTAAAAGGCAATAAATGAGTGCAATGTTTTTGATTGTTAAAAGAAAAAGAAAATCGTTGGTTAAAATTGGATCCAAGTGTCACACAGCCCGTGGGTTTATGTCGGTTTCTAGACACTTATCCAACTTCTCCATCTTCTGAAAAGCAAGAAATGATATCACTATATGTTATCCTCGACACATATGTCATAGTTTTATGCAAGCAATGTACATGATGGTATCGTGTAAAATGTATCATAACGTGTCTGGAGGTTCTTCAAAATATCCTCCTTATCAATTTGTTGGTTCCAAATGGCTTAACCTTACTTTAAAAGTATTTCATTTTTTTTTTGTCCATATCTTCTTATATTGGCTTGTCCAGGTTTGTACAATGATCGGCATTCCATTAGACAAACGGAAGACTATTTCTTACCAATCTCCAAACCAGGTGTTACCGTGATTTGAAACCGTGGGGGAGATATTATGTGATTTCAAGTTCTGTACTCCGACCACTAAGTCACAAAGGATCCCTCTCCAATATCCCATTACTGTATATTTGGGTGGGAACATGGTTATGTATGGCTTTTAGTTGTCACTGTTCCAAATCAAATGTTTCAAATCGCGTGAAAATACGATTATAACATCATTTTCCTTACATCATCAATAGTTACAATTCATGCATTGGTGTAATGAACTCGATTTCAAGTAAGTCGTCATAGGAAATACACCCACAGCAAAGCCATTTTCGTTTACAATAATTGTTGTTTTGTGGGAAACATTAACTCAATCGGTGGGACATGCAAAACAACGGGCCTTGAGTACGAGACTAAGCTCCGCCAATTTCTATCCGACATTAGAAGAAGTCGATGCGATATGACTTATCTCAAACCGGATCAACTATGTTATGTGGAGAAATAGTCAGGTGCTCTGGTGAATTGTTTCAAAGTTCTGATGTTCTTCGATAGAATGGTTTTCTTACGATTGGCGGGAAAAAATCATGAGTGGCAATGAATTATGTAGAACCAGTCCATTCCGCGAATGGGAGTATGAAAATCTGCTCCGATTTTTATGATATGGCTAAACTATTGTTGAAAACAAAAATTAGGAAAACGATCGATTTAAACTTACCAAGGTAATGGGTTCCAGGCCTACAGAACGGTATCAGACGAACCATAATAGTAGGTAGTGAAAGAATCTGAAAAGAACGAACATCTTTAACATTGATAATAACGCAAATACTTTCAGATGTGAGCGCGCCGGATGACAACTGAAAGTAGTACTTTTTAAGTACGAGTTATAAAACCTCATTATTGCATCCTCACAGTTTATTCTTCATTTCTTTTATTTATTTTACATCGATTGTGACATAAGTTTGATGCTTGTATAAATCACTCTAATTGACTGCTTCCTGGATACTACACCAGTTCTCGTGCAAATGTTTGGGTTGGTCCCGGCAATTTTCACAGCACCTAGCGGGGATCGAACCAGGAAACCGACCATCTATCACTGCACCAATGTCGCCGTTATAGTGGTTTTATATATAAATGTTTTTTTTCTACAAATAAGCGGCCATAATAATAAGAAAGTTATTTCGCTCTCTGGAAAAATGCCTGAAAATGAAGGGGTTAGATATACATTATTTTTGTCATCCACGAAAGTCTTTCGATCGAGTGGATATTGAGAAACACAAACACTATATAAGATGTGATCAAAAATCTTTTAGTTGAAACTTGAAGAAGGGTATCCTTATATTTACTCATATCGGTCATCGTGGTTTGTTCTATTATATCGTTTGCTCACATCTTCATGTCCTGTCGTTGTAACCAGAGACATAGATAACATCTAACATAGACATAAAAAACCATTACTGTGTCAGAGACTCGCGGCATTCTAAGAAATACCGACATAACTTCGCATGCAACCGAAGTTCATGCAAACCAATTAGTTTCTATCTGAAGGACGGAATTGTTCATAATGTTAAACAAGAACATAATGGATAATAGTATAAAAGCTATACAGATAACGACATGATAAGCTTAGTTTCTCTAAATTATGACAGTCATGTTACCAACCCGTCTACGGTAGAAAAGGATTCAAGAGAACACTTATTTCTAGTAGAAACAGAATTCCAGTCTCCAAGGTTTGAGTCTCGAGGTTTGCACTGTGAGAACGGTAACCTACATACAACCTTTACAATTATTCAACTGTAAACAAGCGGTAAGACTGGTTTTGATTCATGGAACACCAAGTTGTAACTACAAAGTTTGATTAAACGGTGATAAGTCTCAAACTAAAACAACACTAAAACAAAACTATGGAATCAAGTCGATAGAAAAATCATACCACATTGCGAAGCGTTCAGGGCGTATTCGACGACCGTGGCGTATTTGTCGTCGGTCACGCCGGGGATCGAGGCAAGGATAGGTTCGATATAGGCCAGCAGTACCTCCGGGTCGCTGTTGTACAAGGTCTCCATACTCGCCAGACATTCGTGAATATAGCTACCTGTGTGTAGGCTACTCGCAATGCAGATCAGTCCGTCCCATAGAGCCCTGAAGGGAGAGAGAACACACCGAGGAATCAATGTAACTTTGTTTATGCATTGAACGCTTAGAAGTATCGCAAATGTTTGGTTTTATATGTCCACCAATTTGATGAAGGTTTACAAAGATAGATGAAAATTAAAAAAAATGACATGAGAAAAGTAAAAAGAAAAAATTGAGCATAAGAGATGAGAAGATTAATTAGTGACAATGAAAATCATACTGTTAATGATAATAGAAATACATATACGTCTGACAAATATTCTTCCAGACCTTTCACCCCTTTTATTAGAAAAAGGGATGGGTATTGGAGAAAAAAAAAAAAGACATATATCGAATGCAAGCTACAGTTCATTAAACAAGGCGTGGAAATTAAGTGTTAAGTTATCATCACATTAGGTTTCGTAAGCAAGAGACAAGACTAACAGCTATATTGTATCAGGGACGGTCAATTTGTAACGGCAGCTATCTTAAGAAGTACATATGTGATTCAGCCTTACCCACAAAAGTTCTCGAATGTTTCCACTGACAGGATGGCGGAGATTCTGGTCAAACATTCCATGGCGGATCCACGTATCACCTCCTCTAACACGGCGGTTACGTTAGAACAGATCGATGTGTCTGAAACATGGCGGAGGTTTATCATTTTATTTCCAAATTATTTATTCTACATCGACTGTGCAACAGGTTCATCCATAATACACTCGTCACTCCCGAATTTGCTTCATGGGTGGGTGACCAGTACTTGTTAAATGTGGACTAATGGAAAATCGGAAAATTTACCCGTTTCCCAAAGGAATCGAACTCATGACTCTAGCGTTCCAAGACTGACGTTCAACCTCTGAACCAATTTTCTGCAGCTTACGTTAATGTTATGTTGAAATTTGTGAATTTCTGAAAGTAACGCTGTACACGAAGTATAAAGTATGTCAAATTACAGTTAGTGTATGATGGTGGATAGGATTTTTTGTACTAATGGATGAATTGACCATTGGACGATTTATCCTGTTTGCCACAGTGGTTTCAGCAGAGTCGTAAAAGTGAGGTATGAAGGTGTGGTGCAAATTATAGCTTCATGGTTTGTTGTAGAGAATAGGAGTAAAATGAAAAAGACACTAATCCCTAGTTCCAATTCATTGATTGATTGTGGTTATCATTGAGTGTGCGTGATTGTCGCTTTAACAGGTCAACCTTTTTCATTCAGGCTAGACACTATAGAAGTCGATTCATAAGTCAATTCGAAATTTCGAAAACCATCTCTTTTATTAAATCTTGTTAATAAGCAGACGCAATTGATTTGCAATGACAGTGTGTTTAAGAATAATGCGTTTAACCCTATGGAATGGAACAGGCATGATAGAAATGTGTTCTCATTGCGTCGTAGCGTCATGGGTATGACAATAGAAGCGGAGAGTACAATGAAGATTTAGATCCATATAACTGCTAAAGACATGTTAAAAGCTACATATAACAAAAAAGGCGTATCAATTGTTATACTTGGTTTAAGTGATATGATAGAAATAGCAGCTAAAGTTGAACCTAAAGAACGGTTGTCACAGGTTCGACTTCCGGAAACAGTCGATTGTTATTATTAAGTGTCATTTAGCATTCCTGGAATTGTTGTAGTAACGTATAGAGGAAGCATATATAAGTGACGACTCGCCGAGATGAAACTAAAAAAGATGTTATGATAAAAAAAATGAAACTTTACTTTTTCACATCGATTGCGAAGGAAGCTTGAAGCATATTAAATTGACTCTCGATGACTGTTTCTTGAATACTAAACTAGTACTCGCACCATTTCGTGGGTTAGTCCCGGCAATTTTCACCTCGCCTAACGTGGATTCGAACTCGGGACCCTCAGTACAAGATGCCGACGTTCTAACAATGCATCACTGTCGCCAAAAAGAAATAGTGACATTGAACACAAAATTAAACACCATCCCTACCATCGTGACACATGGCCGTTGTGGCGTTCTCACACTTAAAGCCTCCGTCGACGTAGACAGCGATGAAGCCGGCCTCGCACTCCAATTCCTGCCAGTAGACCTCCCCTTGTGGGTACGCCCCACACACACAGAAACGCCCACAGTCCGTGTTCGGAACATGTATGGTACTCGTCTCTCCCAGCGAGGTATACGACTCACTGCAGATTGCTGTGAACGATAGGAAAATGGCCAATTGTACATGTATGGATACGAATATTTTATTGAGACGTAAACTTACAACGATTCTTGTCATTAAAATAATATTAAAATACACAAACAAACAAACCAAGGTCACATAGAAAAAGGAAGTGGGTGCATGAAGGTCTATGGTGGGTTCCATGCGAGACGAAAGAAAGGAACTCGTTTGCATCCAAAGTTATGTCTGTTTAACACACCGTATGTGAAATGTGTTTAATTCTTTTATTTTTAAATTTCATTTGTTATTGTTATTTTTTGGATAAGATTCACGTCCTTTCTGTATTAAAGTGAGTCCGTTTTACTCGTTTTGAGATATAAATTGCATGTACATCACGGTTTTTCTCTCGCTTTCATGTTAAAAGTTATTTTTTATTCATAAGCGGGTGAGGCGAGTTCGGCCTTACAGTTCGTTTCGATATATACATGTATTTATAAAAAACAATGGCTGAACAGTTTTTCTTTCCAAATTCACTAATAACCATTACTTACATGGTACAATGGGACCAAATAACTTCATTGAAGATTTTTACAAGTGCCAGATGCTAACGTTATAAAAAACCGCAATATTAATTCGCGGGCTATGAAATGTCTCAGGAGTTAAGAATTATGATGAAACACATCAGCATTATTGTTTTGTTTAGCTAAGGTTACCACCGTAGTGTGGTATCCATAAAGGGTATAACAATGGCATAAAGCTGTTATTTGAACTACATGTACCTTCACATTGGCTGGTCTGAGATCCTGAAATGAAAAAAGAATATTCGTCATGAACTAGTAATAGCATCAAAAGATCTATCGCATATAAACTGTACATACTTAGATGAATTGACGTTTCTTAAATTAGGTATGCTTTCAATAGCTGCTAATTGTACAAAAACATTAATATCAAAACTTTATTGTTTCAACGACATGTTCTTTTTTTTCGAGAAGCACCCATAATTTACATCCGTATAAGCTTGTTTAGTTTAGATAAAACGAATGTCTTTGATATTAAAAGTGTTTATTGAAGCCTTTTGTTTTATCTGAATTAGGTCAAACTATAAGGGTAATTGTAGAGTGCTAGAACCTAAATGGCCTCAAAACTTACTCACCCGAAGTAGCTGTAGTGTCCACGAGTCCATCCGCTGAAATTACCAATTAAATGAAGATATGAGCCGGTTTGATAAACTCGTATTCCGGTCGCGGGCTTTGATTGTCATATAAAACATATACTTATTAATTTTTGAATCATATGGATGTTGATGCCCCTTAAACAAATACACGTTTGTTGTAGGTCTGATATATTTAAAACATACCTATTCGGTAACCAGGTTGGTTCCTGGGAAAAACACATTTTTCTTAAATTTAATCTTGACCTTTTACACAATTTTGTAACTGCCCCTCACACATTTCCCTTATCCCTACCATTACACATACAAAAAATGTACAGTTTTGTTTTTTGTTTTTTCGGAGAGACACACCAATGATACTTATGGGACAATAACTCCTTCCGGGCCAACCTCAGTGATGAAGACAGCAGATAATATGTTTATATGGGGTTTTACATCGCGTTATTGTCAATTCAGTTATGTTGCGATGCCCAACACTTAATGATAGAGGAAGTCCCCATACCCAACTGCTCGTAAGGTTAGTCAAGTCAGGTAGATCCATCAGCACTCCGTAAGTCAGTCAGGAGACTGGCTCTCATGAAAATCCATAACCCTTATCGAACTTGGAACCAACGCAGAGAGGGGCCATGTGGTTTTAAGTTGTGTAGTCTAACCACTAGGCCACAAAGGGCCCTATTGCAACTCGTTACCCACCGGTTCAAGACTTAAATATACCGGGTTGAATCAAGTGAACGTTGTGAAATAATCAAACTTCTGTTGAAAGCAGCGTTTAAACACAAATACTGTTAGAAAACGTTTGTGAATACCTGTACATGACCGTTTATATACATCAGCATGATGACAGACTTGTTGACCGGCTAGCCACAATGTCCCAGCGGCACAGTCCTTCTCCGTGTATTTGTAGGTCCCGCTCACTTCGTCGTTTTCACAATGACACCATTTCTCGCAGTTTGAGCCAATCAGAGGAATGTGGGTCTGTGAACTGTACTCACTTACTTGGCAGAGAGTGTCTAACGAATATAAATAAGATTGTTGGTTATTCTTTCGTTCCTTAATCACTTCTGGATTAAACAATTGTATAGAAGAGCTATGTTGAATTACTGTGACGGAGACAAAAAGCCATTCCATTGATCAAGCGGAAAACATACAGAACAACCCTCTTAAAGTGAGACACCTAACTATGGCAGATTTAAATGATATTCAATGCATTGAGATTTTCATTTGCATTCTATGTGGAAAATGGTTCCGCTGCATAAAATTTGAGCAACCTTAACGCTATCGTAAGTTAATTCTGTGTATTATTACTCTGTGTCCATCACCTTATGTTTGACAATGCCATTTCAAATGTATGGCGTCACGTCCGGCATGATCACGTAGACAAACAAGGGGGTATAGGTTTGTGAACCAAGCTCACTTCATCCATAGGTCGTGTTTTAAAAATCAGAAACACAGATAACGTGTCTGTCTCTGGTAAAATGGTAGATAATACATCGCCCCTTGCTTACTCAAAACCGTATCTCCATCATACAAACAAACGAAGGCTATGCAACAATTCAGTTTGAAAGACATCATACGTAACTACACGCGTGGGGAAGCACGGCTCTACAGTATTCTAGACATTAACGATAGCTACTTTACTGCATTGAAAAAAGAGGGCGTCTCTTAAAACAATGTTGAAAAACAAGTTATATGTGTTTTATTTTGCACGTGTTGAGATGAGCGCTATCTATTTGCTTGTGCCGATTAAGCTTTTAAAACACAATTCTACTTGAGACTTTGTAACTTGTTCAAATTTGACATTTCTTATCTACTTTGGATGCAATGACTGGGTTATATGCATACCAGTATCTTGGTTCAAGTCAATTGAAAAGGTAAACCGTATTTGGGCATCGCTTCCAATACAGAATAAGCAGTTTATCGCGAAATACATTTCAATCAGTTAACTTACCAGGACAGGTCGGGGCTGAAAGCAGAAATTGAAATCAGTTGAAATATTTTCTTAAAACAAAAGTGGACAAGTTGGGTGCAAAGTTGTCTACCTATGTTAGTCCTTTTTGCACAAAAATAACCCATCCCAAAGGACGAAAAAGATGTATGTTTATATTATTTGCCAAACAATTAATGGATTTCAACTACAATTTGTTCTATGAAATATTGGTTAATTAAAGTCTCCGTCGTTGTTAACAATAGTGACTCTTATAATATATAAGAGATATTGTTTAATTAAAGCTTCCGTCGTTGTTAACAATAGTGACTCTAATAATGAAGAAAACATATTCTTTTGAATTTACTTTGTCGTGCTTCCTCCATTTAACCAAATAAAAAAGGAAACGTGGACATTGACTTACTTGGATATATTCACGTATTGCATGCATGGTACAGTTTTTTGCCAGTAACCATTATAAAACAAATAATTCCAAGGGGTTTACTGTCGTCGAAATTTCATATAACGATGGAAGCAATATTTATATCTTAAGCAAGTGAATTCATTTTTTCCCAAATAATCCGTATTTTGTGTCTTTAAACTATGTTTATTTGAGTAACACACAATGTTTGATGAAACTAAGTTACTTTAAAGAATTCCACTAAGAAAAGAAGTAATAAAAAGAAAAAAAATGTGGAATGACACAACAAAATGATGTCAAAGTATATACAATTAGGGAGTTATATTTCAAATGTTATAAGAAGCAACCTTGATAGTATTGTAACGAACCGAGCAAATGAACCTCTCAAAGACACAAACACATCCGATCAGTGAAAAACACTGCCGTTCACTGAGCGGTTGTGTTGTCTTTGCATATACCAGCATGTACTCTACATTAATGCATTAGGTTCCTTATTTGCATAAACGTTCAACGAACGTTACATTACCAGTGTATAGAAACTTCATTTTTTTTGACAAGTGTTTCTGACTAGTATCACGTAGAAATTGTAATTTCTCATACAAATACTTGTAGTTTGTAACTTTTTTCGATTTGGGCCAGTCACATACCAAAGAACCAGAGAATAAAGCATTGGTCGACTGAAATAAGGTTTAGACTATCTGGTGCATACCTGTCGATTCCGGGCTGGGCGAGATTTGGTCCCATTCACCTGTAGGTAAGAAAAGCAAGTACATGTACTCACATCATGTCGTTATTACGTCCCTCGGAGAATCACAGATGAAAAACAATTCGGAAACAATATTCCAAGGGTCATTAATTTGGCCAGTTGCTTGCCATTCCCGACAATGATTTTATTTCTTTACGCATACAAGCGCACCTATTCGTTATTGTGGTAGTTATTCGGTTGTTGTGCAAAATTTGCTTTTGAAGGTAGCCAATGCTACCCCATATTGGCAATAATGCCACTGTGCGTGATAAGAGAACAACGTTATGATGCATCAGTCAGCATCGGTAAAGGTCAAGGATTGCTTCAAACTCAGTAAACTTAGTCTGATTTGAGGTTCAATGACAAGTTTTGTTTGGCTTGTTTATGTAGCAATGTTTTGAAAAGAGCTGGATTTATGAAGAGAATAGAACAAAGGACGAGAAATAGAGAAAAGATGGTTGGTGTCGTGAATCGGAAATGTTATCGGGCAAGGCTTAGAAATATTATCCGGTGAGCCGAAGGCGAAACGGATAATATTCCGATGCCGAGCCCGATAACTTTTCCTATTCAAAGACACCAATCATCTATTCTATTTATCCTTTTACCTTTATGTATACTTTTAAAAACAAAAATGAAAATAAAACACGTGACAAAAAAAGCAGAGAATGATGTAAACATGACGTAATGTGTCATGGCGTTCTTATGACGTCATGATTTGTCACGTGGATGTGTTATATGGTTAGTGACGGATATCACAAATGTTATACGGCACCTAGTTATCGGTCCCAAAGTGGCGCTATTGACAGGATAACAAGATATAGATTACTCTTAAATGATTGCATAACTATAAGTATGAGCAACTGTTTACAGTTCACGATAGCCATTAAGCGTTATTACATGTTAATACATTAACCCTGGTTAAAATCCCACCCTAACTTAGATCGGTACATCTTTTTTTATTAATTTTTCTAAATCTATCTGATAAAAGGAATGAGCTGACCCAACGTCACCCCAGATTAACCCACTGTTACTGTCCCAAACACAAACATATACTTGTATCTAATGCTAATGTTCTTACTTTCAACACAAACTGATGTCGACAGTTCCGCATCCTGACAGATGAAGTCGATCCCGATTTCCATGGCAATAGATCCCTCATCACACTGCAGCTCCTGCCAGTAGACTTCCGGTCCAGGATAGGCGCCGCATGCGCAGAACCGGCTACATCCGGTGTTTGGGATCATTCTGTACTCCGTACCGACTGCTGTAGGGTCTGTACCCTCACAGATAGCTGCATAAAGTAGAGGTAAGCAAGACAGTGTAAATTCTGATTACGTTGCAATGCTCATATTTTACGATTTTACTCGACACCGCCTGTTGTCAATAGAGTATCCTCGCAAATACACGGGTAAAGGGGGAGTACCTTGACAAAATTTAGAGATCCTATCAGATGAAATATAGAACTAAGCTCATATAAACTGACTGCTGTTTGTAGTGAGTTCATTTCGTGAAAGCTAACTGTGTACACGGATTACAGAAAAACAGCGATTACAAATGGTGCAAATCAATACGGCAATGCTTTGATTCACATAATTCATCAGACCATTTTTGGTCACGTCAATAAAGCAATGTGATGTAAAATGAAGATGTATTCTGCCTAGAAATTACTGCTATTGCCACAGTACAGGGTAATAAACGTGTTATAGAACAAAAGTGTCATCAATGTTGTCTTCATGATTTTAACAACAATTGCATTTAAAATGAATTCAAAGCTGTAATTCGGGGCTAGCCTGCGTTATCTCCAAAAGCCGATGCGTGACTATTTCTAACCAATAGCTTTGCGATAATATGCCTGTCCCGCCATGGTAATGAGTGTATAACTGATTCAACTAAAGCTAAGACACAAACCTACCTTTACACACGCTCGTCTGCTCCCCTGTAATATAATGATGATATTCTTATTAGTATCAAGCATTCCTGGTCAATACCAATCGGAACTACTCGGCTATTTCCGTGAGCTGTGAAATACACCTCGGGTATAAGTGTAGGGTTACAATTTTTCGGGTAAATCGGCATCCGGCAATTAACACATTTTCTAAGCGTGCACGTTAAGTAGTTTAATGTGTATGGAAGTGTTGGACATCCTTTTAAATCATTTTTTTTCAGTAACTCATACCAAATTGTTGTTGTGACATGTATAGTTGTTTCCTCGATCAATTTTAACGACTTTTAAGATTTCACATTTAAGACCTATTTTTAAAAACGAAAGTAAAGTGACGTAATTCTCGCGGGAAATAATATGGCGTCATCCCTCTTATTTCAGAGGTGTTTTCATTGGATAAACCGATGTGTTCAGATTGGGTCAATACTAGACGTTATAGCTAACTGGAAGACGTATGACTTTTAATTTATAAGTCATAAAGATATAAGCCAAATATAAGTGTTCAGCAAAATATCAAAAGTATTAAAGACCCTTAGCAGGGTAACGTGATACTGAATATAAAGGGACATAGAGAATAATCAACTCCTTTCGATTGATATCAAAAATATGTCACGAGATTGGGTTGTTACCAGGTTGAAAAAACGAGTTCGAAGAACGAGTTTTTTCTACATGATAACAACCCATTCAAGTGACATATTTTTTATATCTATCGAATGGAGTTGATTATTCTATTCATTTTATTCCACCATATAAAGTGTATTTGCCAAAATACCTCCATAAACGCCAAATGGAATATAAAATGGAAGGTGCAAAGCAGTAAATAACGCCCACGATGCCATTTTTGCAACCTTTGACGTTATTCACGCGTATGGATATATTTTAGAATACAAACATTTTAGTGCCCTGTGCAAAAGTGCAGCTATGACTTTAATGCAAATGAATGGTAAAAAAGTAGTCCCGTCAAAACTGATATCATCACTAGTGATGATATGACTTTTTGATATCATCACTAGTGACGATATTCACTGTGACAAAATTGAAATTTAATACACTGAGAAGTCCCAGTATTTCACTCATAAGAATATAATAAAAGAGACTATCTTATCGAGGCATCATAAGAATTGTACAATGTGACCTACTGACCAAATGGTTACATGCTTAGCCAGCTATGTGAGCAAAGACAACTAACTAACAATATACCAAATATACACCTACATTAGGATACATTGATCTTTAACTGTAGCGTTATGTCTGTGGCGTTCTTATTTACTGCCTATGACCGAACATGATAACAATTAGCTTCCGCTTAAATTGACGAGCTTTCCTTCAATGGTTTGATGTGGCGGAATGAGATACTCGGTAGCGTAACTGCCTCGGCTCGCGGGCATGAATAGGTTCTTCATTTTATAGTATAACTGGACAGGTAAAACCCCACAGACTTGTATTAGATGTTTACCCGATCTTGATCATCAAAAGGCATGGACACGTGAATAGGATAAGTGCAGTCGGGATTAAACCAAAATGATTTCCAATGGCACCAAACCATGACACAAACAGGCAAATCGAAGGCTGAACAAAAACGCTGTCGTAAGTCACTGTGTTCGAACTATACATTAACACAGTTTTACGTTTAGCCCTGACAAGCTGTCAACACTTACGTGAACTTCCCCATTGATAGAGCGTCGGCCCCAGTACACTACGATCGTGGGTTCGAATCCCGTGAGAAGCAGGATCTAAATTGTGATCTTATATTAATTAGTCCACATCCGACGCTAGTACCGAATGTGCATCCAGGAAGCAGACTTGAGAGTGATGATAAAATAGTTATGTTTAAATTAACTTACCTGAACTGACCGGCGCGTCACTGACAAGTCCGTCCCCTGGAAATAATAAGAAAGGGGAAGTAAAGAAAATTTGTCATTAAACGGAATGATGACCATGGTGCACATGTATCTAGCATCATTTTTACAATAAATAATATAAAAGTGTTTGTTTCTTTCGCAAATAGGCCTATTGAATATAGTTCAATAATGCTTTTCTAAATAAAATCGAACAATAAAGCTATTGTAATTGAGATCCTATAAAGATATTAAAGATTATACATTTACCATATTTACATAAACAGGTATGGGTTCTTTTCTGCATCTCTTTACAGACGCATGATCATTTGACGCACAAGCCAGAGTGATTCGGTTTGAGGTTTAGATATTTGTATCTCTAGATTAAAGGCCCATTAAAGGCGATTAATGCTATATCAAACTATATTATTTTGGTATTTTTTTTAGACAAATTCAAATAGTTATCAACAGAAAACACCATCAGCACAACTTAAATTTGAAAGTAAACCAGAAATAACCCAGATTAGCAACTTTTATAATTCAGATTTCCTAATTCTTCACCTCTGACCTTGACAGTTGATACACAAATGTTTGAACCGACCAGTCAGAGTTCGTTATTTTGAATATGTAAACAACCAGGTTGTTGATAAACATGATTGAATTGGAGGCAACTATATTTCAAGCACAAAATAACTTATTTTAAATGAGTCTAGGGTCTCAATGCATTCGTAAATTAATTCTCATGACTGTAATGAACATAATAAAAGAACTCCATAAATCTTTTCACTATTTTATTTGTTCTCCTCTCCTTTGATGTGCCTTTAACGTATACTTGAAAGTCCGTGTGTATAAGTAACATAACATGCTACTTATTTGGCATAAACTATACATATTCATAGCCATTACACAAATTTTAACCAGAAACATAACGTTAGTTTAATCCTGTTTTCGTATGATATAACTATGTAAAAGTAAAAAAAAAGGAATATATTTGCAATGAAAACGATTATTGTTACACAATTGAATCAAACGATCATATTAACCCTTAATCTGTCTATTCTATATTGACGTGTTTGTAGACATATTGACCCACAAGCCACAACATACTAAAACACTTTACCTATACCTGCTGTCATATGTAAATACTTAACTCAATAATAACGTTACCTGTACAGGACCGTTTAAAAACATCGGCATGATGACAGACTTGATGACCCACAAGCCACAACGTCCCAGCGGCACAGTCCTTCTCCGCGTATTTGAACGTCCCGTTCACAACGTCGTTTTCACAATGACACCATTTCTCGCAGTTTGAGCCAATCAGGGGAATGTGAGTCTGCGAACTGTACTCACTTAATTGGCAGACAGTGTCTATCGAATACAAACAAGATTAATGGTGAGATATTGTCTCTGTCAGCCTCGAAGGATATTTTCTTACATTATTCGACGGGGGAGTTTTGATGTCATAGCCCTTAATATACTTCTCCTGCACAAGTATATTTGAGCAGATTAAACTCCACGTAATAAAATATCGTGTCTTCAACTCCTCCATTAAACAACATGTGTCTGATGACGTTCTAAAAAACTAAGAAGATATACCTTATAATGTATAAGGCAATCAATTTTGATCTCGTCATAAATGAGGGCGCAAAACTTGCCATTAATGTTAGGATAATCTAAAACGCGCTTTATTCTTGTCTTCGAAAGGTAAATACATGTAGGATGCAGCGTTCGATAATATCTGATATAAAGACAATACGATGCACTTTGCCTCAATGCACCCGGTGATATTCTTATAATTATGAAATCTAAGCTGACAATTATGTTATGTCTTTGCATTGTTTCGATAAATTCTAGCTTATATCACAGCTGGCCCAGGTTAAGAACCAGTACCTCCTTTGGTACTGGCTTCCAATACGTATAGTAACCTCCATCATTCACACTGACTCGGAGGAAATCCGGGCAAATATTCCTTAAAAAGTCACAATATCATCCTATCAGAGAGAAATACACCGTCGTCCAATGATCAGTTGTGTGGTCTATTTATATACCTGCATAAACGTTCTGCAAACGTTACATTACCGTGGTTTTTATTGCTATTTATCTGGTAAACTAAACATACCATCTTATAAATAATAACAAATAATACAACTCCAACTTACCTGGACAAGTGTCGCCTGAAATGTAAAGAAATAACGGCGTTTGTGAACTGTTGATTTACAAAATAAGGTCTAGTATGACGCTCACAAATTCTTGCATAATTATTAGACATAATCGACAGGTTCATTAGGCTTGAAACAATGATTTATCGAAATATACCCAATGAAGCATGCAAGATTATTTTACGATTTCGTATGTGGTTGATGAGCTTTAAAACACGTTTAAACAATATACCAACAACGTATGTTGAATACGAACAGTTAACAGGTTTGGTATAAGACTTTTATCGCTATGTATTTTAACGAGCCAAGTTCTTTCTAGCGTGATTATCTGATACACGAAATATGAAGAAATTTATGATTCTAGAAAGTCAGTTTTTTGCGCTTTCTTAACATGTCCCTTGTTGTTTGATAGTTTGACTCGTTCGACAGGCTACAGAGGACAGTCGAATGCGATAGTAAGATTCATGCTTAGGCTACCGTCCAAATTCGGGGCGAGTACTGGTTATGATCCGTGAAGCAGAATCGAGAGTGCTTAATATAAGTTGTAAAAACTTGTTTCAAAATCGATGTAAAATAAATAAGTTAAAGCTTAACTAATCGTGTCTAAATTTAACCCTTATAGTGGTGTTACAAACTTCATGCTTATGCAAACAGGTTGGATCAAGGCCAAACCGCCAAGTAAATTCGCTGCGGGCCTATGATCTAACGTGATTGCTACTCTGAGTACCTTTCCTCGTCAAATTTAAGCAGATATGTTATCTTTTTGAAAGGAGACGACACAAAAATCTATTTCTTAAAAATTGCCCGACATTCTTAGAAATTAACTGATAGTCTTAGATATGTTACTTACCATGGCCACCTGTTGCCGATGAAGGAGATGACTGACCTGTTTAATAAAGCCACAAGTAATGATAGAGAATACATCTAGAGAAATCATATCTTGAACATGACAGAATGCAGAGTTATTCACGTAATTTAGAAGGAAAAAGCACACAACCTTCAATATTGATGATATAATGAGAAATATACTTTCTATCCATTACCGTTAATTTTACGGAAATATCCTTACGCTAAACCGTGTTGGACTGTGCACTTTTAATATTCCAGCAAGACTACTCGCCACAAATGTAACTTGATTGGTGTACTTAACAACAACCTATCCATTTTCCACTTTATACATCGCATCAACAAAATCAATTATCAAATGACACAATCGATGTAAAATTTATATATTAAAACTTAACACAAACATGAAAACAACGAACGATAACCAAAATAGTGTGAAACCTTAACCGCTCATGCCGACAATGCTTGGAAACCATTGTTAAAAAGTATTTGCTCGCTACTGATAAATTTACCTTCTGCCAAAGTGGTTTCTAATGCAGCACACGCGTCATTGTGGAGGTATTTAAAGCAAGAAAAGCCCATCAGACAAGTGTACATCATTGATTGGAAAACATACATTAGGTTCATTGACAAAACGGTAAGTGCAATTGTGGAATGTGTATACATGTATTTAAAAAGTAAGTCGAAATGATGTCACAAAGCAGGTGGTCTGGGGAGTCATTCGAACAATCAAGTCAAATATTTTATTTACTAACGAGATATTCTTAAAAGAAATCTTAAACTCTCTTAAACACCATCTGTATCTGCATCTGTGTGAATCACGCTCAAAGTTCCTAAAGGAACACATTCTGTTTATTATATGTTCGTGCTGGTAACGATTTAGAATCAATGTAATAGAGGAAAAACAAAGTACATGTATTATAGATTTGATATCTACCTGGAGTTGCCGGGCTGGAAGAAGCAGTGTTGGAGTCGTCTTCTGCTAAAAAGGAAAGAATCAGATAAAAGTTAACTCATACAATGAAGAAGCATTTTTTAATATAATGTTTAACATACTAGAAACGTTACAGTCAAACACGTCATGATACGCCTACTGTATATCTCGTTTCGTCGCGTGAAAAATCCTCCTTCAAAGATTTAAAAGCTTGTGTTCAATTTGAAATCTGGTGGGAGTTGCTTTCAGTTTGCCTACACCATAGCCACTACAAATAGATGAAGCTACTCGCGCATTTGAATTGATTACACAAGCGAATATGAAACAGTATAAATTCTCTTATGTGATTTTCAATGTCATCATCAAAGGTCAATATAGATAAAAAAGAAAAACAATAAGAATATTTTGAATGAGATCAAACATCTATATGCCAAGATATCAAGTCATCATGACATGGTAGAGTAGATTAAAACGATATAAGGCCTATAATTGGTGTTTTCGAAAAATGGGACAAATGTCTGATGTAAGTGTTTGTTTTTGTTTACTTCAATATTGAAAGAAATGATATAAAAATCATGCAAAGCGCCGATATTGTATTTACCATCACTACACGGGGATGTTGTCATCGTTTCGTTCTCACAAATGAAACCGATATTGGTCTCCACGGCAACGAATCCCTCATCACATTGCAACTCCTGCCAGTACACTTCCGGTCCAGGATAGGCGCCGCATGCGCAGAACCGGCTACATCCGGTGTTTGGGATCATTTTGTACATCGTATCTACTGTTGTCACATCAGTGCCCTCACAAATAGCTAAGGATAAACGGGAGGTAAGTAAGAAAGACAGTGCTGGATATACGGCATATTAGAGATGGCTTTTAACCCTCATAACAACGTCTAACGTGCCTTTTTTCTTACAGAGAACCATAATAAGATGGATAAAGATAAAGACACAATTATATACAGACTAAGCCATAAACGTTCTATCTGGATGCCAATGTAAAGACTTTCTGAGTCCGCTCACCAAGGTACCTGGTTAACATTCTGTGTCATCTAAACTTTCCGAAGTACATCATAATTTAGATGATAGCAGATGTGTACATGAACACAATTTACAGTAGATACATTGAATGTATTTTTCCAGACATTGAGTAATGTACTAGATGGATTGATTTTATCATCAATCTTTCTATAATTAGAGTATAATTTTATGATGTTTGTTTTGTTGGTAGGCCTACTGATAAAAAAAATATATATTACCTTCACAAGGGCTTGTACCTTCATCTACAAAAGAAAATAACCAAAATTGATGAGTGCAAAGAAAGCCACGAACAAAATACATAATGACTTGTAAAGAGAATATCTTGTTATATGCTTTAACTTGAGTTGTTCTGACTTATTTATCTTACATAGATTGTGAAACAAGCTCATACAAGGTATACCAGTAATGACAGATTTTACAAATGGATACATAGCCTATACATGTTCTCGTGCCAGATCTGGTCTAATAGAAACTCGCAGAGTATTCATCGTTATTCATGGGGATCGAACACAAAGAAGCGGATACTCTATCCCCGGACCACTCTCATCAACACGTAGTTAGACAAGCATTCAATATCATCTAGATACCACTGAGCCTCTAAATGAGAACAATTAAAATGATAATTGAAATAGTCATCCGCAATTTTGTTCTCTAAGTGTGTATTTCTAAAGCGCAGGAAAAAATGCACTCCAGTCCCGGTTCTTACAAAACGCTTAATCCGAAAACTTTGTCTCATCCGAAATATAACCTGATCCAAAGTGTTATCTTTCCTTTTATTTCGATTTTAAACCAGAGACATAGATAACAGAGATTGGCAACTCCTTCTTTACCTATAGCCGGTTTCTGCGACATCTCGCATGACGCGTTATTTAGCGAGACCTTGCGAGATCTGTCTATCGACGCAATTTTCAACTAAACGCGAAATAGGCAACACACATTTAAGCGTGTTTTAAGTGATAATTAAATTATTTTCTTACCGAATTTTCTATATTGTTATTGTTAGAAAGTTTCTCCATCCAACAAGACCGATCAGCAAGCGATTATCAAAGAAATAAACATGGCATACTGCGACAAACTTGACTGAATTGTTCGCAATTTCGTGGTTGGGTGCGATGAACGTGATAATTGAGTAGTTTTAGATTCAAACTGTTCTAAAGGAGGGTTTTTCAAACATTTCCAATTCAAGTCCATTTTAAAGAAAGGGTTTGTTTTTCTACATTTCCAAATTTTCAGTTTGATATTCCTTGTCATTTAGAAGTTATTCCGTACTGAATATGTCCCTTTTACGACCCTAATGAGTTTAACCATCTTGATTTACAAGCAAAAATTAACAAAGTTGTGCACAGTAAAACTAAAAAACTATGCATTGGATCATATCATGCTTGACATTTTCCTGAAGTGTTATTTTTGTTTTATGGTTGCCCGCATTTTTAAAGTAATCTTCGCTTCCATAACGAAGTTATGCCAGGTTTACTTAACCACACAAGCATGATCATGATTTCGGCCATTTTATTTTCAACCAAAATATTTCATACTTGTACAAAGTAAAATGTTTTAATGGAGGTTTATTCAAACATTTCTAGTTTATGTCCATTTTAATGGGTTAATATGATTTTGTTGATTTCCAAATTTTCAGTCTAATATTCTTTGTCATTTAGAAGTTATTGCGTACTAAATATATCCCATTTACTACCTTAATGAGATCAGCCATCTTGATTTCCAACAAAAAATTAACAAAGTTGTGCACAGTAAAACTAAAAAACTATGCACTGGATCATATCATACTTGACATTTTCCTGAAGTGTTATTTTTGTTTTATGGTTGCCCGCATTTTTAAAGTAATCTTCGCTTCCATAACGAAGTTATACCAGGTTTACTTAACCACACAAGCATGATAGTGATTTCGGCCATTTTATTTTCAACGAAAATATTTCATACTTGTACAAAGTAAAATGTTTTAACGGGATTTATTCAAACATTTCTAATTTATGTCCATTTTAATGGGATAATATGATTTTGTGTATTTCCAAATTTTCAGTCTGTTATTCTTTGTCATTTAGAAGTTATTGCGTACTAAATATGTCCCATTTACTACCTTAATGAGTTCAGCCATCTTGATTTCCAACCAATATATAACAAAGTTGTAGCAAGTAAAACTAAAAAACTATGCACTGGATCATATCATACTTAACATTTTCCTGAAGTTTTAATTTTGTTTTATGGTTAACCGCTTTTTTATGGTGATTGTCGAGTTTATAACGAAGTTATACCAGGTTTACTTTACCACACAAGCATAATTATGATTTCAGGCATTTTATTTTCAATCAAAATCTTTCATTTTTGCATCAATTAAAACTTAAATTGTGTGACTTGGATTTTATCAAACGTGTCATTACTGAAAACGTCTGAATGAGTTTGAATTGATCCCGTATTCAATGCTGGCTAAGTTCTATAGTTTCCCGTATTTTCAAAGTGATATTCCTATATAAGAAGAAGAAAATCCATTCAATTAATGGACAAAAGGAATGGATAGATCTTCTTAATCAGAAACACCACGATATTTCCTTTTT
This sequence comes from Cerastoderma edule, assembly GCA_947846245.1. Classification (NCBI taxonomy): domain Eukaryota; kingdom Metazoa; phylum Mollusca; class Bivalvia; order Cardiida; family Cardiidae; genus Cerastoderma; species Cerastoderma edule. Next base: position 4,656,714 of record OX401414.1, read on the forward strand.
CAGAATCCCGGACATTTGCCCCCCCGGACATTTGCCCCCCCCCCCCGGACATTTGCCCCCTTTTTGGTATAGGGGGGACATTTGCCCCCTCGCTCTAATGAACAGGGCGGACATTTGCCCCCTCACTTTTTTTTTTAACTTGCTTGACCAAATTATGTTCCGTTGTATTAAAATATATATTTAAATGGAAATACCATTTTCATCAGACTATCATGTCAATTTGGCTCTATTACTCCGATTGCACCTGGCCAATTTTGCTCATCCAACCGTGAAGGGGTAATGGGTGTATAACAATTGATGACGCGCGAGGAAGGGATGACGCGCGAGGAAGGGTATATCCCATATTAACACCTTTGCACTTGGTCAATCATGTTTATCCACCATCGGAATATGAAATGTTTGAATGGGACAGTAAAATAATCGAAATGATAAAATGATCGGTAGGGGAATATTTTCCAATATTATTTGTATTATGGTAAGGGTCTTATACATAAGAAAGCAACAAGTGTATTGAATATAAACATTTACTTTTATTTTTCAAAATGGTCAAATATGAATATGTTTATCGCAGACGGATGTGGCCTCCGATGGCGCAAAGGAATTCTTTTATGGACTTTATAGTTTGGCTAATTAGGGGTTGATAATAATTACTTAATTAAAGTTTTAATCTTATTACCGATCAAAGAAAATCACACTGTTCCGATTTGTTAATCAAGACAAACCAAAAAAAAACAAGAGAACCAATTTAACTTAAAATAGCCAAATTAACGTCGAATCATCTTATGAACGTATACCGCCTTTTCACTGGTGGATGATCATAATTGACCAAGTGCAATCGGCATAATTAAGCCAAATTGACAAGTTATAATAGTATTTCAATTTCAAGTTAAAAAAAAGTGAGGGGGCAAATGTCCGCCCTGTTCATTAGAGCGAGGGGGCAAATGTCCGCCCTATACCAAAAAGGGGGCAAATGTCCGGGGTGGCAAATGTCCGGGGGGCAAATGTCCGGGATTCCCGATCGCTTGCAAATATGTCAAGTGAAATGTGTCATTTGAAGAACGAAGGGTGATAGAGTCAATCACGGTAGTGGACAATACAGGCTATGATTGTAAATTGCCACCCCATAAAATATGTAGTTTGATGTCATAAAACCTTTTGATGCTAGGGCGATTACACAAGGAGCGTGTGGCGCTAACCCTGTGTCCACTCTCTGACACCTCATTCAAATTTAATGACCTAAAGGTCCCGAAAACAAAATATGGAGGATTTGTTCTGTTTAAAGCGTCTGTCTGGTTTTAAAAGTATTGTGCTTTGACTTAATTTCTCGTTGAGAAATGATAATAAAAACGAAGGTGCAAGACACACTATTTGCTTTAGCTTAACATTCAAAAAGCTCACATTTCTTTTTTCTAAAATCATTTCGGTCAGCCTCATGGTAAGACCAGACCCTTACGTGTTTTAGAATAATTATGTACTAATTGATTTGCAATCAATATTAGAGGAATCTGCGGTAAAAGGTGTATGGAAAAACCTAGCACGTCAGTTTTTTCTTACGTGTTTTTTCGTTTACTAAAGCCACCTTTACAAAAATTCTCATCACATGCATTTTAACATCATAAAATACTTTTAATATTCTTAAATTGAAACATTTGGCTTGAAATATTGTCATGATGTATGTGTTGTTTTTTTTTTTACAAAAAGTGTAAGTGAGAAAGCAATCTTTTAATATTGACAAAAACTATCATGTCTTAGTGGAAAGTTCATGCTTTGGTTATTAACTGCAACAAAATAGAGTCACTTGATTTATTACAAAATATTATTCAAACCTTTGCTTGAAAGACATTGTCGTTATGAGTACAATTCTGAATTGCATGGTAATCAAGCCTGTCATTGAAAAAGAAGGCCTACTGGAACTTTTTGTTTTGTTTTTAACATAAAATCAATTTAATAAAATGAGAATAAAACAAAATGTCCAGAAGCTGTTTCAGATAACCAATCAGATAACCAAAACAAAGCTATTTTACTGTAATAAAGAAGTATCAATTTCGCTTGACATCTCCCGTGGCAACGGATAAACAGGTACGCACTTTCCTTATCTCGCAGAACCTCACGGCACGCGAGAGTTTGGCGATAATTCCGGAGTTGCCAATCTCTGTTATCTATGTCTCTGTTTAAACACAGTAGTTTTACGCGTCCGTTTTTAAAAAGTCACCAAAACATAAACTATTATTTCCTGAGTTTCGACCATCCAAAACAGAGCCTAAACAGAAAGAGATATACGGTCTTTTCACGTCGAAAATCCAAGATTCGACAGAATAGCATGTAAATGTCTTACCAATATCAGTTGCTGTGTCGCCCACAAGTCCATCCACTGGAAAAAAAGAACATAATCAGGTTTAGGGAAGTCACTCTTTTAAACGAATTAGTATGTACCTCGATCTCAGACTCTTGATTAACGTAGATACTACCTTTCTAATCGCAAAGAAGAAACTAAAATTTAAATTAATGTTTAGAATACGGTCAGTATACATGTACATTGTTGTAATGCCGGATTTGTTGATAATCAAGCCAAAATGTCTTCTATAGTTCTTTGTCCCATGCTGAGCTCTTTCTCATATAAATATATAGGATATAAAACTCTAGAATAAGCTATGTTACCTGTACAGGACCGTTTATACACATCGGCATGTTGACAGACCTGTTGATCCACAAGCCACAACAAAACACTTTTCGATACAATTATTAACAAACAACTCTACAATAACGTTACCTGTACATGACCACATATGCACATCGGCATGATGACAGACTTGTTGACCAACAAGCCACAACAGAATAAAAACATTGTACCTATGTCTGTAATTTTAAACAAACAACTCTACAATATCGTTACCTGTGCAGGACCGTTTATACACATCGGCATGATGACAGACTTGTTGACCTACAATCCACAACGTCCCAGAGGCACAGTCTTTCTCCGTGTATTTGAAGGTCCCGTTCCCAACGTCGTTTTCACAATGACACCATTTCTCGCAGTTTGAGCCAATCAGGGGAATGTGGGTCTGGGTACTATATCCATCCAAGTCACAGGCCGTTTCTGATAAAGAAATATTAGTTGGCCAATCAACACGAAATGTTCGTGTCTCGAGAAAAACAGCTGCTCCTTTTACCACCATTACTATAATTATTATTTCTGTGAACAGAGTCTGAACAATTGTCTATTTTTCGCACATCTGGACATTTTACGATTTCCCGTGAGGCAACAGTTATAATAATTCAATTCTTTATTGGCATTCATCGACAAAATTTGTCTATGGCCATTTACAATAGCATAGAATATGGCTTAGACAAAAAAAAGGAAAGAAAAAGATGATCAACAAACATTGGGCACAATATACATAAAATGAAATTTCAAGAATGGTAATACTATAAGAATTAAGAAAGTTGGTGGTTAAGGAACAGCAATAGTGTTTAAAGTTTCATCACGAATAGCAAAGCTCTCCGAAAGATATTTACAAATGCTCAGTAAAGTCTTTCTTCTTGACGACGACATTAACTGTATAAAACTATTGGAATTAGCCCGTAGTTCGCTACAAAGATGCTTTCTACGTATTTGAGTGTACTTGGAACATTCTAATAATACAGAGCAAAAACAAAGCGAGTAAATCCGGACTACATTCCTAGTTTCAAGAATGTATTAGCCCGCGCAGTGAAGGCGGATATTTAATGAGTAAATGGAGTCAGACAGCTGTTTGTGTATCGATAAAGTACCGTCCCTCAAAAAGTGGTATGTAAATTCAATGGATTAAGGTGCTGACGCACCCTAAGTCCGAAAACTAAGAACATATACCTTATAATGTATAAGGCAATCAATTCTGATCTCGTCATATATGAGGAAGCAAAACTGCAAAGATTGATACATATATGTATGATGCGGTGTTCGATATTGTCCAGTTCAATGACAAAACGCTACAAGTAGCCTCGATGCACCCGTTGATGTGTTTATCAATATACATCTGCGCTGACATTATTGTAACGGTTTGGCATAGTTTCAACAAATGCTAGCTTATACCACAGCCGGCCCAGGTTAAGAACCAGTACTTCCTCTTTAACATCTGGTATTGGCTTCCAATACGTATTGTGACTTCCATAATTCACACTGGCTTGGTCGAAAAACCGAGCAAATAGACCTTTAAAGTCACAATAACATCCGATCAGAGAAAAATACACCGTCGTCCAATGATCAGTTGTGTGGTCTATTCATATACCTGCATAAACGGTATGCAAACGTTATATTACCGTGGTTATTATTGCTATTGATCAGGTAAACTAAACATACCATCTTATTAATAATAACAAATAATACAACTCCAACTTACCTGGACATGTGTCGCCTGAAATGTAAAGAAATAACGGCTTTTGTGAACTGTTGATTTACAAAATAAGGTCTAGTATTTTTGTATAATTATTAGACATAATCGACAGTTTCATCAGGCTTAAAACAATGATTTATCGAAATATACCATGCAAGATTATAATACGATTTCTTATGTGGTTGATGAGCTTTAATACATGTTTAAACAAATATACCAACAACTGTTGAATAAGAACAGTTAACAGGTTTGATCTAAGACTTTTTTCTCTATGTATTTTAACGAGCCAAGTTCTTTCTAGCGTGATTATCTGATACACGAAATATAAAAAAAATTATGATTCTAGAAAGTCAGTTTTTTGCGCTTTCTTAACATTTCCCTTGTTGTTTTATAATTTGACTCGTTCGAAAGGCCAAAGAGGACAGTCGAATGCGGTAGTAAGATTCATGCTTCGCCTATCGCCCAAATTCGGCGCGAGTACTGGTTATGATCCGGGAAGCAGATTCGAGAGTGCTTAATCTAAGTTGTAAGAACTTGTTTCAAAATCGATGTAAAATAAATAAGTTAAAGCTTAACTAATCGTGTCTAAATTTAACCCTTATAGTGGTGTTACAAACTTCATGCTTATGCAAACAGGTTGGATCAAGGCCAAACCGCCAAGTAAATTCGCTGCGGGCCTATGATCTAACGTGATTGCTACTCTGAGTACCTTTCCTCGTCAAATTTAAGCAGATATGTTATCTTTTTGAAAGGAGACGACACAAAAATCTATTTCTTAAAAATTGCCCGACATTCTTAGAAATTAACTGATAGTCTTAGATATGTTACTTACCATGGCCACCTGTTGCCGATGAAGGAGATGACTGACCTGTTTAGAAAAGCCACAAGTAATGATAGAGAATACATCTAGAGAAATCATATCTTGAACATGACAGAATGCAGCGTTATTCACGTAATTTAGAAGGAAAGAGTACACAACCTTCAATATTGATGATATAATGAGAAATATACTTTCTATCCATTACCGTTAATTTTACGATAATATGCTTACGCTAAACCGTGTCGGAGTGTGCACTTTTAATATTCCAGCTAGACGACTCGGTACAAATTCAACATGCTAGGTGTACTTAATAAACAACAACATATCTTCAACAACCTTTCCATTTTCCATTTTATACATCGCATCAACAAAATCAATTATCAAATGACACAATCGATGTAAAATGTATATATTAAAACTTTTCACAAACATGAAAACAACGACAGATAACGAAACTAGTTTGAAACCTTAACCGCTCATGCCGACAATGCTTGGAAACCATTGTTAAAAAGTATTTGCTCGCTACTGATTAATTCACCTTCTGCCAAAGTGGTTTCTAATGCAGCACACGCGTTATTATGGAGGTATTTAAAGCAAGAAACGCTCATCAGACAAGTGTACATCACTGGTTCGAAAACATACATTAGGTTCATTGACAAGACGGTAAGTGCATTTGTGGAATGTGTATACATGTATTCGAAAAGTAAGTCGAAATGATGGCACAAAGCAGGTGGTCTGGGGAGTCGATCGAACAATCAAATCAAATATTTTATATACTAACGAAATATTCTTAAAAGAAATCTTAAACTCTCTTAAACACCATCTGTATCTGCATCTTTGTGAATCACGCTCAAAGTTCCTAAAGGAACACATTCTGTTTATAATATGTTCGTGCTGGTAACGATTTAGAATCAATGTAATAGAGGAAAAACAAAATACATGTATTATAGATTTGATATCTACCTGGAGTTGCCGGGCTGGAAGAAGCAGTGTTGGGGTCGTCTTCTGCTAAAAAGGAAAGAATCAGATAAAAGTTAACTCATACAATGAAGAAGCATTTTTTAATATAATGTTTTACATACTAGAAACGTTACAGTCAAACACATCATGATACGCTTACTGTATATCTCGTTTCGTCGCGTGAAAAATCCACCTTCAAAGATTTAAAAGCTTGTGTTCAATGTGAAATCTGGTGGGAGTTGCTTTCAGTTTGCCTAAACCATAGCCACTACAAATAGATGAAGCTACTCGCACATTTGAATTGATTACACAAGCGAATATAAAACAGTATTAATTCTCTCATGTGATTTTCAATGTCATCATCAAAGGTCAATATAGATGCAAAAGAAAAACTATTAGAATATTTTGAATGAGATCAAACATCTATGTGCCAAGATATCAAGTCATCATGACATGGTAAAGTAGATTAAAACGATATAAGGCCTATAATTGGCGTTTTCGAAAAATGGGACAAATGTCTGATGTAAGTGTTTGTTTTTGTTTACTTTAATATTGAAAGAAATGATATAAAAATCATGCAAAGCGCCGATATTGTATTTACCATCACTGCACGTGGATGTTGTCATCGTTTCGTTCTCACAAATGAAACCGATATTGGTCTCCACGGCAACGAATCCCTCATCACATTGCAACTCCTGCCAGTACACTTCCGGTCCAGGATAGGCGCCGCATGCGCAGAACCGGCTACATCCGGTGTTTGGGATCATTTTGTACTCCGTATCTACTGTAGTCACATCAGTGCCCTCACAAATAGCTAAGGATAAACGGGAGGAAAGTAAGAAAGACAGTGCTGGATATACGGCATATTAGAGACGGCTTTTAACCCTCATAACAACGTCTATCGTGCCTTTTTTCTTACAGAGAACCATAATAAGATGGATAAAGATAAAGACACAATTATATACAAACTAAGCCATAAACGTTCTGTCTGGATGCCAATGTAAAGACTTTCTGAGTCTGTCTCACCAAGGTACCTGGTCAACATTCTGTGTCTTCTAATCTTTCCGAAGTACATCATCATTTAGATGATAGCAGATGTGTACATGAACACAATTTACAGTAGATACATGGAATGTATTTTTCCAGACATAGAGTAATGTACTACATGGATTGATTTTATCATCAATCTTTCTATAATTAGAGTATATGATGTTTGTTTTGTTGGTAGGCCTACTGATAAAAAAAAAATATTACCTTCACAAGGGCTTGTATCTTCATCTACAAAAGACAATAATCAACATTGATGAGTGCAAAGAAAGCCACGAACAAAATACATAATGACTTGTAAAGAGAATATCTTGTTATATGCTGTAACTTGAGTTTTGACTTATTCATCTTACACAGATTGTGAAACAAGCTCATACAAGGTAAACTAGTAATGACAGATATTACAAATGGATACATAGCCTATACATATACTTGTGCCAGATCTGGTCTAATAAAAAAATCGTAAAGTGTTCCTCGTTATTCATGGGGATCGAACACAAAGAAGCCAATACACTATCCCCGGACCACTCTCATCAACACGTAGTTAAACAAGCATTCAATATCATCTGGATGCCACTGAGCCTCTAAATGAGAACAATTAAAATGATCATTGAAATAGTCATCCGCAATTTTGTTCTCTAAGTGTGTATTTCTAAAGCGCAGGGAAAAAATGCACTCCAGTCCCGGTTCTTACAAAACGCATTATCCGAAAACTCTGTCTCATCCGAAATATAACCTGATCCAAAGTGTTATCTTTTCCTTTTATTTCGATTGTAAACACAGTAGTTTTACGCGTCCGTTTTTAAAAAGTCACCAAAACATAAACTATTATTTCCTGAGTTTCGACCATCTAAAACAGAGCCTAAACAGAAAGAGATATACGGTTCTTTCCACGTCCAAATTCCAAGATTCGACAGAATAACATGTACACATGTAAATGTCTTACCAATATCAGTTGCTGTGTCGCCCACAAGTCCATCCGCTGGAAAAGAGAATATAATCAGATTTAGGGAAGTCACTCTTTTAAAAGAATTAGTATGTACCTCGATCTCAGACTATTGATTGATGTAGATGCTACCTTTCTAATTGCAAAGAAAAAACTAAAATTTAAATTAACGTTAAGAATTCGGTCAGTATACATGTACATTGCTATAATTGCGGATTTGTTGATAATCAAGCCAAATTGTCTTATCTAGTTCTTTGGCCCACGCTGAGCTCTCTCTCATATAAATATAAAGGATATAAAACTCTAGAATGAGCTAGGTTACCTGTGCAGGACCGTTTATACACATCGGCATGTTGACAGACGTGTTGATCCACAAGCCACAACAAAACACTTTTCGATACAATTATTAACAAACAACTCTACAATAACGTTACCTGTACCTGACCATATATACACATCGGCATGATGACAGACTTGTTGACCAACAAGCCACAACAGAAAAAAAATCATTGTACCTATGTCTGTAATTTTAAACAAACAACTCTACAATATCGTTACCTGTGCAGGACCGTTTATACACATCGGCATGATGACAGACTTGCTGACCTACAATCCACAATGTCCCATTGGCACAGTCCTTCTCCGTGTATTTGTGGGTCCCGCTCACTACGTCGTTTTCACAATGACACCATTTCTCGCAGTTTGAGCCAATCAGGGGGATGTGGGTCTGGGTACTATAACCACCCGAGTCACATGCCGTTTCTGTTAAAGGAAAATTGGTTGGCCAATCAACACGAAATGTTCGTGTACGTGTAGATTAATCAATTGTAGAAGGGTTCACGAATTTTGCAATTGTTTTGAATAAAATAAGTAAAATAATGTACACGATTTACTACGAAAAAGAATTGGGTGTGTAGCTTAAAACGTTGAAGTGATCTAGTGCTATGAAGCACTGAAAGTATCCACCATTCCTAAACTGAACCATGGACAACTCGTCTATTCAACGATGGTTGTATCATGGAGGCATATAGTAATACAGTGATGTTGCGGACCAGCACATACATACTTTACAAATGGTTCTAGGAGTACGCACCTCATTTCGAACATACAGGTGTTTGCTAATTTCCTCGCACTATACAATTGACGATTATCAATATGTCTTTGAATATAAATCTTTGAATATAAACATATTTTCACATTGAATGTATTCATAGCTTCAATGTAAGAAATTAATGCGAAGCTGTCTCCACACAACAGCGACACAACAATGATAGTCTCAGGGATCCTGTCTAGCTGGAAGGTCGAGTATGATATATAATTTCAACAAACCTGGACAAGTTCCGGCTGAAATTTAAAAAAATGAACATATTTTATTTATTTCAATTCATAATTTCAAGTATTCATCAATTTTTAACATTCTTGTATAACTTCATATGGTTGTGATCTTTGAATGAAAAAAATATATGGAACACTCATTAGTTGGTTAAATAGAATTATGTTTTATAAGCTGATAGCAGAAAGCATTTGCTTCATATAAAACATAAATAAGTATGAAAAAACAGAATAGTGAAGCGCCGTTTATAAAACATAGATATCCCTTTCGAGTTTTAGGGTGATAGTTTTCAAAGGATTGAGATAATATATCTTACATTTGTGAAAATTGGGAAATGTTCACATTCACTTCCGTTTACGACCGATTTAGATGTATCTGATGACTATTATTATCTTTTTTCCAGTTGTTTCTTTTTCAGTTTTCTTGTTTAAAAAAGGGAGATTTGAAATATGAGACCTGTGTATTAAACAATAAATGCACAACTGTTTAGTGTAAACACTTTAATTCAATACATCAAGCTTATTATATATAACTCTACTTACAAGGTCCGCCCGTTGATGCCGTCGAATCGTATTCATCTATTTAAAATGAAAAATGAAAACCCGTTTTATCATGATCGCAATTAAAAACCAAGTGTAATGATTTGAAAGTGACCGAATCAAAAAATATTTTAATGAGCACGTGACGAAATACGTTAAGAAAGAGAGATAGTCTAACAATCACTTAAATGAATGGAGGTGAAACAATAAATGCTAAATATTGGTCAATACACTTCATGGCTTATATTGTAAATAATAAAATAATAAATGGAGAAAGAATTTCCCGAAGAATAAAAGTGCCTTTTTTATTAAAGCCTTTAAAGAGTTTTGTTTTGAAAGCATAGTTTATCGTCTTTCAAGCTAGGTAAAAGTGACAGAAACAAAAGCACGTTATTGAAAACCGTTTGTTCTAAATAAACACTGGCAGCTGAAAATGTCATGAGAAAGTAGATCTGTTGCAAGAGTCATTGAACAATGGACTAGAAACGAAACAAGCAGAGGTCTAAGAGATAGTAACGGAATAAAGCTTACCTGTTGCTTCTGGACTGGACGAGGCTGGGTCGGAAGTGTCATCTATAAAAATGAAACGTATACTCATTAACAACAACGGCATATAACAGTTAAAAGACAAATATCCATATAAATGTGTGTGTGTGTATGGGGGGGTTGTCAGCAAGTTTTCTAAAGAAACATCGTATGAGGTTTTTGATATTCAAAGAAAGAATTGACCATGTATTTCGTTTACTGTTCTGAAAATGGTTAGGGAAACGTATTTCCTATCGCATGTACATTAGTAGCAATCTGAACACATCTGGTTAATCCAATGAAAACACCTCTGAAATAATAGGGGTGACGCCATATTGTTTACCGCGAGAATGACTTCACTTTACTTAGTTTTTTTAAAAATAGATCTTAAATGTCAAATCTAAAAAGTCGTTAAATTTGATTGAGGAAACAACTATACATGTCACAACAACAATTTCGCCATATGGTGTGAGTTACTGATAAAAAATGATTAAAAAGGATGTCCAACACTTTCATACCCATTGAACTACTTTCCGTGCACGCTCAGAAAATGTGTTAATTGCCGGATGCCGATTTACTAGTACTCGAAAAATTGTTACCCTACACTTATATCCGAAGTGTATTTCACAGCTCACGGAAATACCCGAGTAGTTCCGATTGCATTAGTAGATATCCACTATCTGCATAGAAAACGAGATGAAGCTGTTCAACATGTTGTAAATCGATACCGAAATGACATGATGTTATTGTAATCCTATGTATAAAAAATGTCAAAATGTCGGAAAGTCAAGGAACCTGAACGTAGTACAGTGAAGCCTCGTTTATCCGGACCCCGATAACCCGGATGTCTCGTAATTCGAATGAAACTGTAAGTGAACGGAATTATTGTGCAGTTATTTGCTTAACCAATTACCAAACGGTCACGAATTTTGACACGTTTGTTGCAGACGACTCTTTAAAACATTGTGGGTAAAGGAGAAATTGCTCGTGACGAGAAATATCTCCTTTACCCACAATGTTTTCTGCCATATGAGAAAATAAATTTTGAATTACATCACGTTTTTAAATGTCGTCTGCAAACTCTTTCAATTTGGGATGGTCGAAAATCTGGCGTTTAAGAAAGATTTATAAGTATACGCGTGCATATAGACCGTTTATGTCTAAATATGTAAAAGACCAGGCCCTGTTTCATTAGTCCATAGTATTCGTTAATCCGGAAATTTGTTGGAAACGGACGTGTTCGGATTAATGAGATATTACTGTACGCATATTGATGATGAGTATGCGTACTGTACTGTACATGTTTCTTATAACCACTTCCTGGTAAATCTGTAATATGGACACGACAATTCTGTCCCGTCCCGAAATGGTGTTGCCCTCGTCATAAAAACGGACTCATAAATCGGTTCTTTCATTTAGTCCAGCATGTATTCAAGATGAATATGCGGCGTTCTAAACGTAAACATGGACTATAAATAGTTCAGACCTAAGCCATCATTATGTAAACACTAAAAATGTTTCACGTTTTACCGTCACTACACGTGGAGGCTGTCGTCGTTTCGTTCTCACAAATAAAACCGATTTCCGTTTCCACGGCAACGGACCCCTCGTCACACTGCATCTCCTGCCAGTACACTTCCGGTCCAGGATAGGCGCCGCATGCGCAGAACCGGCTGCATCCGGTGTTTGGGATCATTTTGTACTCCGTTCCTACTGTTGTCACATCAGTGCCCTCACAGATAGCTAAGTGAAAACAGGATGTTAGTTATAAAGATAATTTTCACTAAACGACGTACCAGACACGGATAGGACCCCATGTCGACTTCTGTCGATTCTCTTTTCTTACAGAAAATATGGATGTGGTTGGGAAAAGACACGACTTTGTATATTGGACGATATCCAATAATTTACTTTGTATCCTCAAATATATATCACTATCACTCTTGTCCTGTCGGTTTCCTGACAAATAAATGTTCAATTACGAATTAAGAAAAATGTGTATAACATAACCATTAATTAAAGTCTTGATAAATGTGATTGATTCGGGTTTGGGATATCATGTATTTCAACAAAACAGGGCAAGTGTAATATAACAATAATTGGACTACTCCCGTAATTTTTTTTTTCTAAAATGTGTCTCCAACGGTGAGAAATTGCATGAAGGTAACAGCAAGCTAATTTCTGCCCACCAAAGGATCATTATATTGTGTCTTTTTTGTTTATTGTTTAAGAAATTTGAGTATTTGTCAATTAGTAGTAATCTCTATAGCATCGAGAGAAATGTGTTTCGAGTCACTAACGACGCTTTCCCCTGTTAGTTGAAAGAAACAATCAAACCTGTTTTAAGCGACCACTCTTAAAATCTGTGGAAAAAAATTATTAAGTAATTTATTACAGTGCAAATACTATTGAGAAAGCTCCTTTTAGAGCTTTGTGGATTGGTGAAATTCGTATTAAGCCGAAAGTTACCGTAATACAACTCTGACTCCTTTGTCTAAGGTCGCATAAACAAGTTTGTCTGAAAATACAACTTGGTTAGCTGGAAACCAGGATGTATGACAATGGTTGTTATCTAATTTAAGTGTATATAAAACTAGTATAATTACCTTCACACATACTCGTCTCACCATCTACAAAACAAGAATATACATAATGGTTTAGTAAAAATCAGGGTTTTTAGAAAACATAACTAATCAGGTCTCTGTAAATAAAGTTTTTTTCTTAAATAAATGCCGTCAGAGAACCATAATAAACGCTTGGAGTATAAAAGTTGAATGTTAAACTTGAATACACATGTCATGACATTATTTTCTAATTAACAAACCTAAGGCAAACACAATTACGTTATATGACTTACCGGTATCGGTTGTTCTGGCACTAACAAGTCCATCCGCTGAAAAGAAAACATAACAAGTTAAGGAAACAAGTGTACCAACTGATTTACTCACAATACTGTCATATTTCGAAATTAAAGTTAACACCACCTTACAAATTTTCTAGGATATAAACCAGGTCCCTCCTAGTGTCAAGATGTCGCAACCAATTTTGATATAAAATACGAGAATCTGAATAAAAAAGAAAAAGAAAATATATCATACGCTTTAATGTGTGTTGAAAGTAAAAAAAAACGAGGAAAATAATGAGTTCATGTTAGCGGATGCAAGGTTCGAACCCACGACAAACAAATGGGATCCCGGCTGAGAGCCGATCGTTGAGAAGGCCACTTAACCTAATGCGCTATTGTGGGTCCTATTATAGCAAGGTGTGAAATTTGAATTTCAATTTAGAAAGTGGGAGTCAATAAAGGGAAGTAAAAGATGATTTGTTCGTTGAAATAATATATATGCACATGTGGTAATGTATTTACTGTCGATCAATCTTCTTTCTCAAATACGATTTTAGGAACTTGGGATAAGTAGGAGAAAAGTGAGGAAAATTATCAGTTTTCGAATTTCCAAAACCCATGCCTAACCACGCAATGTTAAGCAGTGTCTGTATAAAAGGTGACTACAATCATCATGTAACCAACAAAAAGGAAATAAATCCTTTGACCACTCCCTCCCTCCCAATGAGAGAGAGAGAGAGAGAGAGAGAGAGAGAGAGAGAGAGAGAGAGAGAGGAGAGAGAGAGAGGAAAGAGAGAGAGAGACAGAGAGAGACACAGAGAGAGACAGAGAGAGACAGAGAGAGAGAGAGAGAGAGAGAGAGAGAGAGAGAGAGAGAGAGAGAGAGAGAGAGAGAGAGAGAGAGAGAGAGAGAGAGAGAGAGAGAGAGAGAGCGAGAGAGCGAGAGAGCGAGAGAGAGCGAGAGAGCGAGAGAGAGCGAGAGCGAGAGAGAGCGAGAGAGAGCGAGAGAGAGCGAGATTAGTTCAAAAATGGTGGCCAAACATCTGAATTATAATCTATTATGACATTCGTCCCGTTTTTAATTTTATCTCTTGGATAGAGTTGTCAGTACAAAACCGTCAGTTTGTGGACATGGTCATGATGGAAGACCAGTTTCAAAATCGTTGCTTATGTCCACCTTTTAGGTTTTAACTTTTATTGGGTATTGTATATTAGCATTACCTGCCCAGGAACCTCTGTGCACATCATTATTGTTCTTGTACATGAAGCTAACTAACACGCCATGATCTACTAAACCTTTAACTATGTACCATTCTTAACTCTCTCTCTCTCTCTCACATTAAGCTAGAAATAAACAAACAACTCAAGTATAACGTTACCTGTACAGGACCGTTTAAAAACATTGGCATGATGACAGACTTGTTGACCCACAAGCCACAACGTCCCAGCGGCACAGTCCTTCTCTGTGTATTTGAAGGTCCCGCTCACAACGTCGTTTTCACAATGACACCATTTCTCGCAGTTTGAGCCAATCAGGGGAATGTGGGTCTGTGTACTATAACCATCCAAATCGCAGGCTGTGTCTACATAAATGTCAGATATGGTATATACAGATTGTGATAAACCTGTGAAGTTTGTTATGATTTGGTAATTATGTCGTTTATATATTTTGCATATAACAAACTCACTTTTAGGCGCTGTTTGACTTAATGTTACATGTACACCAATATATTCTAGCGTAAGTTAATCGTAATTAAGGTGCATATCTGCTTTTAGGAATATAATCCCATTGTTTTCAGTTTAAAATAACTTGCCATTTTATTTTACTATTTCAAAATTATAAATTATTACACAGTATTTTTAAGAAAGCAAATGTAATGTTGAGGAGCCCTGACTTATTTATTGTTACATGTAGGTAATGAGTTACAGAGACACGATTATAACCAAAGTGTTTCAAATAAATAGTTCATTTCAGCAAGGTTCTTTTTCTAACTCTTACCTGGACAAGTTAGTGGTCCATCTGAAAATATAAAAAAGGTGAAACTTTCATTATTGATCGATGAGCTTTTGACAGATTTGTATTCCTTTTTTTTTTTAATTTCAGATGTAACGCATTTGGAACCCGTTTCTATGGGAGGATGGGATAGTATCCAGTAGAATGCCAAAGAATGTCCGAAAGACAGTTTGCCCAATCTCTGCAAAAGTATACTTGTGGTTTTCATGTAGACATTGTTTGTTCTTTTAAGCAGACCTTTATTTTAGATAAGTAAACTTGAATGAAGATAGATGACGTGTTCGTGCTAAATCGACCAGGGTGGTCAAACTCTGGACACGATAAAGCATACCATTTCGGTGCCAGAGACATGTATGAGGATAATAAATATTAAACTTGTTTAAAATCGGATAAAACTGTCTGAGTCAAAACCATACTTGTTTTCTTCTATCTTGTCATTATGTTAACGTAGCCTTTTGGACTATTAGACATGGGTTTATTGTCTTTACTGCAAGGCCACGGTGCCTGTGTTCGTGTTTCAATGAGTAGGGCCGTCCGGACAACCACTGGATGGTTATATGCTCAAGATCTGGTCATATTATAAACCAGGGTACCAGTATATCGTGTTCGCATCAGGTCTCGTACATGTGTATTGACCATGGAACTAACAGGGTTAAACTGTGTACTACCTACCAGTTGGTTCGGAGCTGGTTACTTCGTCATCAGGATCGTCCCCTATAATATAACAAACAATGGTTATCATAGAGATTCGGTAAAATCCAAACCATAATAAAAAATAACGATCCCTCAAAGCATAAAGTCTAGTAATTATAAAGATCCTGCATACATGTAGCGAAAACCCTAGTTAGCCTAATCTTAAAGATCTAGTATAGCGTAAACTATGATTTTTAAAAATATATTGCATAATATAAAACATTGTTATTGAAAAGATCAAATATAGCCCAAACCAAAGCAATCATGGAGATCAAGTATAAAACAAACCATGGTTATGATAAAATCTCTTGTGGTCAAAGTCATCGGTCATGAAATTGCATGTTTACGCTTTTTGTACCCAGGAAGCAGACTCGAGAGTAATGAGGATATAATTACTAATGTAAAGCAAGCTCAACATCAAAGAAACGTACATCCTTTGCTTAAATCAAAGACAATCAGCGCAATAATGGATTTTCTCAAACCTGCGAAAGCAACAAAAAAGAAATCCATGTATAAAAACGTACCAAAGAGCCGTGTAAAGCCTTGTCCGGGAGATCCAGACTTAGATATTCTAATTAAAATATGATACATTTTGGTCACATGACTCATAAAAGGTGCATCATACATACCGTAACATTGGTCCAGGCTTGTCATGGCAAGTGTAACGGTATCCGGATGGGACGATGTCGGACACGACTCACAGGCCGTGTTGAGCCATGTGGATTTGTAATGGCCGGGCTGACACTTTACACACGTCTTTCCGCACTCCGACGTCTCGTACCCGGGTGGACACATCGCTGTAAATGAGAAACGAACGACAGTTTGACAATAAAACGTTTTTTTGAACATTTTGGGAAAACTGCAGTGTTATAGATACCATACCAGTATATGCATATCATATAAACAACAAAACTGTTCAGTAAACGACAGTGTCTTTCAATGGTCGGGTCAATCTGAACACATCGGGTTTATCCAATGAAAACACCTCGGAAATAATAGGGATGACGCCATATTGTTTCCCTCGAGAATGACGTCATTTTACTTTCGTTTAAAAAAAAAAGATCTTAAATTGTGAAATCTAAAAAGTCGTTAAATTTAATTGAGGAAACAACTACACATTTCACTACAACAATTTCGCCAATTGGTATGAGTTACTGATAAAAATGATTTAAAAGAATGTCCAACAGTTCCATACACATTGAACTACTTAACGTGCACGCTTAGAAAATGTGTTAATTGCCGGATGCCGATTTACCCGAAAAATTGTTACCCTACACTTATATCCGAGGTGTATTTTACAGCCCACGGAAATACCCGAATAGTTCCGATTGCGGCCGGGTATGGGTGTACCATCAGAACTGGAAAGTTGATGGTCAACTCATGTCGCGTACGCCTCAATGTGGGTATAATTGGCAAAAGTAGGTGGGAAAAGCAAAAATAGAACAACTGACTGTATGAGAAAATGTGTCACAAGTCATACGCCTGTTACTTTTGTTATCTTGAATTACCATTGACATCAATGTCAAATCATGTATTTACAAATTCTGCTGAAGTGTCTTTTATCTTGAACCATATGCAAAAACAGCAAGAAGGTCCGTCCATTCGATTATAATAAATGGACCTCAATTGCCTGGACATTCTCTACGGAGCAATGTGTACTGGAACCGCCCGAAAATCACAATACAAGCTGCCAAATCTGGCTGAGGCACAATATTTGTGTAGATACACCCCAAACAAATAGTCCGGCAAAAGGCAACCAAAATACATTTTGAGACCATTGCTAGACTACATGTATCATCTAAAAAGGAAACACATATGTGTTATGCCAGGTCGCCTCTCACTATTTAAAACTAAGCACCAGAAGTCAAAAATCAAAATTCTAAGTGACACTTTATAATATGAACCGGAAGTGCTTCGTAGGAGGTACAAGACCAACAACTTACGGACACATTCCCGCCACGAGGAGGCGCCTTTCCTCAGGGTGGTACATCCGGTCGGACACTGGGTACACAGTTTGGAGGTGGTATCCGACTTGTAGGAGCCATAGTCACAGGGTAGACATTCTAATACAGGTAAACAGCGGTAACCAGCCGGGCAGTTAACTGTAAAGCGTAATATGTATATTGTCACGAACGATGGCAGAACCACGACCATTTAAGGTTCACGTGGCTGGCGATTCTTCCGTTTTGTGATTGAGACATTTTGCATTTCAGAAAGCGTTATATAATTTGTCCTTTATATGTATTAACATTGAACAAGTATGCGTTGACATCTATACGGTAAACAAAAGCAAAAGTGTTTTATCAAGAAATAATATCTAACTCCTTTGTAGTAGCTGGTTGCAATATGAGGGGCGACGGGAGAGACTTCCCTTTACAGAATGAATTCATAAAGACGGTAAGATCTATAACGAACTGGGTTATGCACAAAGGACCCTCATCATATAACTGAAAGACTATTAAATATGGCATTAATCTACTAAAAGTCCATTTCATCTACAGGAAAGGACTACCTGTTGTATATTTACTGATTCAACTTTCTAGCTACTACAAACATGCATTTATAATAAGAATGACTTTCCATTCTACAATATGATGAACAGTTCAAGGGAATGTATTAAATTAATCTTAGTCTGATACTTATTTGTCCATCTAACTTGTCCTTTTAAGTATAAGTTTAAGCGTCATTTTCATAGCATGCTTGTAGAAATTTGTTTTAGTAAATGTGATTACTTGTGCTTAACCCATTACCAAACAATAACGACATTTGACCAGTGTTTTGCATACGACTCTGGAAAACAATGTGGGACAAGAAGAAATTGTTATTGACGAGCAATTTCTCCTTTTCTCACAATGTTTTCTGCCCTATCAGATGATTACTTTTTAATTTCTTCACATTTTGAAATGTTGTCTACAAACTCTTTCAATTTTGGACTGTCAAAAATTTGGCGTTTGGTAAAGGGTTAAGGTTGGAGTTATATACTATGTTATGTTATATACTTACACCCGAGATATGTGGCCACTGCGCTCGTACCGCTGGCTACTTCGCTCGACAGGGCTTTCTGTAATAAAACGAATGCATTATGCAAGCTATGAATATGAAGATCAAGGTTTTAATAGACAAAGGTGTATCGTTTTGTATCGTATCTTTCGTGAAAGCAGTCGCTTCTTCCACAGAGTTACTGAGGTTATTTTACTTTTGTAATTCGAATATAAGTCCTTTGAATACCAAAAATGTGCTTAATGAACTTTCAATCTACATCGCATAATGATTTAAGGATTTTCTTCTTAAATGGCAATTCATTATTTTGGTTAGATTTTTACGTTCTTTTTTTTTTCTTTTTTCTTTATTTTTTGAGAGGGAAGGGGGTGGTATCTACAAAAATCCAATGCCATGCGTAGGCAAATAACTGTCTTGACCTTTGTTGTTTTCTTTGATACGTCATTGAAAGCCCGTAAACAAAAAGCAATTAAACAGGACAATGCGAAATGCCTATCCTTTTCTTTTTCGGGATGGGAAACTCGGATGTTCCAAGCTGTAATTGTATGAAGTACTCATTGTAATACGTCATCAAAATGGATAGAACATATAATGACCAATCTGGCCATAATCCTTAATTTCGACTAATTTGATAGCTGATATGGTTTTACGTGCTATTGTACGACGTAATGGTTGAACTAAAAAGCCAATATATCATAGTGTCAAATAAGGGTCTAAGGTGTTTATAATCGAAGACAAAACCTGCCTTTGAGATGTCACGATCACATAAGCGAGACGCGTCATTAACCCTAAACGAGTACCCAAAATAATGACTAAAGGCGATCCTTAACGATATGCACTTAGGCTTTCTTCTTGGAACCGCGGCTAAAACTAAACAATGTCTATTATTGATACGCATTGGTCTATAACAAAAATGTTAAAAGAGCGACATTGTTCTTTACAAGGAAGAGACGTATCATATTTCGCTACGATTGATTTTAGTTGACTGTTAAAGGTTATGTCGCAATAGGTATTAACTAAACATGTATTAACTATACATGTACACTTATCTAAACGTTAAGACCACTGGCAGAAATAGCCTAGTGTTCAAGAAAGTTGTTACGTATGAGAAACTCTTATAAAAGAACCTCGCCCTTAGTCCGAATTATGTACGTAGATGTACCGTTAAAATCGAGAGCAAGAAAAGAGAAAATGAATGGAAACGTAAAAAAAATCTTTTTAACGAGTACGAACTATTGTAGCAAAAGAAAAGATGAAATAGTGGTGTCGAGTTTTTTCTTCTTATGTCTAAGTTATTTCTTAAACTTCATAGCTGCTAAATGGCGGAATTTTTTATGTTGTTTCAACATTTACATTTTCAAAAGCTATAAGCGAATGTGACTGCCAATCAATGTTCATTTGATCCCGTCATCTTCTTGATAAATGTACACTACATGTACATTTCATTTTAAGATGTGTCACACTTTTTTGTCTGATAGTCATGGATAACATTTGTCATACACATTAAGTATTCGTTGAAAGACAACACATAGTAAATTAGTCATAAAAGCGAATTATTGCATTGAACCCTGAACTCAGTCTCTAGAAGGATTACTTTACGTGAAACCATGATCAAGCCTGGTATTGAACCGATGATCCATGTCTGGCAAAACGCCGTGAATAGATACATGTACAAGTGTATTCTTAACCCCGGAGTTCTTGATTTTGGCCAGACAAACGGAACAAGATGTATGTGTGTTTCTGGAGTGGTGTTCACACGTCTAGGGGGTAAACAGAGAGGCGAGGGTTCGCCGACTGACTCACGGGGGTTTGGGTACATTTACCAAAATGCATGTAACATTTGAAGACTGTGCACGTCAGGTATTTTGGTCTGTATTCTCTATCTTCATTAAAGGATTGATAGCGGGATAATATGCTCAAAACGATTAGGGGATAAAAACAAGCACTAATAAGAGGCTTGCTGAAGCCGGTGGAAATATCGTAATGGCCATAATAATTCACACGAATGAAATATACAATAAGTGTCTAATACTGTATATTTTAAAATACAACCCGACGAATCAAACTGGTGGTTCAAATACTCACGTCAACAGCCGCTTCTTCAGTAGCTGAAATATAATATAACGTATCTGTTCATATAATTGTAAATTGATTGATAAATTAATCGATTGATTAATTATTAAGTTGATCGAAAAAATAATTGATAATTTGGTTAACTGAGTGATAGATAGATTGGTTGATTGATTGATTGATTAATTGATTGGTTAATTGATTGCTTGATTGCTTGATTGCTTGATTGATTAATTGATTGATTGGTTGATTGATTGATTGATTGATTGATTGATTGATTGATTGATTCATTCATTCATTCATTCATTCATTCATTCATTCATTCATTCATTCATTCATTCATTCATTCATTCACTCATTCATTCACTCATTCATTCATTCATTCATTCATTCATTCATTCATTCATTCATTCATTCATTCATTCATTCATTCATTCATTCATTCATTCATTCATTCATTCATTCATTCATTCATTCATTCATTCATTCATTCATTCATTCATTCATTCATTCATTCGTTCATTCGTTCATTAATTCATTCATCTATTCATTCATTCAATCATTCATTTTAGGAACCATTATAAATGGTGTGTGCAGATTCTTGACGTGAATAGTTTCGTTGAAAATGAGCAATTGCGTTAAAGCACCACCTAACTGGCAATTTATCGCCATTAAAATAGTATCTCAGCTTGTTTAAACACTAAAACAGCCTCCTGTATACAAACAAATTAATGATATCGAGAACCATGTGAAAATAAACAAACGTACCTATTTAGTAATGGCTTAACATATTCCTTGCGCAGCGTAATAGTTCAAAGTCAGCCGATTGTGACAACCGAAATTTGTACATTGATCATCAAAAGAATAAAGCCTTTTTAGACAATCAAAACTTTTGTTTGCTTATTATGAAGCATGACATGTTTTTTACTGTCAAGACTGTTAAGAATCAATTCATTTCCAAAATAACAAAGCCAAAATTTGCTATCATTTAAGCTGCAAATACTATGTAGCGTCATGACCAAAATTAGGAAGCAAATGATTTTAGTAATCAAACATACATAGCAAAACAATTAAATGGCCACACATGTTGAAAAGAAATTTTATACCCGACCAATATAATGCATGACACAGTGTGCCTGATTGCTGTAAAAACTCATTTGTTTGAAAATCTTTTCTAACCGTTTAATCACGAATTGCCAAGTATGCTTTATCAAATTGCTCTTCTAATTGAGAAAGGTTAAATACCTTTCTTTCTTAATTTCACCTTACATGTGAACCTTTTTTTCTGAAGTATGCTTTCCAATGTAAATCTTCAATAACTATTAAATGATCACTAAATCGACAAAACCCAAATGTTCTATTTGAAAATCTTACCAATTTCTCCGGCAGTGTCCGCTCTACACAGGGTGGATCCCAGTGCCAGGATGGTAAACGCGCATGTCAGATAATACATGCTCTGAAAATAACGGGAACCAGACATATAAAATCAATGCGCTGATAGCGCTGAAGGACTAAGGTGCGTTTAAAGCAAGATGATTGGGGATACATTTGAAATTTTCTTTGGGCAACATCTCGAAGAAAACAGATGCTCCTTTTACCACCAGTGCTATAATTTTTATTTCAGTGAACAGAGACTGAACGATAGTCTATTTTTTCGAACATCTGGACATTTTACTATTTCCCATGAGGCAACAGTAATAATAATATAGAGCAAAACAAAGCGAGTAGATCCGGACAACATTCCTAATTCCAAGAAGGTATTAGTCCGCACAGTAAAGACGGATGTTTAATGAGTAATTGGGGTCAGACCGCTGTTTGTGTATCGATAAAGAACTGTCCCTCAAAAAGTAGTATGTAAATGCAATAAACTTAGGTGCTGACGCACCCATTAGTCCAAAAAACAGACATAGATACAGTCAAGGTCCTGGCCCGTGTGTCCTGTTACCTGCGTATCCCCCACACTAGGGGTATACGCACGGGCCAGGACCCAAGGCTATCTAGACACACAAAGTAATTTTAAAACCAAATATAAATATATTAATTGAAATATATTTTGTTCGTTTTCTTCTCAGATTTTCATGTTAATAGACGTAACTTGTCTTCTGTATCAAACGTGGTGTTTAAACAGATTCGTTTAGAATTGATTATCTTTGGTAGGTAAGAGATTTCTGTTGTATCTTATATGACAATATCCTATTAACGGGTAATGATCAACACAATGATAATTTAAAGTTGCTTGATCACAGATTTGAGAAATTTCGGAGACTAAAACTTAATTTCCTTTGAAACTGTACAGTAGCTTTACTGTTGAATGATAAGCACTGGGGAAAAGTCATCAAAAGCAAAATAAGTATTTATTTCAAAAAAGCCTTAATACAGTTAAATAAACATTATATAGACCCAAAAGCGTTGGAATACTTCTGAAATCTACCGCATGTAGACCGAAAATACAAATGTTCTTATATTGACACTGTCTGAATAAATTATGAAAAAAACTACTACCTTTTGTATTTTGAACAACAATACAAGAACTGGACTGTTTAAACAACCTTTAGTTTTGACTTTTAAAGTCTATCATCTGTGAGCAAGTATCTTTGAAAGTTTTTTCTCACATATTGTTGTATGTCTCATACAAACGTTAAGCGGTCGATTTAGTCATACCTCGTCACTTAACAATTGTTCATTTTCTATGTTTCAAAGATACTGAAAACTTGCGTTTTCCTCAGATAAATTGTGACACATGCTATTGAGTATTTCCGTGCTTAGATAAAGAAGAAATGATGAAAATTATTCGCTTATGAGTAGCTGTGAGATAGTTTCTTTTCAAGTAAAGTACTGAGACTTGAACACTCATTGAAACATATTCGTAATTATTTTCGAAACAATATGAAGCTGTCTTAAGTTAGACGGGGTTTTGTGAAATGTGTCAAAATTGCAATGAAATATCATCACGAGAGATTTTTCATTTTTTTTGGGCAATGAGTTGTTACATTTTCAAAATTATTTGGATAACCGACCGAGATTTATAACTTATATTCAAATTTGTGATATAAAAAGCGTTAGATGATTACAAAGTAGGAATTGTTTGATAAATCAAAATAGAAAAATAAACAAAATAATCAAATAACTTACCACTATTGCAATTAAATCACGTGAGTTTTGTCCTATGAACTTTAAGATTTCAATGTGTCTAAAATATGAATTCGGCGTCAAATTAAAAAAAAAGGTTAGTGTTTCTTTTCTTAAAACTCAATGATTGAATTGATTGTTATGACAAACGCATTTTATATTTAAAGGAATGTCTTTAATTTCATCTAAAAATGGCCACGACCAAAATAAAAGAGGCACACTTCATACAATATTTCGATTTTCACGAATATTCCTTAATTGCTTTTTACAAACTATAACGTTAACGTCTAGAAAATGAACAATCCTGAAAGACTGTACACATTTCTTTGATGGGACGAGAATGATATCCTTACAGAATCAGGGGTTGTGAGAAAGCTTATAGATGATCAGTCAGTTGATAATTACGGTTTCTAAAAGTTACATTCACTGAAAATGTTTTATAAAAGTAAAAAGGGTAGTTGTACGTCATTACCCCTTATCTTCATGTAGGTTCTTGTTAAAGGTCCAAACTAGAAACAACAGTGGGCGAATACTACAACGCAAGTAAAGTAACATTACATCTTTGGTTATATAGAAAACTACTATTGCAAAATAGGGGAATTGCTAGTAATGATAACCTAGTCCTTTTCCAGCATGGATCTTTTCCATTGTCTGGAGAGTGAACGTAAGAAAAGTCTTAATGTAAATAAGGGTGTTAAAAGGTAGACATGATCGCCCTATCAAAACTGCAACACATGACCGAAAGGGTTCACTGAATTCAGACAATACGTGTATTGGTTCGCTTTGGCTTAAAACAAAGGAATCGAAAAGGAAACGGGCTCGAAGAATATATCAGTAGAAGACACGGCTCGTTAGAATAATCCTGTTAGTCACAATCTATGGGCTCAGAACGTATATTACCCATATATAGCTTTATGATACATGTCCGTCCATTCTCCAAAAAGAGATGCAGTATATCTTTTTCCCTGGTTGTCCCATTTTTGAAAGAACAACAAACACAATAAAAACGCTTTATTTGACTAAATGAGTAAGATGAAGAAAAATGTGTGATTGTGTCAGCTATACGATATATTTAGAAGGATATTATTTGACACAAGCAGTTTTTCCTTAAAGTAGAATACCTGCAACCCGCCATTTTTAAACTCATTCTTTTCATCGGATTACTTCGGGCGAATTCGATATACATGGGTCGGGAGTAATTAATGGCGAATAGTTCCGGCCCTGGTCAGTGCATTCCGAAAGTGACCTTAGTGATCCCAATCGGAAATACTCGGGTAATTCCGTTAGCTGTGAAATACACCTCGGATATAAGTGTAGGGTTACAATTTTTCGGGTAAATCGGCATCCGGCAATTAACACATTTTCTAAGCGTGCACGTTAAGTAGTTCAATGTGTATGGTAGTGTTGGACATCCTTTTAATCATTTTTTATCAGTAACTCATACCAAATGGCGAAATTGTTGTTGTGACATGTATAGTTGTTTCCTCAATCAACTTTAACGACTTTTTAGATTTCACATTTAAGATCTATATCTAAAAACGAAAGGGAAGTGACGCCATTCTCGCGGTAGACAATATGGCGTCATCCCTATTATTTCAGAGGTGTTTTCATTGGATAAACCCGATGTGTTCAGATTGTAGTGATCCGAAAAATGAATGAGTTTCAAAATGGCGGATCATGAAATTCTACCTAATGTCCCGATGGTTCCTTGTTGGGACGGACACTCTGGAATATATCCAGTACATGTCTATAAATAGAGAATAGATGGTTGGTGTCGTGAATCGGAAATGCTATCGGGCAAGGCTTAGGAATATTATCCGGTGAGCCTTTGGCTCACCGGATAATAATCCGAAGCCGAGCCCGATAACTTTTCCCATTCAAAGACACCAACTTTCTATTCTATTTATCCTGTTACCTTTATATATTCTTTCAAACAAACATGATGTATATAAAACACGTGAAAAAAGGAAAAAATAAGTAAAGATGATGTAAACATGACGTCATGTCGTTCTTATGACGTCATTATTCGTCACGTGCATGTGTTATATTGTTAGTGCCGGATATCACAAATGTTATACGGCACCTAGTTATCGGTCCCAAAGTGGCACTAGTGACAGGATAAAGAATATTCTGTATCAAATATATAGAGAATAGATGGTTGGTGTCGTGAATCGGAAATGTTATCGGGCAAGGCTTAGGAATATTATCCGGTGAGCCGAAGGCGAAAAGGATAATGATCCGAAGCCGAGCCCGATAACTTTTCCCATTCAAAGACACCAACTTTCTATTCTATTTATCCTGTTACCTTTATATATTCTTTTAAACAAACAAGATACATGTATATATAAAACACGACAAAAAAAAGAAAAAATAAGTAGAGATGATGTAAAAATGACATCATGCCTTTCTTATGACGTCATTATTCGTCACGTGCATGTGTTATATGGTTAGTACCGGATATCACAAATGTTATACGGCACCTAGTTATCGGTCCCAAAATGGCACTAGTGACAGGATAAAGAATATTCTGTATCAAATATAAACATTTCACTTATTACCATGAGTACCTTTAACGAAAGGAAACATGGAAAAACTAATTCAAAACTGATACACATGGATGTTATCTTAGATGAACACACACATTTGCCATGTAACACGCCATTGGAAGCGTCTCAGTGAGACATTTTCAATGATGTGTTGCTATACAATATTGCTTAGCCCAATACTAAGAGGGAATGTTGCTTTGAAGCGTCTCAGAGAGACATTTTCAATGATGTGTTGCTATACAATGTTGCTTGGCCCAATACTAAGAGGGAATGTTGCTTTGAAGCGTCTCAGTGAGACATTTTGAATGACGTGTTGCTATACAATGTTGCTTGGCCCAATACTAAGAGGGAATGTTGCTTTGAAGCGTCTCAGTGAGACATTTTCAATGATGTGTTGCTATACAATGTTGCTTGGCCCAATACTAAGAGGGAATGTTGCTTTGAAGCGTCTCAGTGAGACATTTTGAATGATGTGTTGCTATACAATGTTGCTTGGCCCAATACTAAGAGGGAATGTTGCTTTGAAGCGTCTCAGTGAGACATTTTCAATGATGTGTTGCTATACAATGTTGCTTGGCCCAATACCAAGAGGGAATGTTGCTTTGAAGCGTCTCAGTGAGACCTTTTTTAATGATGTGTTGCTATGCAATGTTGCTTGGCCAAATACTAAGAGGAAATGTTGCTTTGAAGCGTCTCAGTGAGACATTTTCAATGATGTTCAGCTCACTATACAATGTTGCTTGGCCCAATACTAAGAGGGAATGTTGCTTTGAAGCGTCTCAGCGAGACATTTTCAATGATTTGTTGCTATACAATGTTGCTTGGCCCAATATTAAGAGGGAATGTTGCTTTAAAGCGTCTCAATGAGACATTTTGAATGATGTGTTGCTATACAATGTTGCTTGGCCCAATACTAAGAGGGAATGTTGCTTTGAAGCGTCTCAGTGAGACATTCTGAATGATGTGTTGCTATACAATGTTGCTTGGCCCAATACTAAGAGGGAATGTTGCTTTGAAGCGTCTCAGCGAGACATTTTCAATGATTTGTTGCTATACAATGTTGCTTGGCCCAATATTAAGAGGGAATGTTGCTTTAAAGCGTCTCAATGAGACATTTTGAATGATGTGTTGCTATACAATGTTGCTTGGCCCAATACTAAGAGGGAATGTTGCTTTGAAGCGTCTCAGTGAGACATTCTGAATGATGTGTTGCTATACAATGTTGCTTGGCCCAATACTAAGAGGGAATGTTGCTTTGAAGCGTCCCAGTGAGACATTTTGAATGATGTGTTGCTATACAATGTTGCTTGGCCCAATACTAAGAGGGGATGTTGCTTTAAAGCGTCTCAGTGAGACATTTTGAATGATGTGTTGCTATACAATGTTGCTTGGCCCAATACTAAGAGGGAATGTTGCTTTGAAGCGTCTCAGTGAGACATTTTGAATGATGTGTTGCTATACAATGTTGCTTGGCCCAATACTAAGAGGGGATGTTGCTTTAAAGCGTCTCAGTGAAACATTTTGAATGATGTGTTGCTATACAATGTTGCTTGGCCCAATACTAAGAGGGAATGTTGCTTTAAAGCGTCTCAGTGAGACATTTTGAATGATGTGTTGCTATACAATGTTGCTTGGCCCAATACTAAGAGGGAATGTTGCTTTGAAGCGTCTCAGTGAGACATTCTGAATGATGTGTTGCTATACAATGTTGCTTGGCCCAATTCTAAGAGGGAATGTTGCTTTGAAGCGTCTCAGTGAGACATTTTCAATGATGTGTTGCTATACAATGTTGCTTGGCCCAATACTAAGAGTGAATGTTGCTTTGAAGCGTCTCAGTGAGACCTTTTTTAATGATGTGTTGCTATACAATGTTGCTTGGCCAAATACTAAGAGGAAATGTTGCTTTGAAGCGTCTCAGTGAGACATTTTCAATGATGTTCAGCTCACTATACAATGTTGCTTGGCCCAATACTAAGAGGGAATGTTGCTTTAAAGCGTCTCAGCGAGACATTTTCAATGATTTGTTGCTATACAATATTGCTTAGCCCATTACTAAGAGGGAATGTTGCATTGAAGCGTCTCAGCGAGACATTTTGAATGATGTCTTGCTATACAATGTTGCTTGGCCCAACAGCAAGAGGGAATTTTGTTTTGAACTTGTATAAATTGTAACAATAAACTATTCAGTAATATAGTACCCTGCAAATCTCTTACATTCTTGACAGTCGTGATATCAGAGGCGGGGGAGCAGGCGCTCACTGTCTATTGACCTACACAATCGAATGGGAAATCGAAGTTGGAAGCAACAGCAGACAACAACACCCTTGATATGAAACACACAGTCCAACTTGTGTTAAGCAACCATCCTTTAAAGCAGCCAACCTGCCTTAAACAACCACTAAAGAAAGTCCCATTGTTGGATTTATAGTGTACATCAACTTGTGTTAAGTAGCCAACGTGTCTTAAACAGCCAATTTTCTCAGTTCCATAGGCTGGCCTCTTAACACAAGTTTGACTGTATGTTTAAAGCTTTTGGTACATCCCATTGACGACCCAGAGTGTTTTATTAAACAACTCAGTTATAGTGTGTTCACTTGGTTTTACAGGAAGTGTTCTATGTTTCGGTCCATTACCAAACAATAACGCCATTCGACGAGTTTGTTGCAGACGGCTTCTGAAAACATTGTTGGAAAAGGAGAAATTGCTCTTAAAGAGCAATTTCTCCTTCTCCCACAATGGTTTCTGTTCTATAAGAAGATTGTTTTTCAATTTCATCACATTTTGAACTAGTGTCTGTAAACTCTTTCAACTTGGGTCAGTCCAAGACTTTTTATTTGTTCCTTTTGTTTTACTTAAATATCGCATCAACATTATTTCAGTTATATTGCCATTGCACAAATCATATTGATGAAGGAAAAATCCAAACTTGACCGCCTAAAAAGGCAGTTCAATATGGTTCAAAATTTGGTGTTTGGTAAAGGGTTAATTAGAGCTACAGTCATGGTTCAGCATATTTTTCTATTTCATTTTTTCAATGGCATATTATTCTTCCTAGATCAAGATCTGCCTTTAAATTTCCTTCGTGTGCATAATCCTCCCACGTCTGGGAGACGAAGGAATAACGTCACATTGTCTTGAGAAAAGTAAGTTATATTTCTTCAAGAAGAACGGGCATGTATACTTTCAAAATATTCTATAAACATTTCCATGTATATTTATGACAATCTCTAGATCTGCGAGTATACGTGGTCCTCACTAGACTAGATTGATTCGTTGAATTGAAAGGGAGTTTAATGCCGTATTCATGACCAGTATTTCGGAATAGAGCTTTCAACTGCCTCTCGGAATACCGATGGTTCTATCCGCCTTGACCAGCCCTTATGGGCAGTTGAGTATGGGGTCTTCCTCCATCATTAAGAGTCGGGCATCGCTACATAACTGAAATTATGTTGATGTGATGTAAAACTCATAAAAAAAAGAGAACTTTGCACCATGCGTTTCACTTCACACGGTCAGTGAGGGAAATTTGTTAAGTACCGACAATGGTACAGCGTCGACCTCTTGAACCAGGGTCCCGGGTTCGTATCCCCATTAAGCAATGTAAAAATTGCCGGGACAAACCCAAGAATCGTGGCGAGTCCTGGGTACCGTTTTACTAAACAGTTTACGCTTAAGATTTGCGTAAGTCTAAAACAACAATTCCTCTTATTTCAATATTGAAAGAAGCAATATTGCAAAGTGACACATCATTCGAATCGTCTCTCCGAGACGCTTCCAATGAAGTGCCACATTGCAACATTGTACTTTCATTGAATATACTATCCATGTTTATCAATTATGACTTACGCAAACATTTTCCGTAAGTTGTTTAGTAAAACGGGCCCCTGGTGTAGAATCCAGTGAATATAGGCTTCAATCTTCCGTCACAATCGATGTAAAATAAAGAAGTACAAACTTAACTATAGTTTGATGGAAAAGAATCTACATTTGAGTCTTCTTCCATCATAATTAATCGGGCAACGCAAGATAACTAAAACAATGTTGACGCGATGTAAAATCCATGTGAGCAAATGAGAATGTGATGCTTTTCTCATCGAAGAAACTACAAGACAATTTATCAGTCCTGAGGGTCTACTTGAAAATCTACTGGTTCTCTCGGTGAAAATTATAGGCCATTGACAGACGGACCCAAGGCTTGTAGAAAACTGAAAAGGCACTTGATGTAATAAAATGTCCTTCTGCATGACACCTTAGAGCCCGAGTCAAGTACTGGTGAATCAAATGATAAGCCAGGATAAGTCGTAATAAAAGTAAGAAATAAAACTGACACACCATTAGGCCAAAAGTCAATCAAACAATATGGTTATAGGAATGTTCTCCTCTCATTTATTCATAATTTCCTAAAATCAGAAAATCAACAACACAAATTACCAATTTACATTAACATGGATTAATTGAAGATCTTTACTTTCACTGGTATATAATACAGGGATCTATATACAAAAAACAAACAAAATCATCGAAAGGAACAGCTTGGCTTTCCTTAGTCAGTGTGGTTTGAGATCTAGTCACATCTTCCCTCTCTGATCACAGACTTTCCTTTTCTACCAGGTCTAATAAAGCCTTTCCTTTCCATAAATTATAAATACATGGAAACATGTTTGCTACAAATAAATATTTGAAAAAGGTGGGATAAATAGTTAAATTTAGCTTATTTTGGAAACAATTTGCCATTTCATCATGATTTCAAATTCCATTAAAACGATTTAGAATTCCTATATATACTGATGTATAAAAGTAATAAAAACAAAAATGTGCCTCATTTATTTCAGTTTGTTCTATCCCTAATAAAGCAGGCTTGAAATAGTTCAAAAATAATTTGTCATTACCATTAGTTTTCTGCATTATTTCAAAGGAAGATTCTGTATATTGTACCAAACACAGAAAAAAACAAAAATTCACAAAACATTATTTATCATCATTTGTTCCCCTA
The DNA here is from genome assembly GCA_947846245.1 of Cerastoderma edule. Taxonomy (NCBI): domain Eukaryota; kingdom Metazoa; phylum Mollusca; class Bivalvia; order Cardiida; family Cardiidae; genus Cerastoderma; species Cerastoderma edule. The sequence goes on from OX401414.1 coordinate 4,688,547, forward strand.
TAATATCAATCTAGAGATATTTCAATGGAACATTCTTTAACCCTTATAGTGCTGAATAATTCTTTAAAAATAGATTTTTGTGTCGTCTGTATTCCAAAACCTTAAATGTCTACTTAATTTTGATGAGGAAAGATCCCCAGAGTTGCAAACAGATTATTACACAGGCCAGCCGCCAATTAACTTAGCCGCTGGCCTGGATCAAACCTGTTTCCATAAGCATTAAGACAGTTCCAGGCCTATAAGGGTTAACAGTATTTGTTCCTTCAAAAACAATGCCTTTTGCCATTGATAACTATGGTATCTTCTGTCCTTCACTCTTTAAAGGATAGTGTTCCATACTACAGTGCTTATTCTTTGAAGCATTCAAGGCCAATTGAATTTCATTACAAGTCAAACTTGTACATGTACATCAAAACTAAGTGAAGTAATTAGTTAAGGTCAAATGTTCAACATATCAAGACATTGGGCAAATAAAAGCAACAAATGCATGTAATACTAGAATGTGATTAGGAATCATAATTATTTTAGCTTGTTTTATTTAGGAATTGAGAAAGAAATGAAAAGGAAAAAGCATATATCTTTGTTTACATGATTTGCTTTTCAGGCTTGGTAAAACATATGAAACCTTTACCAAACCCAAAATTTTTTACTGTCCCAAATTTATAAAAAGAGTTTGCAGAAGACATTTCATAATGTGATGAAATTGAAAAATAATCTTCTTATAGGGCAGAAAACATAGTGGAAAAGGAAAAAATGCTTTTTCTACAATGCTTTCGTGTGCAACAAACTGGTCAAATGTCATTATTGTTTGGTAATTGGTTAATGGAGCAGAGCGTTATGTTAACAAAAAATATTTCTTTTTCATCTAAAGGGATTTTGTTACTGCTCCATATTAAAAGAATCAGCAGCAGCTTAGTAAATATTTTCCCAAACTTTATCAGTCAAAAACAACTTTAACAACAATTGGCCCCAATTATTTCTTGTGTTGTCTGTATGAGGCCTAAACATATAAATAATGCAGGGCTTATTTTCTTTAAATTGGGAAGGGGCCATGGCCTGCTAAATTTTGGGAGTTGTATCAATGACATTGTGGAATTGGGAAATCAAAAGGCTGGTGTGACTTAGAATCTTTGGGAAAACTGCATGATTGTAAGGTAGAATACCATAATCTGCTATTTCAAAAGATTTTCTCCCGTGGGTCAGTCGCTGTTGGCATACACCGGTTGGAGCCAAAACTAGTCCGTTTAATACAAGTTAATACTTGTGATACTACAAAAAGCGATGAGTTAAAGGCTTTAATAACCCCTAATGAGCAATTTATCCCTTTATCACATGGGTTTTTCCAGTAAGTTAAGAGGAAATGGATTCATGTTATGCAATTCTTTGTTGGGTGTTTAAAGCTATGTTACATCTTTCCAGGATCCACCAGTTCTAGGCTAGGGCTCTGAAGTGTGTTGCCAAATGTCACTCCAACAAAACAAAAGAGGTTGGTGGGGCGCAAACCTGGGACATCCAAGTTTGCCACCTTAACCACCAAGTTAGACAAGACCCTATAATTCTCTGTTTTTTGTTGTTGTCTGCTGCTGCTTTCAATTCGGCCCAATCATAAACAAACATAAGGATCAGTAAGGAGAAAAAGGTCAAAGAAACTGACTTGTCATATTGGTAAAGACAGTACTTAAAATCAAAAACATTTAATGGTGAACAAGGAGTCTTAACAGTTGGATTGGCCTCTGATCTCTCAGCCTTAGAGCATAACTGTATGTTTTCTGTTACAAGCCTGATGTACAAACTTAATACATATGTAATACACCTTATCTAGATCCACACTGTTCTAGGATGTCAAGCTGTCCCACTTCATCAACGTAATCAGAGAAAATACATGACTACCACTTGTTGATTTCGAAGAATCTTTTACCATGGAAAGCAGGGAGCTTTGCCACCACACTTAACCCACAGAAGGCAGCATTTATAAGGAAATGGACTTTGTCGTATTTTGTGTAAAAACTTGCCAGAAAAAATCTGAAATGGAAAAAGAAAAAAGGTTATTACACACATCTAAACTCTTGTTTCCACATATTTCTCATTTAAGCGAATCTTTCACAGAAAAGTGAATAATCGCTTGAGACAGAGAAGTGTCCTGAAGGGCAATTTCTCCTTTTGCAGTCTTCAGAACAAAATTTGAACATAATTTCAAAAGGATTTATTCCATCCATCACCATTCTTCCTCGTGTAACATGTGTAACATGTACAAATAGATGAATATAGAGAATAGATGGTTGGTGTCGTGAATCGGAAATGTTATCGGGCAAGGCGTAGGAATATTATCCGGTGAGCCGAAGGCCAAACGGATAATATTCCGATGCCGTGCCCGATAACTTTTCCTATTCAAAGACACCAATCATCTATTCTATTTATCCTGTTACCTTTATCTATTCTTTCAAACAAACAAAATGTAAATAAAACACGAGAAACACGGAAAAAACAAGTAGAGAATGATGTATACATGACGTCATATTGTTCTTATGACGTCATGATTAGTCGCGTGCATGTATTATATGGTTAGTGCCGGATATCACAAATGTTATACGGCACCTAGTTATCGGTCCCAAAATGGCACAAGTGACAGGATAAAATGTTTTTATAGGCAATCATGATACAGTACCTATAAAAGTTTTGATAAAATTGTGACATGCATTAATTTCAACAATGCCATTACATTTAATTAAGTTTTAGTTTGCTTTCCAACTAAAATCTAAATCATTTCGTTAAATAATGATTTTCCTCTGTTATCTACACCTTTACTTAACAAGATATTTTTCACAGTGCAATAAAGAAATGGTAGGAAACACATTTTAATATGTTTCCCTCATTTGAAAACAAAAAAAAATTAAATGTGATATTGCTGCATCAAGTTCTTTTTTCCAAATTTTAATTTAAGATTCATAATTGTAATAGGTGGTTTTGAAAAACAGCCTCTTCTGAAGAAAAGAAAGTTTAAATATAGATTTAACTTACAGAACTATTGGAACAATAGTAAGGAATTTTTTAGTAGGTGTGAACTGTTTGCCTTGGTCCAGCTGTTCCCATTGTGTTTCTTTACGAGCAGCACCTTGATCAGATAGGATATATGGCGTTCCTCGGGTAACATGTAGTATCACAAACATTGCCTGAAAAATAGAGATGGGAAACAGACTTGAAAAATATAGAGTGGTTCCAGCCAGAGTGACCTATACTTATCCTGGGGTCAATCAGTGATAATTTTTGGACCCAAAAATCTCATAAAATTTCCCAAAAACTCATTACTTTCATTCATTTCATTCTATAAAAAACCCATTGATTTTTAAGTTTGGGTAAAAAAAAACCATTCATTTAATCTAGAAAAAAATCACTGGTCAATATTAGGTAACATACTATACTGTTTAGAATGTACATGCTTGTTATTGTTAAGGAATGCTCAAGCCTAAAAATCTTTACTTGAAGCCTGAATTTAAACATCTTCAATATGAACAAAGAAGGAAATTTACAAAACCTCAAAGCCAATGATAATAAGGAGGCCTGTATTATGTATATAACATAGTATTGGCCCTAGGATCACTTCATACCCCTTTGGTTTCAACATATATCATGTGCATGATAAGATATTATGGCAACAAAATCAAAGTGATCCTCCAATGTCCAGGGGTCCGTTTTACTAAACAGTTTACGCTTAAGATTTGCGTAAGTCATACTTGGTAAACATGGATAGTATCTTCTATGAAAGTGCAATATTGTAATGTGACACGTTATTGGAAGCATCTTGGAGAGACGATTCCAATGATGTGTTACTTTGCAATATTGCTTAGCCCGATATTGATAAAAGAGGAATTGTTCTTTTAGACTTACGCAAATCTTAAGCGTAAACTGTTTAGTAAAACGGTACCCCGATGACCACTTCTTCATCATGGACCCCCATTTCTTCACATGAATACTAGTATAATTTTTCAAATAAAATATTGATTTCAAACAATTGGTAGGAAATATAATGGAAAAGTGGATGATTATACAGGATTTTACCAGAAGACTTGAGAAATTATTAAATTTAAAAAGAATAAAAATATTAAAAAATAAAATAAAGAGCTATCTGCAATTTTATTAAAATACTTAAGATATAAAAATACTTAAAATTTTTTTAAATTACTAAAAACCCTATACGTCCAAAGAAAACAACACAGGCATAAAATCCAACCAGAACCACTCAGGTATTTCCGTGAGCAGCTGCTGAGAAAAATAAATTGTATATAAGTGTAGGGTTATAATATTTTGTGTCAATAGGGTTTATAAAACATTTCCTATAAGCAGCCTGTGATAAATAGTTCAAAACATATGTAAGTGTAGGGCATCATTTTAATAATATTTTATCAGTGACTCATAAATAAGAGTGGCATTATAAATTGGGATATATTACAAAGTTTCCTTCATAAAAAATGACTATTTAGATTTTAAATACAAGAATTATATATACTATATCGAAACAAAAGTAAAATGATGTAAGTCTCACGAGTAGCAATATTGCGGCATCCCTTTTATCTCAGATTAAGGAAGTAATACCAATAGTTCAATTAAAAAAAATATCTTGCTAAAAAGCCTTTGTCATGTGCAAGTGTGTCAATGAATGAATTGCAAGCTAATTCCAAAATCTGTGGCAAACTTACACTATAATTCAGCATGTGGACCAACATGTCAAAACCATTTAAGTTAAGATTTACTTGGAAGTCATGACATAGCTTAAACTTCTACTTCAAATTCATCTATGACAAGAATATGAAGAAAGTGGTTGAATACATTTTTAGTAAGTTCATTCTAAGGGTTAAGCGCACAAACATAAACAATTTTGCCAAAACCAAACAGATTTCAAAATACTGTTCCACTGTAATCTTAGTGCAGACATACATGATTTTAATTCATTGTTTGATTCGCAATAATAGTTTACATAATAGGTCTTGCAAAAACAACACATTCATAAAGTGTTTGCCAACTTTGTAACATTGCGACATAATGTAAATTCAAAACGATAAGGCAACTCACTATATCATGTAAAACATTTGTTAGCGTCCAGGCCCAGGCTGTGGTGAAGAATGGCATACTTAATATGAAGAGATGAGCCAGTAAGATGATCAAGAGGTATGTAATCCATATCCCTCGCTGATTAAAGTAATATGCTGTGGGATTCTCAGCTCCAGAGGCCGTCCCAACCTGCATTGTTGCAGATGTTTCTGTTTCGCCTTCACACTGAAATTGTCTACTCACTTCTCCGGAAGGCTGCGCTCCTTTTAATGGTTATGTAATCAAACTGAAATGGAAAAGTATTAATTTAGCAAGTTCCATTTGAAATTTCATTCAGTGTAATAACCATCAATACAAAAAAACAGCTATATCTGGGATGGCAAAAACAATTGTCCAAAAGTCTGAACAGATAAGTAAATATTTGCCAAATTTAACTACAATAGAACTTCTTTATCTCAAAGTTGATGGTGGAACCCAGGGTTTTCCTTATGGATTGAAGTAGAAGGCCACAAGACCAGTTAAGAAGGCTAGGGGGTTGGGGGCAAGTTGGCCCAAAATGAATTTTATCTCTTTTCAGGCATCGTTGATGTATTTTTCTACCATCTGGCAAATTTGAGCCTGCCAGAAAAGGATTTGAGGTGGTCAAATCTGCCTGCAGCCGCCTCTTAAGGAAAACCCTGTGGGACCTCTCAAAAATTGTTCAACATAAAAAGACCTTGACATGTTTTAGAGTATGAGGATTAGTAGTCAAAATAATTCAAAGTGAAGATTGCTTTTTATTTTCTGATTGGGCAATCTAACGTTGAAATGTCAAAGGATCAAAACAGTGTCAGACCTTTCAAAGTCTTATTTTCTAATTTTAAGCAATATCCCAATAATTTCTCAATATTTTCCAATCACATCAAATAAGTTAATTAGTTTGACTAGAGGATTAGGTAAAAGATAACAGAGCACAAAAAAACGAAAATATGACATTCTGTATTTGATACAATGGGATCGAACCCTGGACCCTCAGTACGAGAGGCCTTACCACTCTACCAATGTCACCCATCAACCTCAACCATGTAGAAAGTTTCACTCCTAGAAAAACTAAGGGTATTCCAAACGGTAACCTGTGAAGTCGTCAAATGACCAACTCCTCAAATTAATTTTATATATTACTCCAGGAGTCAGGTCGTCAAAAATGACTTATACATCGTAAACCCAATTTAGAATTATGTTTATCTTTACTCGTCATCATCATCTTCATTAATGGCTAGCAGTCCTCAATGGACTTTAATGGCCATGCGTGGGGGGTTAGTTAGTGAAAGAGTTGTCAACCTCTCAAGCTATTCAGCCCACCTGAGAGAAAAAGTGACAAAAGGTTGAACATGTGCAAAGACATATCTTGGCCTTCATTGCCTATACAGTGCAATTCATCCTGTGAGTGGTGAAACATTAAAATTTTAAGTGCAGTTTAAAAGATAGTAAAAAGAAATCTGTACTGTCTAAGGGATGTGTGGCAACCTAGTCAGTCCTATCTTAAACACAGGATTTGAGTAAGTTCCATTCCACCATAGTTCTGGGGAAGAATGAAAACTTTATATAGTCTGATGGTGATTGTGGTATTTGATACACCAGATGATGGCAATGTCTGGAAGATTTTGGATTTGATGTCATGTATTGGGATGGTGTAATGTCAACAAGCCCATAGTGTATTTTATGGAAGAGGCTTCGACATTTCATGCATTTTGTCTTTTGCGCTCTAAGGACTCCCATTGGAGTCGGTTTAACATCTTGGTAACTGTACCAGGCTCCTTTGAGTAGTTGTTTGCTACAAAGCAGGCTGCTCGCCTTTGTACATTTTCCAGTTTTTGGATATCATTTGAATGGTATGGGTCCCACACAGATGAACTATACTCCAATGAAGGTCTGACTATTGATTTATAGACTGCCACTTTTGTTTCAGGTTTAGCTGAATGTATGTTACGTTTCAGAAAACCAAGTTCTGACTGGCCTTACTTGTTATCTTATTTATGTGGTGTGTTCATGATAGATTTGATGATAGTTTGACACCAAGGTATGTGGCTTGTTGTACAACAGAGAGGGACTGATTGGGCAGAGCACTATGATTATTACAAAAAAGTATTGTTATTGTGACAGTATATCGGCTAGATACGATGTCGTAACGTCTTGTGGCTGCTATCTGGTTGCCACCGAAACAGGACACGGTAGTTACATTACTTCTATATATTGGCATGGGATGCTTCTTAATTTGTTTGATTACTACTCTCCTACTCGGGACTATGTATTAAATACAGCACTGGGCGTCTAAACAAGCTACGTCATGGACTTTTTACAAAACAATTATATTTACATATCGCAATTATTTGACTTGTCAAAAACTTTCTAAACAAACCATAAACACATCAATAAACACTTAAATAGTAGATTTTCATGCTATCATTCATTTTATCAATATATAATTAATGTATAAAACTACTATATAAGTCATTTTTGACGACCTGACTCCTGGATTACTATAAAAGTTCAATTTGACGAGTTGGTATTTTGACGACCTGACTGTAATTCGAATTCTTCCAAACGAAAGTGGATGAACAAGGAATAAGTTGACTGCACAGAGAGATATTCAAACAGAATGATAAGGATTTCAGACACGTTTTTTCTTATCGCTATTTGATTGTCAATATAGTTCTACAAAGCTATCACGTCTTGTTGAAAGAGACTTTGTCCTGGAGACCCAACAACCGACTAATCGCTAAATGACATTTAGCAAGCCCTCCACCCTAGAACAAAATTGAGATTGCGACTTCTGAGGTACACCAAACATTCGAAAGAGATGGGCAATGTCTTAAGTAGTTTTGATAGAAACCTTTCACCACAAAAAACAATAACTACCTATTGATTCAGCATCGTTTTGATAATTCTTTCAACGTGTTATTATTTGCTTGACATCCGAAAGAGCGGAAATGGCATTTGACACAGTACGCATGCGCGTCTATGGATTGGGGTAAAACTCAAATTATTAAAGTGCAGACGATATCAAGCAGGAAAAACAAGTTTACAAACAAGTCTCATTATGTCGGGTGGATCTAGATTGATTAAAGGATGAGTTGATGATTAATGAATCAAAACCTCAATAAAAAATGAAAGATAAATAAATCACAGTTCACCAGTATTTACTAGTTTGCTAGGGGAGATTTCAGCTTATCATTCTAGATAGAATGAATGTAGCCTGATAGAATTACTTTACTCGAATTAATTTCCCAATTGATACAGGCTTTAAAATGCCAAAATTAAGATAAACATGCATGCAAAAAGGTTTTAAGAAACAAATACGTTTTCGGTTTTTTTTATACAACCACAAATCAATTTGTTTATTAAAGGTTGTAATATTAAGAGCAGCAGCTTTGAATTGGGACATTTCGGAAAGATGCCTGTAGATCTATATGTGTTTAAGAAAATGGATGATTGTTTGGTATTCTGAGGTTTTGTGATGTTTAATTATTTTTCATATTTGGTATTGAATCGGATCAAAACCTAGATAAAAAACATTTAATAGATAGCTGGTATCGAACATGATTTCACTGTCGTAATGCTAGCATGTAACCATGCAAAACATGGAGAACCACGTGTTCCGGCTCTCTTACTTGGTCGAACCTACTTTAATCTTGGATGCACTCCGAACCATTGATACTTCTTTAACCCTTAGACTAATAGGCACTCTTTTAAACTATTTTTAAATCGTCTGCTTTCCAAAACCTTAACTATCTGCTAAATGTTGGTGAGGAAAGATACTCGAGAGTAGCAAACAGTTTAGATCACAGACCAGTCGCCAATTTACTTGGATCCAACCTGTTTGCATTTATAAGCATGATATCGGTTTCAGCACTATACGGGTAAAGTTTCGAGGTGGTGAAGTTCTGCAAACTAAGTTACTCCACTAGGGACCAAACGCACACCAAGATGACCATTTGCTCGAATACAATCATGATGTGTTATGAAACGGTTCTGTGATACATACCACCGAAGCTTGCAATGTTTTACTATCGAATGAGGACAAACTTCTACATGATCATCAACAAGATATTATCAAACAGTGGTATCATAAGCCAGGGGGTCCGTTACGTAAGTATACCCATAGTGCAGGGTATGATTGTTTGTTTGATTTGTTTTACACCGATTGTGAAGGAGGCTTAATACTTTAAAGCCCATCGAGTCAATCTCGATGACTGCTTCCTGGACAATACACCAGTAATCGCGCCGGTTTATGGGTTAGTCCCGGAAATTTTCACCTCACCTAACGGGGATTCGAACCCGGGACCCTTGGTACAGTAGTCCGACAGTCTACCACTGTACGTGCCGCTGTCGCCCAAGTGTTATTCGCGCGGGCCAGGCGCCCAGGCTAGTATGTCTTTCTTTAGAGAAAGGATAATGTATATGGCCGGATGCTACTGACCCCAATCCACCGTAGTTACCATGAAAAGGTAAACAATGCTCTTTCCTGTACGAGCTCTCAAAGACAAGTCCTGTAAAGTTAAACGTCCGCCCGACCATCCGTCTGACACTATAAATGGTTTGGAGACATTTATAATTCATGGTTAACGGATATGGTCTTTTAGCGGGAACAATATTCGTCGCCTACAGACCCACCAGCTAAAGTTTATGCATTGTTTCGAGTTTTATTTAATAGTCAGTTCCAGTATTTGTTTTTCCATACCTGTCATTTTCACATGTTAATGATTGTCTGCAGTAACAGGTTCATAACGTTTAGGCCTATATATCTTTATCTGCAATAAGAAAAAATGTTTAGTAGTGCAGATGCAGTGTACCACCAACAATACAGTGCCCATTTGAGGACACTAAAACAAATACCTAAGAAATTAAAAAGATGTTGCAAAGTCCATGTTGGACCCATTCAGTAAGGCCTCCAGCTATTGATACAAATGATTTTTCAAAAAGAATATTCAAGGTGTGACGGAGGTTGATAAAACGCATCACTAGTTCTTGCATCTGGACAATTCGTCAAAACTGGTATATATGCTTTAGATACACATACTTTCCGGTACTCTGAGAGCCCCAGTAGGACCGAATTGAACACGTTCTCCTTTGTTTATGTTATTTGATAAAATCTGTCAGATCAAAGAGAGATCAGTCAAGGAAGGGCCTAAGGCCTACGAAATTTCGTGAAGTATCGATACAGACTAATCAAAGGCTTTGTAGGCCTAGACATCATAATAAACCGTTTCATCTTTATCTGGAAATCAAGGGTTTTTATCAGAAAGCTAACAGTGTCTGCTAAAGGTATTGATTTCAGGCAGTGGGTCAGACGATGCTTCGGGCTAATATACCCAAAGGAATTATACTGCCATTGCAGTGTGACGGTTAATAGGGTTTATGTATATATACTACTTCTTCAGTCTCGCTGTTGAAGCCGGCTTTTATGGGTGATTCGGTAGAGTGGTTGGCTTTCTCTCGAAGTTAAGCAACGTACTAAGCGGTTAGTGCCTGGTTGGGTGACCCACGATGGCTTTACTCCGAGAGCGACCCGATTCACGTTACAAAATTGGTGGCAGCGGTGGGATTTGGTTTGATATCACCATCATTCCCGTACCCTTAATTGTTTGTCGCATGTTCTCGATCCTTGTTTCTGCGTTGAGGCAGTGTTTATATAGTGCCATTAGTACGTACTTGAATAGTAAAAAGTCGGTGACTGTCCATGTATGTATTTGTGACATTTGTGACTTCGGGACGAAGTCAAGAGAAAGGTGGGAGAAATGTGACGGTAATAGGGTTTATGTATTTATATATAAATACTACTACAGTCTCGCTGTAGAAGCCGGCTTTTATGGGTGATTCGGTAGAGTGGTTGGCTTTCTCTCGATGTTAAACAACGTACTTAGTGGTTGGTACCTGGATGGGTGACCTACGATGGCTTTACTCCGAGAGGGACCCGATACACATTACAGCAGGATGCAAGATTATAAATGCAGCTCTAATCATTAACACAACAATACCTTCGGATTTTTCCTAGGAAATCGTCCCATTTTCTTGCAGATAATGCCGAACATAACGTCCGGACACTAGCTGGTCATGAGACATTTTATGGAATGTGCATTATTACATAAACGGCCCCTGGATCAAATTCTAGTCTTTCTATCACAAGAGGAAAGGTATCACTGAATGAAGAGAACAAACAGGGCGAAATAAACATTCAAGTGCTGCAAATACCCAGAGAGCGAAACTTCTGAACGAATGTATTTACAGGACATGCAGTTCAGTGATAGGGAAGCATCTAGTGGCAGGCTTGACTTAATGTATGGTCAGTAAACATACAACAGCCATACTGGTCAACGTTAATGCATATTTTTAGTTGACCGAGGATGGTCAGCGCCCTAGCAAATCTAGTGTAACATTTCTACCTATGATTGACATGAGCCCAAGTGATATTTCCTTCATTAATACGGAAACATAGTTTCAGAGACATAGATGACACTATCTATGTCTCTGATTAATATAACATTACACATTTGTCGCAAATATATCATAGAACTATGACATCACTTCTGTTTTAACCTTTCGTCAGCCTTTATTTCAGAAAGCAGCACAGGACTGAGGTTATAAATGCATCTGACCGTAGAAGTCCACTGTGAAAAACGCGCTGAGACTCGGTGGCTTTGATACAAAATTGAACTTCATTGGAGCTATAGGTTACGTTATCTCAGGCTTGGGATTACAACATTTATATATAAATGTGCGCCTAATGCAAATCGGAATTACTCGGGTATTTCCGTGAGCTGTGAAATACACCTCGGATATAAAAATAGGGTTACAATTTTTCGGGTAAATCGGCCCCGGCATATAACACATTTCCACAGGGTCCACATTGAGTATAATTCAATGTATACGGACGTGTTGGCCATCCTTTTAAATACTATTTTATTGGTAACGCTTAAGAAATGGCAAACTGATAAGTAATGAAATATAAAATTGTGTCCTTAATCAAATTAAACGACATTCTAGATTTCACATTTAAGAACTATTTTTAAAAACGAAAGTAAAGTGACGTCATTCTCGCGGGAAACAATATGGCGTCATCCCCATTATTTCAGAGCTGTTTTCATTGGATAAACCCGATGTGTTCAGATTGCGCCTAATGCTGTGACACAAACGTTGACGGGAAAGACAGTGTCGCGTGCAATAAGAGGTCCCTTTCTAGATGATACGGGGCCCCGAGTTTTATATACATTATGTGTGGTTGGACAATGTATACCCTTCCCCATTACCAAGGGAATAGTTTTATAGTTAAGTTTTAGTAAGTTACTGACACAGGTCCCCTATGGGTCCTCTTCGCCAGTGCCGTACCAACATGTTTCAGTTTTGTAACGGCTTTCCTGGATACACCAGGGGCCCGTTTTACTAAACAACTTACGGAAAATGTTTGCGTAAGTCATAATTGATTAACATGGATAATATCTTCAATGAAAGTACAATATTGCAATGTGACACTTCATTGGAAGCGTCTCGGAGAGACGATTCCAATGATGTGTTACTTTGCAATATTGCTTTGCCAAATATTGAAATAAAAGGACTTGTTGTTTTAGACTTACGCAAATCTTAAGCGTAAACTGTTTGGTAAAACAGGCCCCAGGACTAGGCTAGAGCTTTGAAGTGACTTTTGAAGTAATTACCAAATTTCTCAAATTTTTCTCAAAATATCACACCTTTTCTCCTTAAATACTTAATAAATAGTAGTCTGCAGCCAGGAATGCCAAGATAAATTCTTTTTGCAATACGTCCGACCCGAGGTGTGAAATACTATTTCGTTGACTAGACTGTAAGCCCCGTTAGTGCGATAATGTAACCAAAAGCCCTACGAAACTGAGGTCAATTAGATTAATGTCAAATGGTATAATACTTTGTACAAACTATGTATGATATGACTATGTACTATGTACTTGTTTAATAAAATATGTTCTGTTCTGTTCAATGTCAAATTTGTCCCGTAGGGAACGTATATAAAACTAAATAACTCCAGCTCAATCTATTCAAATTTTCAGCCTGATAAGGCCTTCATCAGGAGAATCTTTCTTTACAACTAAATTTTTGTTGATAGGCTTAAACTGTATACATAAAGTAGTTATGAACGTCATTGTTTATATTCACGTCGACAGATGTCATAAACAAAAAATTTAGTTGGAAATAAAGTTTCTCGTGATGAAGGCTGAAATTTTGAATAGATTGAGCTGGAGTTATTTAGTTTAGAGTTCAATTATGTCTAGTTTTGCAAGGAATATCGTGCAGTTACGTCACACTATGTTTACTCCAGTATTATAATGAGCATCTGTTAAAGACGATTTCAGCGACAAAGGTTGTCTGCCATATATATTAAACTTAGACTAGATCTACCTTTATCGCTGAATTAATCTTCGACACATGTTCATGAACGGGTCCGTTCATGAATTGTACTATCAGAGTAAACAGGTAATGAAGTACAGTCAAACTTGTGATAAGAGGCCAGCCTATGGGACAGAGTAAATTGGCTGTTTAAGACAGGTTGGCTGCTTGACACAAATTGATGTACACTCTAAATCTAACAATGGGACTTTCTGAAGTGGCTGTTTAAGGCAGGTTGGCTGCTTAACACAAGTTAGACTGTAAATGCACGGAATTCCTTGAAACATGTGTTGTATGAACGTTGCCTGGTGCCGTTCCCGACCATAACTACTCGGGCATTTCCGTGACCTGATCATTGTGACTATTGGATGAACCCAATGAGTTCAGGTTGGTCCGGCCCAAACGTTTACCTGACACTAATCTAATGAGGGGGTATATGCACAGGCCGGGCCCAATGCTAGCCTGAACGAAGTCGCATATCTCCAGTTAGTCGATTTGGCCATGCAAAATCGTTCAGAAAAAAAAAAAGATTTTGGCATACACCCGGTCCTCTTGCCATCACTCCTGAGATTTGAACCAATTCTTTAATATTTCGACTTGTCTTTAAGGTTGACCAAACGTTATGTGTTTTGTTGTGATAACTGAATTTCACAAGCCTGTAAATCAGGAACTTTTTCAATTTTATCTACTGAAAATAGGAGTGGTATAAATAAATACATTACGAGTCCTGCAAGAACGGAACCGTTCTCCAAGAAAGAAGGCTTAATTAAATGGAATTCATCAAAAACATCATCATTCCATTTTGATTGCCAAATGGATTCAAGGTGTGTTAAAATAGAGCATTTAAAGTCAATGTAGGAAACTTTAAAATCTGAAATGGGAAGGTTGATTGCTGCCTTTGTGTACCTATTCTTATAAACCTAGGGCTCTGAAGTGTCTTGTCAAAGGACACTCTTAGAAAAGAGTCAGCCATGGTGCTGGAACCAGGTACTTCTGAGTAGTAAGGACATCACTATAGCCACTAAGCTATGCAGGACGCCAGAAATACCATTGGACACTGATAAATTGATTTCTCTCTAAGTATCATGAATCAATTCAGAAACTTTAAAAGTGTAAACGAATGTGAATGACAAACCAAATGTACAAAATATCTTTTAATAATTAAAAATATTGGAGGTTAAACATAAAATAATGCATATGAATATTTCCATTCAAATAGAACCAAGTCAACACCTTACACAACAAGTACAGAGAGTTACAATCAATCGGAACACCTCGGCCATTTCTTACGAAATCTACCGACTTGTGACGGGGATTGCCGAGTTGATACGATTGAGTTATAATATCATTTTTGACACACTTGATATCACTGATGTTAAAATGAAAACATACACAATAAATCAGGACTCACATTCAGCTTTTAGCAAAAAATAATATAATCAATAGCAATTTCTCATATAACCTTCTATGTCTTTTTCTTAACTATCATCTGTGGCAAAGTTATATAAAGCCTATGTGTGTTTTTAGGCAAAATCAAATAAAGCCTATGTGAGAGTAGATATAAAGAAAAGGAATAAGATGATTTGATGTTTGAAAAAAGTGAAAAAGGTTCCCATTATCACTCTATTGCCCTGTTCAAGCTCAATATAACTGAGCTAAATCATGAAATATCCAGCAAACTGTTAACTAAAGGAGTAAATATTTAAAGGAATCAACATTCCTTGACAAAATATTTCCTTTTATTGGAATGATATATGCATGCTTTAACTCCCAAAAGCTAGAACTTGTGTCTACTTTAACAATGATGAACGACGTTTTAAGATGCATTGAACATTTAACTTGGCTTTGACAAAAGACAACAGATAACAATCAAGAAAAACTTGAAACAAA
Source organism: Cerastoderma edule (assembly GCA_947846245.1). Classification (NCBI taxonomy): domain Eukaryota; kingdom Metazoa; phylum Mollusca; class Bivalvia; order Cardiida; family Cardiidae; genus Cerastoderma; species Cerastoderma edule. The sequence goes on from OX401414.1 coordinate 4,703,880, forward strand.
CTAATATCAGATCTTGGATAATCAAATAACTATTCTGTTTAATCCAAATAAGAAAACAATAGCCTTTGCAGAAAAAACACTGGTAGCAAAAAATAAAGATAAATCAGATCTTGGATATTCAGATACAGTTTTCTTGTTTCTATATAGCTATCAAATGAACTGAAAAAGACAATAAAACTGATTGAATAAATATGGGCATTTGAAAATAGAAAAAGTTCTTATATAACCTTTCAAAGTTATAGTTCAATGAGAAATGTAGTGTGCAATTAAAGCTAACTCATAAAATATCTCAAACATATTATCACCACAGTCAACTTACTTAATCCTTTTAACCTCGCATCAATATTATTTCAGTTAAGTTGCGAAGTCTGCCCAAAGTCTGTCTCACAATAATGGCAGAAAACCCCATGATACTTGACTGTACTAGGGCTGGTCAAGCCAGATAGAACCACCGAATTTCACTAAGACAAACCAAACTCCTCACAGTAATCTCCCCTTGCTACGCTGCATCGATCACTGCCACCACAAGATTTTTCATCCAGATTTGGATGAAATTCAAATTATGCTGTTTTGTTAAGAGATTACCGGATATCTTAGTTAAGTTAGTAACAATATATTGTTGTATTGATTTCTGACCAGTTAAGTTGAAAAAAAAATTGGTTTTGTTTATAAATTAAGCACAAATGGATTACAATTTTTTAGTTTCGCCGCCATCTTTTAACGCCATTTTCGTTTCTAAGTAGGTGGTCATGTGACATTTGTGATGGCAGTGATCAACCCCATAAAAGGAGATCACTGTGAGGAGTTTGTAAGACAACTAGGGGACTTTTTCTCATGAAGATCTGAATGCTATCACTGGGATTTGACCTAATTGAGGTCTAATGTTGATGCACTACAAAAATTACAAATATTTTCATTGTTATTTTCTTGCGACAGATCAATATCTATGTAAAGTGATGTCTCGTTAATCCGAACACGTCCGTTCCCAACAAAATGTCCGAATTACCGAATCATCCGGACTGATGAAGCAGAGCATGTTCTTATTCACATTAACACATAAACGGTCTGTATGCACGTGTATACTTATAACCCTTTAGCAAACGGCAAATTGACGACCGTCCCAAATTGAAAGAGTTTGCAGACGACATTTCAAGACATGATGAAATTCAAAAATAATCTTCTAATACGGCAGAAAACATTGTGGGAAAAGGAGAAATTGCTCGTCACAAGCAATTTCTCCTTTACCCACAATGTTTTCAAAAGTCGTCTGCAACAAACTGGTCAAATTCCGTTCCCTTACAATTTCGTTCGGATTGCGAGATATCCGGATTATCTGTGATAAACCAGGTTTCACTGTATTCACAGAGGGACCCAAATAATTTTTGGTGGTTATTTAAGCTATACACCATCATTTTAAGAAATTTCATTACATTCTTAATTTCATCAATTTGATACTGGCAATCCCAGGATAAATGGTTTTCTTTTTCCATTCAGCTTTAAATGAGCGAAAAATAAATCAAACATGGTCAAGGAAACAGCACCAGAATCAAATCAAGCTGTCCTCTGAAAAAATGAGCAATCAGTAAAATAAAAAAAAGCACTTAAGAAACAGGGATGTATATCCCAACACTGTGCCCTATGACATCCAGGCTATTCAAATCGTTTGGAACAGTTATACAATCAAGTATATATATAGAGAGAGAAAAACCTTCTATTATTCCCATTTCAAGCCAGAAGTAATTATGCCAAAGACAGCAGTATATATGATGTGAAACTGTTGCATGGGAGAATTGTGGGAAAACGCATACAAAATATAGACTAACAAAAAAGAATAAATTAGCACTCCAACACTTCTAGAAATCTGCAAAGAAATGATTTAACCCTCAGGATGCTGGGTAATTTTCTAAAAATAGCTTTATGTGTCGTCTGCTTTCCAAAACCGTAACTATCTGCTTAACTTTGATGAGGAAAGGTACTCAGAGTAGCAAACAGGTTAGATCACAGGCAACCACCAATTTACTTGGCAGCTGGCCTGGATTTAACCTGTTTGCATATGCATGAAGTCAGTTCCAGCACTGTAAGGGCTAAAATCTTTAGAAAGATTTTTAGAGTAAGATGATAAAAATACTTGATGTATCATACTTATATAATTCTATGTATTTTTATCTTTATCCATAAGGGACAGATACCGATACAACATTTAAACAGAAAATAATCATACACAACTACAGCAGTATTGTTAGTTGCTTAAAGCAAAAAGTCGAACCAAAAACCTTTGATCAAATATTTCTCTGCACAGTAAAACATACATCCATGCAAAATCAACATTCAAGTATAATTTGTGGCACAAGTCCTCCAAAAAGTGACAAAGGGTAGTGTATGCCTATTTGCTAAGATAGCGTTGCTAAAACATGCTAAATTTAATCTCGCTAAGCTGAACAAAGGAATACTTCTGCATCAATGCCATACAGTCATGAAACCCAAGCCAATCAACTGAGCTTATTTTTCATTCATTTGATGTTGATTAAATGTTATTAAATAACTTATATATATATTTATGGGTTTTTACATCACATCAACATTATTTCAGTTATGTAGCGATGCCCAACTATTAATGATGGAGGAAGACCCCATACTCAACTACCCATAAAGGCTGGTCAAGGCGGGTAGAACCACCAGCATTCCGTAAGTCAGTCAGGAGACTGCCTCTCATGAAAATCCATATCCCTCTCAGGATTTGAACCCACGCGGAAAGGGGCCATGTGATTTCAAGTTCTGTACTCTAACCACTAGGCCACTCATATTAAATAACTTACTAATAATGATTTTATAACAAGTTTTTATTGATGGCAGTAGACTATTGATGCTCATGGGCAGTTCCAGGCAAGGGTAGACCAAAATGTGACCAACCACGAACTGGCTAAGATAAGTACATGTAACAAATGTGTGGTGTTTTTGTAATTCCCACAAGTTGTGACAGAAATATTGGCTTAAAGATAATAACTATGGTCGAAAACGTGGAATAAACCTTAAAAATAGTTGTACAGAGTTTAAAGGATGCACCCAAATTGACATATAGAGAGGGGAGAAAGTCATGAAGTTTTAATTGATTCTCTTTAGGAGTATATGTGAAACTAGCTAACCACATAAAAAAACAAAAACTCTATGCATGTAATAGCTTTGTTTGCTCAGACATGAAAGAACATGAGAAGGATCATTCATACAAGAAACAACCTAAATTAAGGCACTTAATAGAGATGCAAAGATTTCAATCAACTAGGTATTAAAACAAAAAATTACAAACTGAACATTCAATTCAAACTTTGTTAAATTACAAACATCCATTAATAATATTCAACTACAGTTTAACTTGTGTTAAGCAGCCACCCTTTTAAGCAGTCAACCTGCCTTAAACAGCCACTGTAATAACAATGCAACATCACTTTCATCATCTTATATTAAAAGAGTATGCAGGTAGAATTGTTTGTATATTTTGATTGTAATTCTGTGACAACTAGCTCTCCGTTATTTTACAACTTTCCTGAATTCTACAGAACTAGTCTAGGGCTCTGAAATGTCTGGTAAAGGGACACTACCATGTAATGAAGTACCAATGGGTTTGAACCCAAGACCCCCGAGATCTAAGACTTTCAACTTAATCACTGGGCCATGCAAGACCATAATGCAGGAAGAAATTGAGTTCTACACCAAAATTGGAATATAGAATAACAGAAAAATTAGTGTTCAAAAAAGAGAAAATACAGATATGAGCTTTTAACACATAACAAACAATAACGACATTTAATCACATTGTTGCAGACCACTCTGGAAAGCATTGTGGGAAAAGGAGAAATTGTTTGTAACAAGCAATTTTACTTTTTACTACAATAATTTCTGCCCTATCAGAAGATAATTTTCCAATTACATCACATTTCGGAATGTCGTCTGCAAACTCTTTCAATTCGGGACAGTCAGAAATTTGGCGTTTGGTTAAGATCTATTACCTTATAATCATCTCATTACTCCTCAACAACGAGAAAGAGACCTGATTGTTTTGTAGGGAGTCATCTCAAGGTTATTGTAAATAAAGCTGCTTGTTCACAGATGTGAAAGAAATTTGAAGTTAAAATTCAATTTTCTAAAAACTGTACATCAGCTGTAATGTCGCATGAAACACATTGGAGAATAGCCATTATAAGCAAAACTCTTTCATATTCAAGCTTCAATGACCTGTATACAGTGGTGAATATGTATGTAAATCCCAAAAGCAAATCATGTGCATATACTTATATATAAATTGATACATCCAGTATGAGTTGTGCATTCAATAAATACTCCTAATTGTCTATCATACAACAGTACAAAAACTCTATTGTTCAAACAACACTTCAATTTGGCTTTAAAATTTTCTCACATCAGAACAAGCAACTTTAAAAATGTACAACTTAAATGCATAGAATATGTGTTAATATTTTATAGTTTAAACTAGAAATAACACTTACACTAAGGAAAGAATAGCTAACATTGTTCTAACACAAGAACTTTGGACTAACAGTCACTGTTATAAAACTGGAAGAATCAACAGGCTAACAATGAGCTAACAATGTAAACAATATTAGGATGAAACTAATTATACAAAGTCTAGTAAATTTTCATATCAATGCTGTATCTGTTCACCGTCTCCATAAGTTGCATGCATGTTGGACAATTTGTAATTATTGCTCTTATAATCAGGTATATACAGTAACATATTTCCATTCAGATCAGGGAAAAGCAAAAACTATCATTTCTTATACCTTTCTTATACGGTTAAAGATTGGCAACCCCAAAAATAAAAATTTGAATATAAAGTAATCTGCTCACAATATTAACATCTATGTTTTACAAGAATAAATATCAATATGAAATTTTTCTCAATTTATTAACCCTAAGAATGCAGGGTAATTGTCTTAAAATAGATTTTTGTGTAGCCTACTTTCCAAAACCTTAAATTTCGGCTGAATTTTGATGAGGAAAGATATTCAGAGTAGCAAAGAGGTTAGAATTGTCTGATGGCATGGATCTAACCTGTTTGCATAATCATGAAGTTGATTCCAGCACTATGATGTATACAGAAATGCAACTCATTCTATTTTTCAAACATGTGTTTACCAACATGGTCCAAAACTTGAATGCATTTATAGAAAATGATATAATCCGCAAAATTGACCAATCATAATTCACCTTTCTAGTTAAGCAGACACCCTTATGTCAAAATGGAATTATTTTCTTTTGTCCCATTACTTCCTGTACCTTTTCCACAATCTGATCCCAAATCCTCTTTGACCAAAGGGAACAATGTTTGCAAGAATGTCTACATTTTGCATTATTATTTCAACGAAATTAAACAAAAGCTAACCAAATGATTCAGAATCCTATGATTACCATAGTTACATGGTATAACTGCATGCTGATGATTTCAATTTTAATTCATTAAAGTCCGAGTGATAATTTTTGGCCCAAAAAATCTCATAAAATTTCCAAAAATTTCATTACTCTTATTTGTTTTATCATTTTTCTATAAAAAAACCCATTGATTTTTAAGTTTTGGTCAAAAAAGCCAAATATCAGGTTCTATTTTTTTCACATGTCCCTTTCATAATGAAACAACGAAAACATAACTCAGTATAAGCAAGTTATTATTGAATTCCTAGATTTAGCAATACTAATAGTACAAAAGAGAACTCTAGTCAGATCTTAAAGCTCTTAATCATCATAATTGACAACAATTCAAGGGGAATGAAATTATAAACATGGACAATGTTCATCTTTAGGCCAAAATAAGGTCCTAACAAACTTCTGCATCAAGCTCAAGTATGCGGTGGCCATGCATAAGATGTAACCATAACATTATACCTAGTCCATCTTTTCCTGCTTTACCCTTATAGTGCTGGAACGGACTTCATGCTTATGCAAACAGGTTGGATCCAGGCCAGCCACAAAGTAAACTGTCGGCTGGCCTTTGATCTAACCTGTTTACTACCCTTAGTATCTTTCTTCAACAGTACTAAACTAGCGCTCTTAACTCTTATAGTGCGGGAACCGACTTCATGCTTGGGCAAGCAGGTTGGATCCAGGATAAATTGGCAGCTGGCCTGTTATCTTACCTGTTTACTCCTCTGGGTATCTTTGCTTATCAAAACTAAGCCGATATTTAAGGTTTTGGAAACAGACAATACAAAAATCTATTTTTAGAAAATTACCCAGCATTCTAAGAGTTAAGATGGAGCTGATGTACCCCTACAGCCATTTCAAACATGGTTCCTTTCTCTTTGGCTAAATTTGTGAATAAGATGAATCTGTTTTACAGCCTCGAATTGTAAACATGATACCATCCTGAAATATAGAAATTCTCAGGAATAACTAACTACCCATGTATGGCCACAACAGATTATCATATAGAGGGTTCATTTTTTTTTTTTTTTTTATATGGGTTTTACATCACATCAACATTATTTCAGTTATGTAGCGATGCCCGACTCTTAATGATGGAGGAAGACCCCATACTCAACTGCCCATAAGGGCCGGTCAAGGTGGGTAGAACCATCGGCATTCCGTAAGTCAGTCGGGAGACTGCCTCTCATGAAAATCCATATCCCTCTCAGGATTTGAACCATAGAGGGTTCAATGCAAGATTATAGTAAGTTCTTCATAAGCATGAAGCATTTGCTACAGTCTGACCTAATTTATTTATATATGTATATATGGGGTTTTACATTGCATCAACATTATTTCAGTTATGTTGCAAAACCCAACTCCAAATGATTGAAGAAGACCCCATACTCAAACTGCCTATAAGGGCTGGTCAAGCTTTGTAGAACCATCAACTCCATAAGTCAGTCCGGAGACTGCCTCTCGTGAAAATCCAAATGCTGTCATGAGGATTTGAACCCACAAGGAGAGGTGCTATGTGATTTCAAGTATAGGCAACAAAGGCCCCTGGTTTGCTTTCATTTTTTATAAGTATCATGCTAAAGAAATAGGTCAAGTGGGTGTTTTTCTGCTACATAATACACTCAAAAGGGAAAGAAATTTTTCTTCTTCTACTATTCGATAACATTGCATCACCTTTATTTCAGTCATGCTGTGATACCCAACTCATATTTGAGGGAGACTCCAAACTTGGTAGAATGAATGGCATATTGTAAGTCAGCCCGAAGACTACCTCTCAATAAAGCCGACATGCCACCACCAGGATTTGAACTAAGGCGAAGATTGGCCATGTGATCATAACCAATAGACCTTCCTCTTTTACATTGTGAAGGTACCCTGATGGTCATTAAGAGTTAAAAAACATTTCACGCAAATGAGAAATCATTGTAGGAAACAAGGATATTTCTTTATAAAGGCTTTATACAAACTGTTGGTCAATCACTTACGAAGATTAACCATAGCATTAACTCTTATATTATAGTGCTGGAACCAACTTCATGCTTTTGCAAATGGGTAGGATCCAGGCAAGCCGCCAAGTACATTGGCAGCTGGCCTGTGATCTAACCTGTTTGCCACTCTTGGTAACTTCCCTCATCAAAATTAAGCAGATATTAAAGGATTTTGAAAGTAGACGACACAAAAATCTATTTCAAGAAAATTACTCAGCATTCTAAGCGTTAATAAGTTTTTATAACAAAGAAAGAATGGGTAAGAATAAAAGTTAATACCTTTATGAGACCTGGAAGGTCGGTCCAGAATTCAAAATTTGGAATCATTTCTGTCCCTTGGGCCCTTCTCATGAATTTCAAAAACAGGATTCCCCCGATGAAATAAACCGCCAGAAACACAAAAAATCTGTAATGGGTAGAATATCACTCAGGAGCCATTTTGCATTATGAATACAGTCGAGGCCTCTTTATCCTAACACTTTCGTTCCCAGGAGTAATGTTCGTACTAACGAATAATAGGGAATAACAATCGGCCAGTTTCCAGCGAAATGTTTACCTAAACACTGTTTTTCATAATAATTACTATGAAGTAAAAACAAAACGTAATAGTTGAAAATGATTGCCAGACATTGTCTCCTGATCACTGTCATTGCAGCCAGTTAATTCCTTTTACAAACTCGACTTTCCGCACACGACGATAATTACAATTAGGTTAGAACAGTAAACTGACTACATGACCAATTTACAAACAATCAACACCTTTCATTACACTACATTTGGTGACATTTTATGATCAAGCATTACCGTATCGTCAATAAACGTAGGTAACCGCAAAAAAAAATCATTTATGCTGGTTTCTGGATTAGTCGTGCGCATATACTATTAGAAGTTAGGCTTGGTTCTCTACTTTTATTGTCTGGAGCCGGAACACGGATTTTCCGGATTAAAAAATCGATTTAATGAAGGCAAGGACCGTTCCCAACAAATTTTGTTCGGATGGCGAATAATACGGATTAATGACATTCAGACTATGTAGGCTCGACTATACATCAGTTAAACAGAGATTAAATAGAAGTTTAGGATCTACAGTGGCAAAAGGGTTTGTGTTTGGGACTAGAGACCCTCCATGATGACCAAGACAAGTACTGGCAAATTACCCAGGGAATATGTACTGTAATATTCAAGACTGATTAATGGAAAAACAACAAACAAGCAGAGGTACAATTAAGGTTTTTACTTTGCTAAAGAACTTATATTTCTTTTCTACCAAGAATGTATGAACTAAAGAAGATGGGCACCAATGATTTTTACACAAGTTTTCTTTGCCATTTAATACTGCATAATACTTGTCCTTATTCAAACCTCTAGTTAAAGGTGCTTCTTCAAAGAAAAGAAACAATACAGTGTTTGTAAAACTGCTTGATATACAATTAAAACTAGTCATTAAAAGTAGGGATGGGAACGAATAGTGAAATCACTATTCGAATATTCGACTAGAACTATTCGAATATATTCGAATATTCGATTTTAGAATTCGTTTTGATGTCCGAATGTCTGCATGTACGAATACTAGTACACTAGTCCTCTGTTCAAACCTTTTGTGTATGGCCGATATCTGTATACATGTACGTGCATGCAATTGCATGCCATTCAAGTGATTCAGTAGGTTGGATGTTGTATTCTTGAATACAAAGTCCTGGTTACACAGATTACAGGTCGCCTTCGACTTGTCGGCAGAACGAGTAAAGTAATTCCAGACACGTGATGGAGACATTGTGATGTTTATCGAATAGATGTAGAAATTGGAATGAAGATAAGTTTGACAAATTATTCTGAAGAAAAATATACTTTCTAACACATTATTTGATTGGTCTTCGTGCATATGCAACCATGATTACGATTGGTTATTGAAAGAGTAATTGTTTAATTTCACGACAAACAAGTTACGTGATTGGTTGACACTGACAATTGTCAATTGGCGTGATTGACTTGTTTTGGATAATAAGGAGCAAGTGCAGATCATTAAGGTGTTAGATTTAGCGGCTTAAAATCGACTATTTTCACACTTAGGAATTAATCGTTTTGCAAACTGTCAAAAGATGTGGTAATTTGTCACAGGTGTTTTACTGTGTGACATACGTGGTAAAAACATCGTAACTGCACCTGGGAGCTAGGCACGTTTTTCGATATTTGGGATCGGTTTAGAGGAAGAAAATGAAAATAAAACAACATTATTTTTGAATAAAATTTATGGTAAACATACAGTAATATGGGTTCATTAAAATCGAATATTTGAATACTATTTTGCTATTCGAATATTCGACCCGCTATTCGAATATTCGTTCCCATCCCTAATTAAAAGCATACTCAACTCAGAGAATGTGAATTTGTCTAGTATGTTTTAGTTATCAAAATGCATTACAAACCATATTCTTATGAGGTCCGAAACAGAACTGCAACTCAAGGGTTCAGTGCAAGACAGTAGTAAGCACTTCATGTTTGACGTTGAGAAGCACTTACTATAGTCTTGCATTGAACCATTGATACTCATGTTTGACGTTGAGAAGCACTTACTTAAGTCTTGCATTGAACCATTGATACACATGTTTGACGTTGAGAAGCACTCACTATAGTCTTGCATTGAACCATTGATACACATGTTTGACGTTGAGAAGCACTTACTATAGTTTTGCATTGAACCATTGATACTCATGTTTGACGTTGAGAAGCACTTACTATAGTCTTGCATTGAACCATTGATACACATGTTTGACGTTGAGAAGCACTTACTATAGTTTTGCATTGAACCATTGATACACATGTTTGACGTTGAGAAGCACTTACTATAGTTTTGCATTGAACCATTGATACTCATGTTTGACGTTGAGAAGCACTTACTTAAGTCTTGCATTGAACCATTGATACACATGTTTGACGTTGAGAAGCACTCACTATAGTCTTGCATTGAACCATTGATACACATGTTTGACGTTGAGAAGCACTTACTATAGTCTTGCATTGAACCATTGATACTCATGTTTGACCTCATGAGAAGCACTTACTAAGTCTTGCATTGAACCATTGATACTCATGTTTGACGTTGAGAAGCACTTACTATAGTCTTGCATTGAACCATTGATACTCATGTTTGACTTACTTAAGTCTTGCATTGAACCATTGATACACATGTTTGGCGTTGAGAAGCACTCACTATAGTCTTGCATTGAACCATTGATACACATGTTTGACGTTGAGAAGCACTTACTATAGTTTTGCATTGAACCATTGATACTCATGTTTGACGTTGAGAAGCACTTACTTAAGTCTTGCATTGAACCATTGATACACATGTTTGACGTTGAGAAGCACTCACTATAGTCTTGCATTGAACCATTGATACTCATGTTTGACGTTGAGAAGCACTTACTTAAGTCTTGCATTGAACCATTGATACACATGTTTGACGTTGAGAAGCACTCACTATAGTCTTGCATTGAACCATTGATACACATGTTTGACGTTGAGAAGCACTTACTATAGTTTTGCATTGAACCATTGATACTCATGTTTGACGTTGAGAAGCACTTACTTAAGTCTTGCATTGAACCATTGATACACATGTTTGACGTTGAGAAGCACTTACTATAGTCCTGCATTGAACCATTGATACACATGTTTGACGTTGAGAAGCACTTACTTAAGTCTTGCATTGAACCATTGATACACATGTTTGACGTTGAGAAGCACTCACTATAGTCTTGCATTGAACCATTGATACACATGTTTGACGTTGAGAAGCACTTACTATAGTTTTGCATTGAACCATTGATACTCATGTTTGACGTTGAGAAGCACTTACTATAGTTTTGCATTGAACCATTGATACACATGTTTGACGTTGAGAAGCACTTACTATAGTTTTGCATTGAACCATTGATACACATGTTTGACGTTGAGAAGCACTTACTATAGTTTTGCATTGAACCATTGATACACATGTTTGACGTTGAGAAGCACTAACTTAAGTCTTGCATTGATACTCATGTTTGACGTTGAGAAGCACTCACTATAGTCCTGCATTGAACCATTGATACACATGTTTGACGTTGAGAAGCACTTACTATAGTTTTGCATTGAACCATTGATACACATGTTTGACGTTGAGAAGCACTTACTGTAGTTTTGCATTGAACCATTGGTACCCATGTTTGACGTTGAGAAGCACTTACTTAAGTCTTGAATTGAACCATTGATACTCATGTTTGACGTTGAGAAGCACTCACTATAGTCTTGCATTGAACCATTGGTACCCATGTTTGACGTTGAGAAGCACTAACTATAGTCTTGCATTGATACTCTTGTTTGACGTTGAGAAGCACTTACTATAGTTTTGCATTGAACCATTGATACTCTTGTTTGACGTTGAGAAGCACTTACTATAGTCTTGCATTGAACCATTGATACTCATGTTTGACATTGAGAAGCACTCACTATAGTCTTGCATTGAACCATTGATACTCATGTTTGACGTTGAGAAGCATTTACTATAGTCTTGCATTGAACCATTGATTCTCATGTTTGACGTTGAGAAGCACTTAATATAGTCTTGCATTGAACCATTGATACTTTCACATTTGAAAACATGTCTTCTTGTGAGTACCTAAAGGGTTTACAGAGATATACTTATAGTGGGCGACATTAACTAATGTGTAACCTATAAACTTTTATAAATAGTAAGACTCTGTTATAAAGTTGCCCCATTTTCAATCTGATTGTATATATAAATCAAGTTTGATGAAGAAGTAAAAGGTAAAATGAAAAACTTGCACATTGTCTTTAGGATTAATTGAGTAACATAATGTCTAATGATTAAATCTTACTTACAATATAAGCAGTACAGACCCAGTACTCAAGCCATGATGTGCCTTAGCTGGGACTGGGGGGATGTTTGCACATGCATACTTGGTCCTCAAACTGAAAGTCTAAATTAAACACAGAATGGTCACAAACTCAGGTTAAAGTAATGTAAATGTTCATGTCTATATTTAGTTTCAACTTAAATAGCCAATATGAATTGAATGAATAGCTGTAGGGATGAGAAGAGTTTTTTTCTGTCTATGTAAAATTCTTCTCCCAACTTTATATTTATAATAGGAACTCATATGAATAAAAGCATCTTCAATATAAGACTCAACAGGAAGTTTGTAAGCCTTAGAATACTGGGTAATTTTCTAATAATAGGTTTTTGTGTCGTCTGCTTTCCTTAACATTAAATATCTGCTTAATCTTGTTGAGGAATCATACTCAGAGTAGCAAACAAATCCAATCACAGGTCAGCCACCCATTTACTTGGCGGCTTGCCTTGATCCAACCCGTTTGCATAAGCATGAAGTTGGTTCCAGCACTTTAAGGGTTAGAATAATGCAAACCAAATACTTTTTTTCTTTTTGTAATTCTTTATTATCCATGTTCATAGGTATGTGAAGGTTGTGACCATCCTTCTCCACACCGTACCGTACATAAAATCGCTTAACCACTAGACTACTTAACGTATTAAACTGGAATAAATGAACGTAATGTTACGTATTAAACTAGAATAAATGAACGTAATGTTACGTATTAAACTAGAATAAATGAACGTAATGTTATGAATTAAACTAGAATAAATGAATTTAATGTTACATTTCAAACTAGAATAAATGAACGTAATGTTACGTATTAAACTAGAATAAATGAACGTAATGTTACATACTAAACTAGAATAAATGAACGTTATGTTACGTATTAAACTAGAATAAATGAACGTAATGTTAAGTATTAAACTAGAATAAATGAACGTAATGTTACGTATTAAACTAGAATAAATGAACGTTATGTTACGTATTACACTAGAATAAATGAACATTATGTTACGTATTAAACTAGAATAAAAGAACGTTATGTTACGTATTAAACTAGAATAAATGAACGTTATGTTACGTATTAAACTAGAATAAATGAACGTTATGTTACGTATTAAACTAGAATAAATGAACGTTATGTTACGTATTAAACTAGAATAAATGAACGTAATGTTACGTATTAAACTAGAATAAATGAACGTAATGTTACGTATTAAACTAGAATAAATGAACTTAATGTTACGTATTAAACTGGAATAAATGAACGTTATGTTACGTATTAAACTGGAATAAATGAACGTAATGTTACGTATTAAACTAGAATAAATGAACGTAATGTTACGTATTAAACTAGAATAAATGAACGTAATGTTACGTATTAAACTAGAATAAATGAACGTTATGTTACGTATTAAACTAGAATAAATGAACGTAATGTTACGTATAAAACTAGAATAAATGAACGTAATGTTACGTATTAAACTAGAATAAATGAACGTAATGTTACGTATTAGACTAGAATAAATGAACGTAATGTTACATATTAAACTAGAATAAATGAACGTAATGTTACTCTCCTCCATCTCTTTACTTTACTTTGAATTTGGAAATAAGAGCCACATTTTTGCTAAGACTGATTTCAAACCAAATACTTAAATATTTTATCTTTACCTCTGTATAAAACATGAATTAAAATAATCATCATAACAACAACTTTAATCAGGATTTTGCAGAAAGTAATCATTTTCTTTCAAAAGTCCATCTCCCTTTAATGGTTCACAATCAATTTGAACACATGGTGTTTATCCAATGAAAACGCCTCTGAAATAATATGGATGACGCCATATTGTTTCCCGCAATAATGACGTCATTTTAATTTCGTTTTCAAAAATAGATCTTAAATGTGAAATCTAAAAGGATGTTAAATTTGATTAAGGACACAACTTTATATGTCATTACTTATGATTTCGCCATTTCTTATGAGTTACCGATGAAAAATGCTTTATAAGGATGGCCAACACGTCCATATATATATTGAACTAATTAATGTGGACCCTGTGGAAATGTGTTATATGCCGAGGCCGATTTACCAAAAAAAATTGCAACCCTACACTTATATCCAAGGTGTATTTCATAGCTCATGGAAAAACCAAGTAGTTCCGATTGTGTTCACAGTATGACTTTAAATGTGCTGATATGTCCTCACTGTATTAACCCACATAAGCAAATTAGAAAGGCAAAACATGATTAAGTTATCTCCAATATTAAAAACAGGTCACAAACGAAGAAGACTTATCAAAATGGCTACAATTTGTCAAGGCTGCAAATGTGCACATATAAGTCATCAGGTGCTGGCCTTGATGTTTTATATCAGAAAAACAACTATGTAGACAAAGGCCTATCCATACCGGATTATCAGAAAACATGTTAAAATGCCCTTCAACTCAAACATCTAAGGATGTGCATGCTTCTATTTCAATGAGGGAATAAAATGTAATGCTCTGTCCATTTCAATGATTTTAAAAAATGTCAAAGCAGACTTCACGGAACTTCATAGGTCCCACGGTGGTTAATCAAAACGGCTTCTATGCGTATAATCGAGCGTTGCAGTGCTTCTATATGTACGGGCACCGGCTTCTATACCGATAAATCGTGTTGACATGTGATGACGGGTGTGTTTATTACTTTAATATCTTAGCAGATATGACAAAGTTTCTTGTTTTAATTATCTGACAGAACATCTTAGATATTTGTTCATCGATATAAACTGACATTTGCGTTCGACATGTTACGGTATTAAAAAACAAACCAAAAATGTGAAGCAGAAATGAGTGATAACTCTTCAAAGTTGATTTAAAAGACAACAATTCAATCATATCTAAAGGTATTAAACTCTTATTGACATTGTTTTGGCAATTTTAACACACATTAATTGATACTTCTAAAAAACTTCGGGTTTTAAAGTTTGATAAGCCCTGCATATTTTAATGCAACGGATAATATACGTACACAGCACCGGCTAATTAACGGTGTAAACGGACAATTTTATATAACCCGTTTCTGATCATTAATTAAGTTGTAAAACATATTTTTTTCATGAGAATAGTTTCAACATAATTTATTCAAAATAAGATCTTGATAAATTAAGCCGATTTTTTCACTTTGTGTGTGAAATTTGCATCAAGATGTGGCTTTTTCTATATCAATTTATTTCACTTGAAATAAGCTAATTCGTTTAACTTATGAAAGTAGGTTTGTTTTTTATTAGACTCTATGATTTGCATTCGCATTATCATTACAAATAGTTTCATCAAGAAATATTAGACACATAGTCGAGGCTATTGTATCTAATGTTTTACTTCCTTGGAAGAGAATCAAGCCCAAAGTGATGAGGGACCATTATTAAAAGTTTGCGACATTAATACCTCGACCACAGAGGCCACTCAGTGTTATCTTGTCCGTGCCTATATATACCGCATTTTCTTGTGTGTAATGACAAAGTACAATAACAGCATGTATGCTTTTGAAACACAATGCATACAACATTGAATAATTTTCCGTGTTAATAGTTTGTTCAGAATTTAACACTATAGTTTGTTCAGAATTTAACACTTAGCCTTTCGTGTCAACAGATTTAAATCATTTATTAGTATGATCAAAATAAATTTGGACGAGACAAAAGTGGTCATGACAAACTCGAACAAAACGATGTTGGACAATGACAGTAAGAACAAACTCGGGCAATACATCATTGGACAAGACATTAACAATAGAAAGTAGAAACAAACTTGAGCGCGACAATATTATACACTTCAGTGGAAGGACCGCTTTAAAAGATCTGAATGGACAGTAATTATCGTGGGGGGTGAACATGGGTGGGTAGCATCTATTCGTCTCTCCTTTTGTTGATATTACCAAAGAGTGACTATCTCATCTTCGTTTTAACGTATAAAACAAAAGAATGAGGGTTCATATAGAAGCCAGTGCTATCTGTTCGTACATTAGCCGGTGCCAAAAAATAATGCATTATAAACTTTTCATACATTATCCGTAGCCAACCCCGTTGAGGATTTTTATATATTTCTTTATTTTTCTGATGAACCAAATAATGGACAATTTCCTTTTTCGTTTTAACCTGTAAAACAGAATAAAATGAGAATGAGGGTTCATATAGAAACCGGTGCCATCTGTTTGTACATTAGCCGGTGCCACAAATTACAGCTTTATAGGTTATTCGTATATTATCCGTAGCCACCCCCGTTGAGGATTTTTATATATTCTTTTATTTACAGACATTAAATATGACAATAAAACGGGGCATACATGAATCTTTATTTTTCTGATGAATAACATTTCGGAAAAGAACATAATCTCTTATAAATTAGACAAAAGACTATATTTTCTTCGAAGTGTTTACAATGAGGACTCGCATACGGCCAACTTGTTTTCTTTAGTGTGGATTTAATCAAATGTTATGAGACAAGACAAAATACATATGTTATGCAAAATAGTTCATATTGTTCCGTGATACACTTCATTTTGATAAATTATTTCTCTTTTTCTTTATATTCTTCTTTTTCCCGGTCCATCTTCATGTTTTCTTTGTTTACAAATGTATAGAAACCGGTGCTTGTACGTATAGAAGCATGCAACGCAAGATTATACGCATAGAAGCCGTTTTGATTAACCACTGTGGGTCCTGGGCCCTTGACTGTCAGAAATCCCTAAGGTCTGACAGAGACCCTCTTTGGTCTGACAGATTTTTACATAGACAAATAGGAAAGTCTTCAATTTGGTCCTACTGGGGCTCTCAGAGTATCAGGGAGTCTGTCAAAGGAGTGTCTAAGTGGTTATGGTTTACCAAATTCAACTCCTAACCCATTATGGTGGTAAATTTGATTACACATCACACAATTAACCATACTTACAAAGTGGCCAGAACGCTCAGGGAACTCTCTTACAAAAGCAAAAATTCCCTCTTGGGTTGAATCACAGACCAATTGAACTGTTGAGGTCCTGAAAGAAGATGTAAAATTATAAATTGATTTGAAATTGGGTTAAGGTCATTAAAATGCTGGGTAATTTTCTCAAAATATATTTTTTTGTTGTCTTCTTTCCAAAACATTAAATATCAACTTAACTTTGGTGAGAAAGATTCTCAGAGAATGAAACCGGTTAGATCACAGGCCAGCCACCAATTTACTTGCCCGAATTTACTTGGCGGCCGGTCTGGATCCAACCTGTTTGCATTAGCATGAAGTCAGTTCCAGCACTATAAGGGTCAACACATTTATCTATAGGGCTAGCAGGGTAAGAAATTATTCAATTTATAATAAACATCTTCTATGGATACAATGATAACACAGATCTACTTTAAAGAAAAAGAAATCTTTGACCTGAGTAAAAAATCTGGTATAATAATTCCAAAAAGTATTTAAAGGAAGATGTGAAAGGATAACTATGATAAACACTGTAGATCCAACCACGCCATTTAACACCAGAATAGGAAGAGAAGCATTATGGGTAAAGGTAATGTAAAATACGCGGACCAAATCAGGACCGCACATAGTAACTATGGGAATCATAGGAGGGTCGATTCGCTCCAGAGTTTAAATTTCTGGTGTAATGAACCAATTAAGGAATTGGTAAGCTTTTGGTAAAAGGTATGTATTTATGACATTAAAATTACGGACATAACAAAGGTAAACAATGATAAATTATTTCTGTTCTGAGAAATAATCCAAATCGACAAGAGCATTTGGGAACCATAATACAAAATGGGTTGTCTATCTAAACATGTGACAGTAGTATTTATAGAACAAGTTGAAAGCATTGAAAGGTGAGAAAGTACCATTTACCCTTTTTACATAAAAGAAAGGATAAATGATTCTCTATTTAATGATATGATTGTTTTAACCCTTTACAGAATATCAAATTTTCAACTGTCCCAAATTGAAACATTTGCAGACGACATTTTAAAATGTGATGAAATCGTAAAAATAATCTTCTGATAGGGAAGAAAACATTGTGGGAAAAGGGGAAATTGCTCTTAATGAGCAATTTCTCCTTTTCCAACAATATTTTCTAAAGTCGTCTGCAACAAACTGGTTAAATGTCATTATTGTTTAGTAATGGGTTAATCACATTTTTCATTACTTAAAGATCTTGAGCTGTGGGGTTGTTTATGTTACTTGAATAATAAGTTATTTTTACTCATCACATCATTATTAGCTCATTCAAACATATCACAGGCAAAGATTTGAGAAACAACATTACTCTGAATAGAAAATTTTTTTTTTGCTTTGATCCTTCCTTAAATTAAACTCATTTTAACACTCCTACAGATTAAAGGAACCACTGACAAAAAGGGAAAATTAATAATTGCGAGTGATGTCTTCTTTTATTACAATAGTTTCTACCCAGTGCTTTGGAACAGGTGTAGTAAAAACGATAGTCTGTGTTGCCCATCTTGTCTAAAAGCCTTAAAGGACAAGTGATTTCCCCCCCTGAAACTTGCGATATGATCATTAAACAGAAAAGTGCAGAAAGAGATTTGGTATTTACAGATATGAGATTCAAAATCAGGTTTCACCATACCAAAGGCTCAGTGCAAGACTACAGCAAGTGTTTCATGTTTATGAAGCACTTAGCTTCATGTTTATGAAGCACTTGCTTTAGTCTTGCACTGAGCCCTCGATAGCTGTAGAAATAGAGAATAAAAGGTTAGTGACGTTAATGGGTTAAGTTTTTCGGGCAAGGCGTAGGAATTTATTGGGTGAGCCGAATAACCTATTAATCTGTTTATCCCGTTATATACCTTTCGAGCACCCAATTTCAACGAAACAACAGAGAAAACAGTTTTTATAAAACTCAAATGAGTTTACGTGAACAAACATGAATAGTAGTCACGAGACAAATAATGATGTCATCGTCTTACGTCACACGATGAAAAATGACGTCACACGATATTCTCTGTCAATGGTAGAGTGGATAAATCTTGATAAGGCATATAAATAGGGGTGATCGAAAAGGTAAGGTGGTAAATATAATAAATGTGAGAGTGTTAATTGTGGAGAATATAGCATGTGTTTATTTTGTGTAAAAAAGTAATGAAACCAGAGATTTGCAGTGTGCGAAATTCAATTTTTAAACCACTAGCCCATTCGGGCTACCAGATGGGATTTTCACTAGCCCTAACCACAGTTTACTAGCCCGAACTGTGTTTAAAAGAAATTTAATGTTATATTCAGGAAACAACATTAACATTTAGACATACTTATTCAAAAAGCCTAACAACAAACATTGGAACAGTTGATTTACAAATATCAATGAGATTGTGACAAAAAAGAAGGTTGTTCATTGTGTGCAAAGTCTTTTCAGTCTCTCATCACTTCAATTACCTTTTAACTGAATATGTACCATATATATTATGAAAAGAAACAAAAAACATGCTGTCTATGTAAAGTACAATCTATTTCTATAAGCCATAATTGTTTGTATATATCTACAAAACAGGCTTTCTCTATTCTGGCTAAGGAAACTGGTTTGCTGGTTTTCTTCTGGGTTAAGCATTGAACTGCTTTCTTCACTAAAACATCTACATTTTGCACAGTTGGGCCATTGATGCACACATTACTGTCTTATCCGACATTTTTATTAAATTTCCAACAGTATCAAAGTTTTATTGTTGAAGTAAGTAAAGCTATCTGGATGCTAGATCCAGTCAAAAGGTTTAAACTGTAACATCTTCCTGAATGACAGCAACGAAAAACAACGCAGACTAAGTCACAGAAAGCATCACAGAAAATGGCATAGTTAACAGTAAAATCTCGCAAATCAAGGTGACAGAAAAACAAAACCAACATCGCTCACATCAAAAACTTCAATGTTCATCTCCACTTAAGTGAAACAGGCCTTAAAATCTCGGATGTCTAGCTTGCTTTTCCTCACTTTGTCTTAAAGCGGACGCTTATTGTTGCAAATAATAAAAAGCGTCTATGGTACCCAATTGACCAAACGTTTGAAGATGCCAAGCGTCTATTGACTTTGAAATCAGTTTGGGATAAATCGCATTATCACGATCAGTAAACTGGTTCCTCGCTGTCTACTATCTCCACTATATTCGATAGATGAGACACTGGTATCCAGCCTAAACTAACGGATCGGTGATCCAAATTTGCTGTCTTTTAATCGAAATATGTTATCAATTTTTTGGCCAATTTTTACGAATTAAAAAGGAATCTGTTTTCCCTAGTAAAATGCTTACATATATGTACAGTTATTATCACTAGCCCGGTCGGGCTACCACTCTGGGGGAATTCAATAGCCCGAAACGAAACCCACTAGTCTCGGGCTATCACTCTGGGGGAATTCAATAGCCCGAAACGAAACCCACTAGTCTCGGGCTATCAAGCTAGTGCAAATTTCGCACACTGGATTTGTCTCTGTGACATAGATTTCCATAACTAATCTAAATATAGAATTGTTCTTAAGTGCAAAGAGGCTGCAAATAGTTCCGAGTAATACCTTCGATTTCTTCAAATTTAATGATCATCCAATGATGATTTGTAATTTGAAACATTAGATGGACCAATCAGTATCGTTTCACTTCATATATTTTAACTCCGATGGGCCAGTTTTTGCATCGCTTGAAGATATGGAAATGAACGAGTCACATGTCAACTACACGTGAATCACTTAGTTTTCACGGCATCCCTTTTCACGTCACCTTTTGCACCATGTTAGGGTATAATTAGTTCTATTTCCCATGTTGTATAATTGTTTAGTTCTATTTCCCATGTTGTATAATTGTTTAGTTCTATTTCCCATGTTGTATAATTGTTTAGTTCTATTTCCCATGTTGTATAATTGTTTAGTTCTATTTTCCATGTTGTATAATTGTTTAGTTCTATTTCCCATGTTGTATAACTGTTTAGTTCTATTTCCCATGTTGTATAAGTGTTTAGTTCTATTTCCCATGTTGTATAATTGTTTAGTTCTATTTCCCATGTTGTATAATTGTTTATCTTTATTTCCCATGTTGTATATGGTTAGGTTGTATTTCCCAATTTCTATAATTGTTTATTCTATTTCCCATGTTCTATAAGTGTTTAGTTCTATTTCCCATCTTCTATAATTGTTAAGTTCTATTTCCCATGTTCTATAATTGTTTGGTTCTATTTCCCATGTTCTATAAGTGTTTAGTTCTATTTCCCATATTCTATAATTGTTTAGTTCTATTTCCCATGTTGTATAATTGTTAAGTTATATATCCCATGTTCTATAATTGTTTAGTTCTATTTCCCATGTTCTATTATTGTTTAGTTCTTTTTCCCATTATGTATAATTGTTTAGGTCTATTTCCCATGTTCTATAAGTGCTTAGTTCTATTTCCCCTGTTCTATAAGTGTTTAGTACTCTTTCCCATGTTCTATAGGTGTTTAGTTCTATTTCCCATGTTCTATAGCTGTTAAGTACTATTTCCCATGTTGTATAATTGTTTAGTTCTATTTTCCATGTTCTATAATTGTTAAGTTCTATATCCCATGTTGTATTACTGTTAAGTTCTATTTCCCATGTTCTATAATTGTTTAGTTCTATATCCCATGTTCTATAAATTGTTTATTTCTATTTTCCATGTTCTATAATTGTTTAGTTCTAATTCCCATGTTCTATAATTGTTTAGTTCTATTTCCCATGTTCTATAAGTGTTTAGTTCTATTTCCCATGTTGTATAAGTGTTTAGTTATATATCCCACATTCTATAATTGTTTAGTTCTATTTCCCATGTTGTATAATTGTTTAGTTCTATCTCCATGTTGTATAATTGTTTAGTTCTATTTCCCATGTTCTATAATTGTTTAGTTCTATATCCCATGTTCTATAATTGTTTATTTCTATTTCCCATGTTGTATAATTGTTTAGTTCTATTTCCCATATTGTATAATTGTTTAGTTCTATTTCCCATGTTCTATAATTGTTTAGTTCTATTTCCCATGTTCTTTAATTGTTTAGTTCTATTTCTCATGTTGTATAATTGTTAAGTTCTATTTCCCATGTTCTATAAGTGTTACATTCTATTTTCCCATGTTCTATAATTGTTCAGTTCTATTTCCCATGTTCTATAATTGTTTAGTACTATTTGCCATGTTCTACAACTGTTTAGTTCTATTTCCTACCTGACAGTAAATGAATCTGGTGGTCCTGTGTATTTTAGCTCTAGAGTATTAAGGGATGGGTCACCAGAGAACTGTGCAGATGGCTGCTCACCCGCATTGTACGCAAGTCCACCTGCACCTGATGTTTGACAAACCTGCAAGAAAAATCAAACACCGTGAGATCCTCACCACAGCATAGTTTGAATGGAAGTTGCATAGTTTGAATGGAAGTTTTGTGCAATGTGCTTGCACAAAACTCATCAACTTGCAAAGCCAGTTCATTATACCAACTCTAAACATGGGGAATCCTTTCATGTCAAGTAGGGTATTATCGAAACAAAATTGCATAAGGTTGGGACAAATATATTCCTCAATACATACACTATGTATACAATGTGTGATACTCACCATAATTATACTTTAAGGAAATTTGGATCAAAATTGCAGCTGCAAGAGGTCTCGTACCTGTTACAAAAGTAGTCCAATTTAAAAATTTTGTCTTCTGATGCATAGTTTTGCTAGTAAGAGATGAGCATGTAGAATACTGATAGTTTCCTGTATAGATGATAGTCCTGGAATGCTCTCAAAGTTTCTTTTGATTGCCTATTGCAGGACTATTTGTTTGGGATGTATGAACACAAATGCCGGTACCTAAGCTAGATTTGACAGATTGTGCACTGATTTTCGGACGGTACTAGTAGAAAAAAATGAGATGATTGAGGTGTCCATTTTATTGCAGTTTCTGAGAATTTAATGGCCCAACTTGTTATTTCTGTATATAGATAAGCGTAGAAAACACTATTTTCACTCAGCAGAATCTTGAAAATGCCTGATTTAACATTGAAGTCAATGGGAATTCAAGATCCCAAAAGCAACAGGGGTATGACCAAAAGAGGTTTAGAGATATCATTATAAAATTTGACCATGCGCTCTACTTTGTGATCCCATCCATTAATCAAAGTGCTGAAAGGGCTGAAGGACTAAGATGAGTCTAAAGCAAGATGATGGAGGATACATTTGAAAATTTCTTTGGGCAACATCTCAAGGAAAACAGCTGCTCCTTTTACTACCATTACTATGAATATTATTTCTGTGAACAGAAAATGAACCATAGTCTATTTTTCAAACATCTGGACATTTTATGATTTCCCATGAGGCAACAGTAAAAAGGGATACAAACGTCATTTGTTTACATAATAAGAACAGTCTATCACTTGATGAGCATTGAACATAGCAAGTAAATCAGGACTATATTCCTAGTTCTAAGATGGTATTAGTCCGCACAGTGAAGACGGATGTTTAATGAGTAATTCGGGTCAGACCGCTGTTCGTGTATCGATAAAGTACCGTCCCTCAAAAGTGGTATGTAAATTCAATGAACTAAGGTGCTGACACACCCTTAGTCCAAAAACCAATTCCTTCAAGCTCAGACAACAATTATGTAAAATGTTGATTTCTTCATTCTTGATATGGTGAGAAATCATTATGACAAAATAAGAAGTTGTTTGTCTAGGATATAATGTTATTTGTTCTTTGTCACATAACAAGTTTCATATATCCATGTAACCTACTGCAGTGTTGATAAATGTTGCCCACATTATTACATTTAGTAAATAAAAAGTTTTTAATGACAAAGCATTTTGTAAAAAAAGTTTAAATCATCTACAAGGACAGATATGGTATCAAATATTCTGGTACTATGTGGTAAAGTTTACACTGTGCCAGTTATTTTGGTAAATATAAGATACAGTCTAACTTGTGTTAAGCAACCACCCTTTTAAGCAGCCAACCTGCCTTAAACAACCACTACAGAAAGTTCCATTGTTAGATTTATAGCGTACATTAATTTGTGTTAAGCAGCCAACCTGTCTTAAACAGCCAATTTACTCTGTCCCATAGGCTGGTCTCTTAACATAAGTTTGATTGTAGTTGCAAGAAACCATCCTTAGTGAGATTTTAATCGCTCCTAGCTAAATGCACTTGACCCTTTACCAAACAATAACATTTGACCAGTTTGTTGCAGACGACTCTGGAAAACATTGTAATGAGCAGTTTCACCGTATCCCACAATATTTACTGCACTATCAGAAGATTATGTTTCAATTTTGTCACTGTTTGAAACATAGTTTGAAAACTAAATTTGGGACAGTGGAATATTTGCCCTTCGGTAAAGGGTCAAGACATTTGATGAAATGGACCCAAGATTCCCCAGTTACGTCTACATATGCAGGGATTTACGGGACGCAAGATCTTGAGTCTAATACCCATTAATCATTAGGTAGGACCCCTCAATTCACTCAACCTGGGTCCTCTGGGACGCAGCTATGTTTGTTATGCCTTTCATTAAAATCCAAAACTATGCGAGTCCAAACTGCGAAAGGCTAACTCTTTCTTTCTACCATAATGGTAAGGGTTTTCCCATATTTTACAGGCTATCTATAAATAGAAAGGGCATGAGCTCTCTTTTAACCAATCATATTGAAGGGTGTCAAAACAGTCCAATGGAATTTGTGTAACTATGTGTGCTATGCAGTCTCGTCATTTCTCGTTATGATTTAGACGCTTGTAACTCAATGTTTTTTCTTACAATCAACCGCTCTAATGACATGGATGATATGACAGTCTGCTAAAATGTCAAAACAATGATTTGATGTTCTACGATACTTGTTTGTCAGCAAATTATACATATATAAAGATGGGACCCCCATTTTCAATGCTGGGACCCCCAACATAATCAAAATTGAGTCCCAAGGACCCCCAACCATTCAGCTTGATGTAAAACCCTGCATATGTATTCCCAGGGGACAGAACAACTCTTAACTTACCGCTGCAGTGGTAGAATTAACACATGGGGCTTGCAAACTAACACATGGCTGATAGTTGTATGTATATTGCTCTGCAGTGACTTGAAACCTGTCAAATTAAAATAACATTGTTTAAATGGTGGTTATAAGATACAGTAAAAGACCTGTCAAATGACATTGGGTCATGTGACTCCATAATGAAATAATGAGTCACTAATTGAAAATCAAACTGGGAATATCCAATCTCAAGTCCTCAATGTAAACCATATCTTGTAAGCTACAATTTAGATACAATCATACCATTTGACACTGGGACTAAACAATCTTCTCATCTTGTGAGCTACAGTCAACTCGACAGTTTCGTATCATCAACAGTTGTGGATCACCTTATGTTTGGTCTCAATTTTCTATATAAATGCGATGAAACTCTGGCCTTAAAAACTTAACAGACATTCAGCATACTCATTCATGTTGACAAAACAAAGATGACATTGTCGATTCTGTTCAATTGATCACAATCAGTTGGAACTGTCCTTTCAGGACGACACAAGTCACCGGAAGTTGACTTTCAACAATACTTTTTTAGTCAATCATTTTAAAAATTAATGTACATTAAAAATAGACATCATTTGTAAGAAAAATTATAACGGAATGTATATATGAGAAATTTTCACGCTAGAAGTAAGAACAGGTCTGGGATTAATTAATTTCATAATGAATCAAAGCAGGGGATCTTGACAGTTTCAGATCACTTCTTTGACAATTTAGGGAGTTGTCTCAACATTACTTCTGGTCGTTCTCATATGTGTAGTCTTTAAAGGAAAATAAAATAATTCATTCAAGAGAAATCACACCAGGCATGTGATTGTGTTTGATGAAAACTAAGAATTAACTCGATTTCTTTTCTGATATAATTGTCACTTTGTGAATTCAGCCCTTTACCCCAAAAATGATATGACAATGTGTTTCTAAACTGTCACGTTTTATTCAAAACTGTCGCGATGAAAATTTTTTGTCGCAATTGGCTACCATTAAATGAATGATTCGAAAGTTTGACATGACGGGAGATATCGCCCGATACAAAAATTTCTCAATATTCAGTTTGACTAGAATAGATACAAGTTAAACTGGGACTGTCCCAATCTCCAGTCAACAATGATAACAACAATGCTATCCATATCTTGTTAATTAGAGTGTCATTCGTTTAATTTTGGTTGTGCCAATCTCGGCATCTGATTGTGGACAAGAATTTGACATGAAGTGTTTTCGTCAATAATCTAACTACAAAAGTAAATCTAGGGAGTAGCCAACAAGGCAATAACCCGAAACATTGATGACTTTTTATGTGCTGTGTACCAGTAACAATGATTGGTGTCGTCTGTTTAAGCTATAAGACATTGAAGATGATAAGTTCGAAAAGTCGGGCAACGATAGATAGAACATAATACACAGTGACACACCTGGGATTCACTGTTGTTACTAATGGATGGAGATCTATCTTGTACTGTGATGTTGAACAGCTACAAGCATCTATCTTTTTACATTCCTCGGCTTGTGTCACGGCAATTATCAGTAGATAAAGATAGGAGGAGATCGTTAACTTAATGTCAAAGTCCATCTTTCCTCTTTCGATTTCGAAGCTGCAATTGATTCGACTTTTTTCCTCAAAAATCACATGAGTCTAGTCGTCCATTTAATCGAACAAAAATGGACATTGAATGGGTGAAGATCTATAAAATAAATCAAAAACAAAAATGTTTAAAGACATTTTCAAAAGAAATATCTCAAAACTCCTAATGTCATACATTGAGAGTAACCACTGTATTTTTCTCTTTGCAGAGAACATTAGTTTGAATTGTGTGAAATAAAATAATTTGTTGACGAGTTGAACTTAAAACATAACGATTCGTTCCAATCAAGACTCGGCACAATATTGATTCGCTGCAAGTTTATCAACGAGTTAACTTAAAATAAAACAGTTAGCGTTACAAAGACATAGATAACATCTATGCGTCTGGCTGTACCTAATTAACGGTAGACCACAGCCAGCGATATCGAAAATGTTATCTAATTATTTGTTCATAGCTAACAAAACTGTAACTATGCTGAAATGCAAAAAAAAAATGTTATGTATATTAAATTGAATGAGCATGTGCAACAATGTTAGCCTACATGTACACGGTGGCTATCCCACGTGATTTTTTGTGTTCGAGGCGGTATTTTCGGATGTCGACACTGTCGATTCAGGTAAGACTTTCGACCATTTCTTCGTCGATATTAGGTGTTTCTCGACGAAATCGGAACAGGACCGTCGGATAACAAATCCACGCCATCGACGATCAAGTCTGTCAAAGTCCGCTCAGATCACAAAAAAAGTCATATGGGACAGCCACCTAGATATACAGTGATTTTTTTCTAAATCAAATCAATGGGCTTTTTTGGCCAAAATCTAAAAATCAATGGGTTCTTCTATAGAGAAATGATTAAAATGAATTAAAGTAATGAGTTTTTTGGAAATTTAAGAGATTTTTGGGGCCAAAAATTATCACTGGATATATGCATATGAAGGCTGATACATAATATCGAAATTGTGCTGTTTAGGCTGAGAGTTACCATAACTAATGTCAATCACATAGGTTTAAGGGTTGATCTATTCTCACAGATTCCATAACATATCTTCTCTTATCCGTTGTACTGGCACTACACCAGCCATGCTGAGGCGAACCGAGGCAGTCACTTCGGTAGAAATTTGCCAGAACAGAGACATAGATAACATGTCTCTGGCCAGAACAAAAAAATAGTTTGTTGTAAGTAATCGTCTCTCATGTTCTGATTCATAATTCGGCCTACAAAGTGTATCTATTGTTTTGAAGTATGATATGGTGTTTATTTATGTTAAAGGCACATTAAAGGAGAAAAGTACAAATAAATTACTAAAAAAATATATGAGATCTTTTATCATTTTCATAAAAGTCATGAGAATTAATTTACGAATGCATTGATACCCTATTAAATAGATTTCTTAAACATAAGTTATTTTGTGCTTGAAATATAGTAGTCTCCAATTCAATCATGTTTATCAACAACCTGTTTGTTTACATATTCAAAATAACGAATTCTGATTGGTTGGTTCAAACATTTGAGTATCAACTGTCAAGGTCAGGGGTGAAGAATCATACAATTAAACTGGTAAATCTGGGTTATATCTTGTTGGCTTTCACGTTTAAGTTGTGCTGATGAGGTACTTTGGTGATAACTATTTGAATCTGACCAAATGTTTACCAATTAATATAGTTTGATATATCATTTATCTCCTTTTATGTGCCTTTAATGTGTTTTGAAAAGCGCCTGTGTGCGTGCATCAGGCCTCAGACCTTCTACTATGGTTGGTATGTGTAGAAATAGAGACTTGACCAAAATGAAGTCTGCATATTTTAACGGGTCTCTCCCTCTCTCTCTCTCTCTCCCTCTCTCTCTCTCTCTCTCTCTCTCTCTCCCTCCCCCCTCCCTCCCTCCCTCCCTCCCTCCCTCCCTCCCTCCCTCCCTCCCTCCCTCCCTCCCTCCTCCCTCCCTCCCTCCCTCTCCCCCTCCCTCCCTCCCTCCCTCTCTCTCTCTCTCTCGGTGTCTCTGTCTGTCTCTGTCTCTCCCTCTATGTCTCTGTCTGTCTGTCTGTCTCTCACCCCCACACACACACACAGCCTTGACAAGAAGCCATACTGTGTATGCATGATGAAATGCAGATTAATGCCTCTTTGAATCAATGTCAGGTTTGTGACATTGCAATAGCAAACGATTCACCTCACGCATTGAAATATTGGTTTCTTTACGATGAAATGTCTTCTAAATGACACATCAATTACATAAAACTTAATTTTTGATTCGCTTCTCAACCGCATTCATAACCACTTGATAAAGATATAGCATATTTAGCTTGATGATAAAGAAAACTACCTTAACGCTTCATTCTAAAAAATCATCTATCGTTTTCATCCTGCAAGCTCATCCAATTGGGTAAAAACGTTGTTGCATTGAAGATATATGAACAAAAAGAGCTTGATAAGATATGTCTTAAATATTTCTTGCGCCTGCTGTTTAGTTTCAAACTTGTAAATCAATTCGGACCAGTTAAAACGTCTTATACTGGAAAGGGGGTAAATGTTGGAAAGCGATGGTATGAAGGCTGTTCATTTTTATCTATAACCTGTAATTGGGTTTTCGCAAAGTGAGTACCAGAAATATAAAAACTGTGCGGGTGAGAGGGTAAGAAATTGTGAAATGAAGGCTTTTCTTATTTATTTATTTACATAATTCCATTTGGCTAATAAGCCCATTAGGTACATCGTTGACAATCAAGTCAATGAACAGAATAAAAGATAAATACATAAAATTAAGTTTTATTCATTCCTTCATGTAGGACTTTGTGACTGGTAAAATGTGACAATTGTTGGAAGAAATCTTTTTTCGTCTGTTATTGACAAAAACAATAGATAGTCAAAGAAGGAATTTCTCATTAGAAGCCATTTCTTCTTTTGGCACACTTGTTTCTTGCATTACCTGCTATATGTCTTTTAAAGCATGTATATCAAACCGAACAGACTAAGGACTATACCAGAAAATACAAACAAATATCACGGGAAAAATAATTATAATGAATGACAAGAAAGCATTAGTTCATATAATTTTTATTTACATCGATTGCATGACAATTATTACAATACGGATACATCCCTATTGGTTCTGCCTGATGTACAATCGGAGCTACTCGGGTATTTCCGTGAGCTGTGAAATACACCTCGGATATCAATCGGAACTACTCGGGTATTTCCGTGAGTGTTCAGATTGCTTGATGTATACTAACTCGGATGATCCAAGCTGTAACTGCGTGACAGAGTGAAATATCTACTAGTCCAGTCAATCTGTAAGTCAACCCACAACTAATTGCAACAGAAACAAATTTATGATTTTATTATAGCTGCACACTTCCTTTATAACATATAAAAAGTCCTCAGAAATCCCACCAGGGGAAAATACTGAAAAATGCATCTAAACTTTTTGAAAAGTGCATGGTTCGAAGGTACCACCATAGAAAAGTACATAGCGTGAACTGTCATCGGTAAATTTCGAGGTCAACTTGATGTTGAAAGTCTCATGAAAGGGTAAGTTGAGCTTATTATCATTTATATATGCCCTTGTCTGATAAAAAACATAATTGTATGTTCATGATTACATTTTAGATGAAAAATTATTTTTGAAATAGCCTGCAGAATGCTTTGTAATGGGTTTTCGTGGGTAATTTAAAAAGTGTTTGTTTTGTTTGATTTCGCCCAAAACATCGATTTTATGACCATTCACACTCAAATATATCTTTAAACATGAATAAAATGACAAAAATGCACCTTACAATGACAAATATATAAAATGAATAAAAAAATATTTACCTCGGAATAGCTGGGGTTTTTTTAAACTACGGTGGGCCATTAGTGCCATTGTAGATAATGATTTGACGAAACTCAAGTTTCTCTTACTCACTTAATTAAATCAATCATGTTCATATGTTAAAATTATTTAATTCTTAATGTTTTTTGTTGAAAATAATGAAATAAATCTATTTATGATTTGTTTAATTGATTTTTACATTTGTTTAGTTTCTTAATCATTTGGCAAAATAGATCGAATTGAAGGTTAAAGATGAAGAGCAAATGTGGATGAGATAAAAATCGTCGGCAACTATCATCTGGTGGCGATTGTAATTTACTTTGAAGGTGCATTTATTACTATAACCTATTGTACGATAAAGATATCATTATAGTCACATTTTTTCTTCTTATAACGTTTTTAATTATTATTCATCATTAATACATATGTTGTATGAACTATGAAAATTAAGGTGAAATACGCTAAAGTACAACCTTCAATCAAAAGAAAGATAAAGCAAGTATGGTTGTGCTTAATTTAATATTTTTCATTTGCAGTGATGTTAATTGAATAGTACCAATATTAAAAATGCTGCAGAAAAAATCAACGCACAAGTGATGATAAATGCCTTTTTACCTATTTTCCATTTGCAGGTAAAAATGGATAGTACTATCAAGAGTGCAAGAAGGTCACATTAACATTGTGGATTCCATACCATTTTGAGCTTCTTCCGTTGTATTGGACAATAAATGGAAGAACAAGACTATCAGAATTTCTCAAAATGTGGTGATTCACATGTTCAATGACACGGTTATTTCTAGAGCAACTTGATACCATTTCCTACTGAATAAATTTTTAAATGTAGTACTTATGGGAATCTCTTTTAATACTGCATTGCTTTGAGAGGAAGTCACAATACATGAAGTTGAAAGCATGACCTGGACTTCCAAACCAAAGACAAATACTGAAGCCTTTAGCGCGGTTGAACCCAATGAAATGATTTAATGTTAGTTAACATTTATGAAATCCTTATGCAAGAAGAAAAACCAGTTGAAGAAGTTTGTGGTGAAGTAGTTTTCAAAAGATGTAGGACAAACTTGAAAAGAAGCCCTTTGTTTGTGAAGTCGCATTTCCAAGTTGTGTTTCATATATAAACAATGGCTGACCTACTACACATGTTTATTAAAGCCAAATGATTGTATGGCTGAGAACTGTAAATTCAAGCCATCAGACAAATGTAGCCCCAGTCTAGAGCTCTGTTATCTTCCTATGTTATCTTCAAACTAAAGCCAAACATTACCTACAGAGTCCAGATTTCTTCACTTATGTGAAGGAAACCATATAGTTTGTCAAAGCGATCGCGCATCGGCAATAGTTTCAACAGATCAAGTTTTTGAGCAGGTCCTTATTAGAAGTTCTAAGACAATAGGAAGAATAAAATGTGGTTATGGTTTGAAAGAATCACAGAGAAACCAATTGTTTTTGTCAATTCCTGTATGTACATACTACAATTATGCAATGCAGAAATATACAAGTGATCAGCATGTAAAAACCAGTCATTCGAGGGTGGAAAAAGATCATACGGACAACCTAAACATAGATATCCACGTTGCGGACTGTACACTTGATAACATTGTGTCAGGTCGACGAGTATATATTATGTAATTGTCGACTGTGCAAAGTAAGAAGACCAATTGAATATTAACAACATGGTTTATAAATACGATTCAGAATACAGTTTTATAGGTTAAAGCCATTACGTAACCCCAAACTCTCAATTAACGTTAAGAGAAATTGGAGAAGCAGCACAAACTGGTCCGCATTTGCGTTTAACAGCTCCGGTTGATATATTGCATGACAATGAAGGAGATATATTTAAGAAAGAGCTGTGTAGTTTCCCGCCATCACAATATGGGTCTTCTGGGTTATTGAAACTAGCTGACAAACCTTCCTCGATAAATAAAATATAAGCGCAGGTTGGCTGTAGTGTCAATAAATAGCTAGATGAGTCAGTTCAATATGTACACGACGATAGGGCTTTCTTCTTACGATTGCCTTCGGATGTACGTGGAACATATTCTGATGATGTCATTAGCAAACCTGCAATATTTGTATTTGATGGATGTTCAAATTGTCCTTCTCGAAAGGAGTGTGTACAAAAGGAATGCAGTAAAGGGGTAGGTACCAAAAAGGTGGTTTTACTCGAGGAAGATTGTTCACTTCCAAAAACAGCAGTTCTTATCAAATACTGTGAATTGCCTTTAATTAAAATGCTCATGTAAAACAAAGTGTGACCGAAAACCTTGTTCTTGTAGACATACCTTCTTGACCGTTCCTGAGGGAGTGGGGAATGTCTGGGAGCATTCTTCGCTAATGCAGAAATTGTGCAAGAACGATACAAAATGGAAAAGGGAGTCTGTAAATATATTGAGATGCAAAAATAAGGGAACCCTATTACTGTTAACTATTTTTTAGATAGGATAGGGAGAATTTGCCTCTTCATAATCCGTAAACCCAAACTCATGACACCGTGTAATCGAACATATTCGATAAAGTGTTGTAGCATGTATTCATTACATGTATTGCCCGTGCACTCACGTGAATTCTTGGATACGATAAAAATGAAACACAATCAAGTCTCATATCAATGCAATATGCCATCATGGCAGTATCTCAGAAGCTCAGAAATGACAATGCATAGGCATGCTGCAAGGTGAATCCTAGAACCATGTTGCCAGGTTTATTGGGAAGTCAAAAAGTGTTATTGCACGACCTGCTGTTTTACACCACCAGACTGGTGATGTTCAAATAAGGAGGGGCATGGAAAACAACATTCCAGCAAGATCGCCTTTAATGGGTTATTGCTTTGCGCAACTGTCTCGTAACCGCACCATAACCAAAGCAGGAGATCCATACCGTGACAGGACTTCGAGTTTCTAGCAGTACAAGGCGTCCTTTTCATGGTGTCATCATGTCAAGGCTGAACAGATATAATCGTTTACGATTGTGCTAGCAACATTAAGGTTGGCCTATACGTCGGTGGCGTCATGTGGTCTTTTCGGATAAGTCGATCTTCTGTCTGCGATTCTGATAGCATCGGCGTTGGGAGAGATACAAATGCACCATGTCTTGGAGCATGATTTCTTTTAGTGGGGGAGCATCATGGTCTGGGGTGGTGTTTATTACGGTAGGAGAATATAACTTGTACCTGTTCCTGGAAACCTGAATGGACACATTGATGAAATTTTTCGTTCTGTTGTTGTCCCATTTGCACATAGAATTGGTCAAAACTTTGTCCTCCAGGATAATAATTTCTGACCCCACAGAGCTCGTGTTGCAATTGACTTCGTCAGGAAACAGGGCATCTTGACAATCCAGTGATCTGCGAAATAATCAGACCTCTTTCCCATTGAGCATGTATTGGATGTTGTTGGTAGGAGAGTCCGCGTACGTCGCCCCATATCAGCCAATATTCAGGAATTTGGTGCAGCACTTCAGGAGAAATGCCCCCCCCCCATGTCGTGCATGTATTTCTGCATGTGGAGGTCATACCCGATCTTGATTTTAATTGAATATCTGGTCTGTGTTTTAAAATGAAATTAAAGATACCTCAATATTGAATTTAGGCGTGCCCTTATTTTTTAACGCATAGTGTACTCCATGTGTAATTCAATGAGTGTACACTTAATTTTGAAAAGCTGGCACATAATGAGAAAGAAGCAATATAATAGTACTAATTTTGCTGCTTTTCCCAATATGTTTCTTCCTTTATTTCATTTATTGTTTTTTAAGTTCACAAAACAAATGTAGAACGTCAAAAATTACCACATGAATATTGTATTGCTTGTGTCATATATTTCGTTTTTCTTATATAGGCATATATGGATTTCGGTACCTTATTTAAGTGATTGTCTTTATATATAAGTTATCCAATACAAAAAGGTGTGTTTTGTCTTTGATTTAAGTTTTAGAGAACAAGCTTTGCCAGATAATATCGAATTCTAGCATATAGGAATGCATTGACATGAAAAAAAAAATTCTTTAGTTTTAATGGGTGGGTGGGGTAAGTTGACCCCTTTCAATTCACAATATTTATAGGAATAAATCAATTCTAGAAGGCAAACTGATGTGAATGATAAATAAACATGTAGATAGAGTATATCGCTTATCAAAACATCATTTTTGTGTGAATTTTTGGGGTTTTGTTCCATTTTGGTAGATATATACAAATATGCGATTTTTTCCAAAAGGCCTGAAAGTAGCTATAATAAAACGAGTTTTTAACCAATTTCCCCTGAAGGGATTTTGGAGGACTTTTTTTCTGTCATCTCTTATACATTCATGATAACTTTAAAAGAGATTTCGTTTCTGTTGCAATTAGTTGACGGTTGAGTCCATTTTTTTCATAGGATGACTGGACTATACGTCTGGATCATTCGGACTAGATGTATACAAAGTAATTATCACATAAATTACGAACAGCTTAAGAAATTGACAAATGTAAAAATAAATGTTCGAATCCGAGGCTTTTGCAAGTAATCTTTGATAATCTTATAATAAACACAACTCTGAGAAATGTCTTGACAAGATGTTTCCAAAGAGTGCACTCAAAATAGGGTTAAAAAAAATAAAGAAAAAAAAATGTGAAATTAATCTTATCAAGACATATAACAGAAAAGCAGTTGATACAACTATTCATGGAATTGAAATATATGACCCCTGTTTGCAATTATTACCATTCAAAGGTTAAAATGCTGACTTTAAGTCCCAAATTGCCTCACTTCTCTTTTCGTAAATAAACCTACACAATATACAGTCTGGAATATCTTTCTACTCCCAAAATGTATCGCTCTTATATCGTCGTAACTGAAAATTATACCCTTACACCGGTTTCACTTTCTGCTTGGACAATGGCGACCGGTGCTGACCAGCCCGTGTCATCTCGTCAAACTGCAAGTGGGGAGATTCAACAGTATATTTTGATGCCAGACGGTTCCCTTCAGGGTTTTGGACATTTGTCACCTGGGGCTCTGCCTTTGTAGCGGTTCGGAATTTATTCCGCGCCGCAAAACCCAAAACCGCAAAATACGGACGTTTCTACAGAGGGAGGTGAATCCACTCGCTCAGTTGATGCGGTTGAACCAGTGGATGGCGTAATCCCCGGCCTCGCATAGTCTTGCGAGAACAAGCCAAAACAATATGGCTGCCCCCACGAAAAATGACCCCACGCATCCCTCGGAGCAAACAACATCGGGGAAGATGTTCGATTTACTTCAACAATACTTTGAACAGCTAAAGAGCATTTCTTTTTTGACTTCTAGTGTGGCAGATCTGAATTCGGTAGTTTGTGCAAGGAAACACAAACATGAATACGTCGAATCTGTCTACGAAAACGTCTCATCAGACAGTGAACTGTCAAACGAAGAGGAGGATGATTGCGATGTGCGTTCGATGCAAAGTGAGCCATCCAAACGTGTTCAACATGACAGTGAACGCAACCTTGCAAAACTAAAATTGTTTAACTCCCTAATACCAGCAAATTGAGCAATGTGACTCGCCAGTCCATGAAGCTGTGGCAACTACAGTCAACAAAGGGCTCTCTACCACTTTAGATCATAAGAGTCAACTGGTTCCAGATCTTTTGGAGAAATATAACAGACCAGAACACTGCGAACATCTGCAAATACCGAAGGTCAGCAAAGTCTTATGGGCAAACAAACAAATAGCAAAACATATTAAGGACACTGACAAGGCAATGCAGAGGTGTCAAGGATATTTAAGTAAAGGACTTACTCCTCTTGTTAAAATAATGGACAAGACACTTCATGGCCAAAGTGAGGAGTTGGAAGGAAATTCGACTTGGCGTCGTTTTATTCAATCTGCTTGCGTTCGCGCATAGAGATTTCTCAGACCAACGTAAACGTCAGCTCATGTCGGCAGTAGTAGATAAGTACTTTGCAATGAATCGTTAGAAGTGTCACCATCTCATCTGTTTGGGGAAGATGAATATTTAGAGAAGAAAATGAAGGAGATTGATGATTCATATGTAAAGAGGCCATTCTCTAAAGAGTACCAATCAGAAGGAACTCAGAACAAATCACAAGGATGGAAAATCATTCCCAACTTCCACCGTCACCAGCAGGGATTTTTTACGGAGAAGCCCCAGAGCCAACAATCCTACAAGAAGGACTACAAATCTGTGCACCGGGGCCAGAGAAGGTAGATATTTGCGACAATGATGTAAGTACACATGTGTCTAACACTCCTGAGAACTTCGAGGCAGGAAAGATTTCAAAACATTATGAACAATGGACTAAACTGACAAATGATACATTTCTACTCAATATTGTAGCACATGGTTATCGAATAGAGATCTCTTCTCAACCATGTCAGATTGTCATAGAAAAGAAATACCATTTAATAAAGCTGAAGGAGAGATTATTGATGAACAAATTAAAAAGTTCTAATGGAAAGAAAGTAATAGAAAGTGGGTCTCCCTCATAGATCAAATTCTTTAAAATGTGTTTACACGACCAAAAGCAGATTATTCGCAAAGGTTTATTTTTGAACCTTAGCAATTTAAATGTATATATTGACAAAATTATTTCAAAATGGAGAC
Source organism: Cerastoderma edule (assembly GCA_947846245.1). NCBI lineage: Eukaryota > Metazoa > Mollusca > Bivalvia > Cardiida > Cardiidae > Cerastoderma > Cerastoderma edule. The sequence continues at coordinate 4,741,197 of OX401414.1, forward strand.
TTTGCGATCAGCGCTAAGTTTGATTAAACAACATTGCTTTTTTGCAAAAATAGATTTGAAAGATGCATATTACAGCATTCCAATAAATAAAATGGACAGGGCTTATCTGTGCTTTACTTGGAAAGGGAAAACATATCGATTTACTTGTTTACCGAATGGATTATCGTCTGCGCCTCGTACATTTACTAAATTGTTCAAGCCAGTGTTTGCCTCTTTGAGAAAGAAAGGATACATTAGTTGTGCATATATAGACGATGCTCTCTTGCAAAGTGATTGTAGGGAAGACTGCGTTACAAATGTACATGAAACAGTGAAATCAGTTGATAGAGTAGGACTAACAACACATCCGACCAAGTCACAGTTTGTCCCTTCCCAGTGCATAGAATTTGTTGGGTTCTTGAATAGACTCTGTGACGATGACAGTTCGACTGACAGATAGGAAAAAAGCTGAAATGATTGAGCGCTGCAATAGAGTTCTTATGGTACATACACTAACTATTAGACAATTTGCGCAATTGATAGGGAAGTTTGTTGCAAGTGAACCTGGTGTACAATTTGCTCCGTTGTTCTACAAATTCTAGAAATTCTAGAAAAAAGTCTAAAGGCAATTTTGGTAGTTATATGAGGCTATCAGAAAACAGTAGAGAATGTATTGCTTGGTAGGTAAAAAATCTGATATCAGCTTTCAAGTCTATTTCTTTAACTAAACCAAACAGAAGGATAGAATCAGATAGCAGTACTCAAGGATATGGTGCTCATGATGTCACAAATAACCAAGTTTCCAGTGGTTTATGGAGCACTTCAGACTGCCAACATCTTATTTAGAATTATATGCTTCAGTTCTAGCAATCCAGCACTTCTGAACACATGCTAAAGATGAGCATGTTCATATATTCCTAGACAATACTACTGCAATATTTGAACAAAATGTGAGGGAGGATCCCTGACTTAAACAGCTTCACAAGAGAAATTTGGTTATGGTGCGCCCACCGAAATATTTGGTTGAGTGCATTTCACATTTCAGGAAAATTGAATTGTACAGCATCAATCTAGTTTGGACATGGCGTGTACATATTCACATACCCAGTCACTATGACGGTGTCTTGCTTACTTCTCTTAGATACATAGGGAGAAGTACATTCATTTTACCGTCATAGTTACTTTCCTTCAATATGCATCCGCCATTTACGATGACAACATGCTGCAAGAAAATAGCAGATACTTTGAGCCCTAATTTGAGGTAATTTGGATCAATTTCTCCATTTTAGTCAATCGTGACATTTAGTACTAATTAGCCATTTAACCCATTGTTCATCCGCCACAACGAACATTGCCGATGTCTACTAAAGTATTATACTTTCTGTATTTTCAGACCGTGTTCATTATGTTGAAATAAAGACCACAAATAGACCACGTTCTTAGTTAAAAAGCATTTCAAGATGGATACCATATCAAAATTAATAAATCTAGTAGAAGAGACTATATGACAGTAAATCTTGATCTTACTCTCATATTCTCAGCATATTCTCATAATAAAATATTCAAGAAACACAGGATATTTCTGAGGTCATCGACCAATAATGTCAGTTCAGAGCAACGGGCTTTGGGTCTACAGTAGCCCAAGAGCGTTTACAACAGTTGTAATAGCACATTTTAGCAAATAAAAAAACTTTCTAGACGATTGGCTGGCTGCAAACCAGATAAAAATATACTTTTGAAAGATCAGCACACATAACTGTCTCTCCTGTTACTATCAACAAGAATAAAATCAAGCCTAATACCAACACAAAACATGACATAGATTGTAAGTCAATTTCGGCTGGACTTGGGTCTAGTTTACCAAAATTCAGCACGTGTAGACGGTCTGAAAACTACAATCTCTGTGAGTTGCTACAGGGTCAGTTCCCAGCGCATTACCTTATTCTGTCAAGGAAATTGCTAAGCAATTCATGAAATCTTCATGTCAGGAATTAATTCCCCATACACGATTGCGCAATCATCCTTTGCAATCATTCGCAATCCTCAACTTCATCTATTGCAGAACAGGAGTCCTTTAAGAATGTCCATGACACACCCAAATCCAGTTCCAAATCTCCTTTACAACGCCTAAATTGGTGGTTGCAAGAAACACATTTGCTGGAGGGTTAATATTGCCGATCAAGCCAATTTTCAATGACACATGAACAAATTATACAGTTCAAGGCCACAGTTCCAACTAACAGCGTCTTATGGCTACTAATGTCTGGAGACAGAGGCTGTGTTTCAAACATCCAAACAGTTCCTCCCCTTTACACAATTTTCTAGTTCGGACGGCGAAACAAAAGTACTACAATATAATATTATAGTCTACCGTCACGGAGGAAGGGGGGAGGGGCAAAATCAATAGAGCTATGTCACCTGACATAGAACAAAATCGTTTAATTACATGCGAGAGTTCGCTCCCTTGTGAGTACTATGCAGTTGTGGTGTTTGTCTTTTTTTTTCTATCAACGACCACCCACAACATTAACATGGTGTCAGAAGCGGCAAGATTATCATACAAGCAGGCATACTGCTGAAACACGTATCCACGTTGACTCCTAGGTTCATTTACCGTTATGAACAAACAAAAAATTGAGTTTATGATTTACCCCCCACAACTAGCTATGGCCTTTCCCTCGTTAATCCAACTCCCTCAAAAACTGGATTTGGATATGAAAAATAAATCAGTGAAAACTGGAAAAGGTGTAGAAGAATTTGGGACAACTATATACACATATGTTTCAGTGTTTCTTCTTGTACTAAATGTTTAAAATGAATAAGTGTGAAAACAAAATTTGGTAGTATCTACATTTTGAGTGAAGTTAAGTTTCTTTGGGGACAAAAGTATGCACACAATCCGACACACATATGAAACTTACATTGTCAGTGATGACAAACATAATACATATGTGCTAGACGTGAGAGAAATGACCAATAAAAGTGTTTCGACAGCGAGTACTTTCAGAGATTCTTACAGACACCCACTGTGACAGACAGGAAGGCCTTTAATTTAAGGTACAGAACTGTTAGGCAATATCAAAAATACAATGTCAGACCAGTCAGCACAGAAAAAACTTTTAACAACCAGCCCAAGACATATAGAGAACAGTGTTTGCTACAAATAGCTGAAAATTATGAAGAACTATCTGATGAACAAAAGAAGCTTTGCGGACAAATGATAAATTTCTTCTGTGGTCTTCATTTACTTTGCGGCATGGCTGATGTGCATGAATCAGCTATTGTAAGACTTGAGGACAACTATTTGGATAGTAAGAAGCTGGGATCTGGTTAAGATGCACACTCCTAGAATAACCAAGTCTGAAAGTGGGACATTGAGATTATTGAGAACATCCAGTAAAGTTTGTGCTTTAGAAGAAGACGAGATAAGAAGGACCACTCTGCCATGGAAGACACACCTGAAAGAAGAGAAGGTGAAGGACCATATAATGCTTTTCAAACAGTCACTTCACGTTATGCGGTTATGATTACAGGAGCTATATTTTGCCACCAACTGAGATTGCATAATTCTTGAAAAACGCCCATGTCACCAACAAGTCATAATAATTTTGGGACTGTCAACATACATATATATGTAATCATGCGAGGAATAGTGCCAAATGCGCATAAAATATTAATACAGATAAAGTTTGAAGGGGCAGAAATTGGCAGAAAGTCATATAAGACATATACGTGAATAAGACATTTACCACACACGCAATCAAATTGTATTTACAAATGTATATCGAATGGAAAAAAAGCTTGAAATACATCGGTTAAAATGGCGTATATTAGCAGGTCTATAAAAGTGAACAAATTCAAAAGTTAGGGCGCTGCCATATTGGGAGGTAACTTGGTTGGACATATCATTCACCATGGAGGCTAAACCACGGCCTCTTTGACCTTTGATGGAGGTCGGAATTCACACTCTATGAATAAAGATGAGATCACCTATCTCTACGCCACCTAACGGCGTGTCGTATTGCTACCCAATGCTCCACCGCAAAGACTGGTACTGCTGGGAACTCGCAATCTTACTCCGAAAACCCAAGATGTTTTCGAACTTAATTTTATGACAAAGAATGGAAACAAAGAGAACTGTATGAACTGTATTCTCCAAAGAAGCTGCAGATATTCAAAACTGTAGAGACTCTCAAACCATTGAAAAATTAATTGTTAATTGGGATCAACATTGCGAACAGTATATTAATAGACATAAATATTTGATTGTCTTTCTTATCAGAACAATCACTGTAAACACTGAATTTGTGGTTGAAAAACACAGTTTAAAAAACTTTCACTGCAAATATTACGAAACGTGTAAAAGAACACTGATTGATTCGACAAAAGAAAGGTAAAAAGCAAAATGCAGTCTGCACCTTAAGAAAAATCAGTAACAATCAGTCCAACTTGAATACAGGGGCAGACGGTTTCATACCGCAAGCCCAATCAACATGACAGCATCATTCGTCACCCCAAAACTCACAGGATCAGACAAAGTTTATCAAAAATATTGTGACCGACTTTTCAAAATTCCTCTAAAAGAAAAAATTCTTTAGACTGACCACAACTTCAAAGACAGACCAGAGGCCTATAGACCCTGGGAACTTTCGACAAAAGTGATCATGTCAGAACTTGATGTTACGTCGCACGAGGAGCTAGATCTCCTACAAAAAGTGGCCTGGCCCCGATTCTCAAAAACATGTTATAAATATTAAGGCGGCTAATATCACATGTCTCGAAGCGGAAGTTGAGAATCTTGAATCACAAACGACAAAATATTTTTATATAATGCCTTGTAAAATATGTGTTTCATATCAAATTACCTTTTGTTTTCTGTAACAGGAACTGAGTGAAATAAAGGAAACTGAAATTGAAATTGACGACGGGTTAGGTGAGTATAGGAAAGGCTTGAAAAACGATACTTTTCGCCAGAGATGCTCAACCCATCTCTAAAAAGACACGTCAAAGGCTTTCCAAAGCTGACCCCAAAAGATGACACGAACTTCATAATATTTCGGACTTGGTTGTGGAAATCGAAACTGTCAAAGACGATAAAATCCTTAAAATCCTTTTCGCACACTACGATGCGTAGGTAGGTGTTAACCCGCTAGTTAACAAACTACCATATTATATTATCTTCAGCAGAGGTGTAAGGCTAGCACGCTATTGTGTTTTAATACATTTTTTTTTCAAATTCTCTATCACACGATACAAAACATAATAACAAATACATAATGTTCCTATATGTTTTATGTATGGTATGATAGATCCTTGTACAATGGTTCGCTTAGACTCAACAACGGTACAATACGACTTGGTACGCTAAGGCATTGGTATGCTTAGTGTAATGTAACAACAATTGTTTAGATACATGTTGTAAGCGACTATTTGTTAACTACCTATATTTGTACATGGTATAAGCGACTCAGAACATGTCAGCTTTCACCATAGACTTGTTATTTACATGGTTTAAGAATTATCGGTAAGCATCGACCAACCTAATCGCCAGAATAATAATTTGATGCAGCAGAATTGTTGTTAAAGAATCAACAAATCAGTAGGACTTTATATTTGTGATTGACACATAATTTTTGTGGAATATTGATTATCAGTGAAGTAAGATATCCGAAAGTCCAAGAAAGACTGCTGGACCAAGGACAGAAACTAACAATTGATAAAGCAATGGAGGAAGGACAGCAGTACGAACTATCCCAAACCCAAATTAAGCTGATGAGGTGTGAAGAGGTATTCTCTCTGAAAACAAAATCACATGATAGCAAAAACAAGAAAAATCATAAAAGCGATTTCAATAGACAACATGGGAAAAAGTAAACTAATGAGACCCAGAGTCTGTAAGAAATGTGGAAATCACAAAACAAAGGTAACTGTCCTGCATTTGGTACAACATGTCACTCATGAGTGAAACAACAAAAATCAATGTGCCAATGTTACATTGTGTTTTCTAATATTGTTGAAGATCAGGGGATACTATTTATTCGTTACATTGTTAAAGGACTTGTGGTGTGTACCCGATTGCCAAATAGGAGATAGTCCAAAAAGTCCATTCCGTTCATTGCGGCTCATTTGATCCATTGGCTTATGCTCGTGTTCTCGCGTGATATTCCGTGAATTGCACGCACTGAATTAAACGAGTTTGTCAACCGATCAAATCCTAAATTGTTTTTTGTTTCCCCCTATTCTTCAGGAAGGTGTACGAGTGAGTGAAACCATATGAGAGTAACAACTACATGTGCAGAAGCAAAAAAAATCAACAAGTTGAATAAGACTCATGAAGTGATGATGAAAGTGGTGATGAAAGCAGAGACCTTTTGCACATTAACACAGCCACAGTAGTAGAAAGCATTAGTAACGCAGACGACAAATGGCTTGTAAACCTAAAACTTTGCAAGAGAAACAAAACATTCAGGATAGACACTGGTGCAAAATGTACCATTCTTGTAAAATCTGAATTTGAAAACGTGAAAAACTATGTGACTCGAACAGTCTTCAAAAACTCTCAAATCAATCTCAAACTTTAGAGTTACATCGATAGGGACTATTACGATGCCATTGAAGTACAAAGACAAACAAATAACAGAGCAGTTCGAAATTGTGACGGCTAAAAAATTGAGATTACTTCACATCATTGACACATAATCCGTTGAAGAAATGTCACGTGAGTTTCCAGAGTCAACAAGTACTACCGGACAACTATCAGAGGAATACAACATAAAACTCGAAGACACCTACACACCAGCCCATAGAATGGGTTAGCTCCATGGTCGTTTCACTGAAGAAGGACAAGCAACGAATCTGCGTCGAGCCAGAGGATCTCAATAAATTATAGCAATCAAACGCGAGCATCACCCTATCAGAAACGTAGATGATGTAATCTCAAACATACCAAATGCGAAAGAATTCTCAGTGCTAGATGCAAAATATAGAGTTCTACAGATACGATTGGACAAGCAGTCATCATATTATACCACGTTCACTACGCCACTTGGTAGATATCTCTGTCTTGGATTACCGTTTGGAATTAAGTCCGCACCCGAAATGTTCCAACGCATCATGGATGAAATGTTGAAAGGGATAGAAGGTGCATACGCGACCATTGATGACATTTTGGTTGCAGGTGATAATATGGAACACCACAACAAAATACTGAAAGTAGTAATCAATCGTCCAACAGAGTATAATCTGACGTTGACTATGATAAATGCAAAATCAGACAATCTAGTGTACCTTATATGGGACACATCATTCGTGAGAACAGTATACATGCTGATCCTGCTAAATTGAAAGCTATTCGTGAAATGCCAGCACCAGAAGACAAAGAGGGTGTTGACAATTTCTAGGATTTGTCCCATATTTGGCAAAATTCATCCCGAAATTAAGCCAATGAGACCAACCCTTAAGAATTCTCCTTAAATCGGAGACAGGGTTTGTTTGGGAGGCAGATCAAAAGCAGAGTTTCAATAAACTAAAAGAACTTTGCAGCACTCCAGCGGTACTGGCTTTCTATGACGGTACATTGAAGAATTGTGGTCTATATTTAAAAAGGGACTCAAAAACATTGTCGAAAAAAATGTGCCTCAAAAATACATAAGCTCAACAAGAACCTACCATGGCTGAACAGAAACATTAAAAAATCACTGAAAGGGATAGGTCGCCTTTACAAACAAGCAAGAAAATCAGGATCCCGGGACCGTTTCAGACAATACCAGAGAAAATGCAAAAGGAACATCCGTAGAGCAGAATGGGACCATGCGAATAAAATTATGCAGGGCGGCATGGACAAGCACAACACTAAACCCTTCTAGAACTATATAAAATCTAAGAAACAGGATAACATCGGAGTGGCACCTTTAAAAAAGAAAGGTAACCTACTGTCAGACGCCAAAGAAAAAGCAGAAATATAATTTTACTGACACAGTTTCAATCTGTGTTTACAGTAGACAGTGGAAATACAGTACAAGAACACCTAAATTCCCAACCTTTTCCAACGATACCTCACCTACAAATTAGCCCGAAAGGTGTTTTGAAACAACTCTTAAATATTAACGTTTCCAAAGCCTGTGGACTGGATAGCATCCCGAACATTGTTTTAAAAACGTGAGAAAATAAAAGTTCAACAGACTTGAGTCAAATTCTCCAATACTCATTAAACACAGGCAAACTGCCGCAGGATGGGAGGGACGCAAATGTTGCATCTGTATTCAAGAAATGAGACAAGCATTCAGCAGAGAACTATCGACCAGTTAGCCTTACGTCAGTAACTAGTAAGGTTCTTGAACATGTGATATATAGCCATCTTTTAAAACACTTTGATAAACATATTGTACTGACGAAATCATGGATTTAGATCCGGCTACTCCACTGAGACTCCACTATTAATAACTATGCACGACCTACTGACATCCTTTGAAAAGAAAAAACAAATTGATATCACAATGTTGGACGATAGCAAAGCTTTTGATACTGTGCCGCATCATCGTCTATTGCAAAATTTCTTTGATGTCTCACTACGGAGTAAAAAATCACTTGCCGTCCTGGTTGTCTTCCTTCCTTAAAGACAGATCTATAAAAGTCGTAGTTGAAGGTGAATCCTCAAGAAGCCTACCTCGAATCTGGCGTCCCTCCAAGGAACAGTGCTTGGCCCATTGATGTTCTTATGTCATATCAACGACCTACCACAAAGCGTAAAATCACAGGTTAGACCTTTTGCGGATGACTGCTTATTATATCGACAAATCCATAACATCTCGGACCATGTAAAACTACAAGAAGATCTAGGTTCACTAGAGGTCTGGGCATCAACCTGGGGTATGAAATTTAATGCAAAAAAGTGCTACAATCTAAGTTTCAAAAATAAAAGGTTGTACTTCTACGAGTTGGATAAAACGATATTTTAACATGTAGACTCTAACCCTTATCTTGGATAACTTATATCAAATGACTTAACTTGGTTATATCACATAACAAACACTTGCAAAAAGGCGAACTCAACACTTGGATTTCTTAAACGGAACTTAAAACACTGCCCATATGAATGTCGTAAAAGAGCTTTTATCGCATTGGTCAGATCTCAACTTGAATATGGCTCAATCATATGGGACCCCTTTCTTAAAGGATATTGACAAAATCGAGCAAGTCCAACGTCTTCTTGGTGCACGTTTTATTATGAATTATTACAAATCCAAAGAAGAAGGACGCGCTACAACTATGCTTACTACCCTAAAACTGAGCTCTCTACAAGATCGGCGCATCTATAATCGTTTTGTGATGCTCTACAAGATTGCAGGGGGTATGGTGCCGGCAGTGGACCCAGATGAATACCTGCCATCCAAACATCAACGCAGAACCGTGAAAGTTAAGACTTACTCCGACTTTACATCGTCAAACATTTTGGATCGGCATATTTCAAATAACTCTCATGCGTTCAAAATTCCAAGTGCCCAAACAAACCAGTATAAAAACTCCTTCTTCGTAGAATCACTTGTCTCGTGGAACCATCTAGAAGACAGTAAGACAGTGTCGTGCGCATGCAGACAGTTGAGGGCTTTAAACACGCCCTCCAAAACCACTTCTGAAGACCCCCCCCCCCCAATCCCCCTAGAGTGTGACGCGAGCAAAGACGGACTCGGAGCGGTATCGATGCATGAAGACAACGTAGTAGCATATGCTTCCCGGACATTAACTGAAGCTGAAAAACGGTATGCGCAGATAGAAAAGGAAATGTTGTCGATTGTGTAAATAAATTCCTTTGTGACTCACTTTGATCAGCCACGGATCACAATTCATTATATGATCGCAAGGTCCTGGTGCTAGAGCATCAACAGACGATGACATCTCAGATAAATTGGTAAAATGTTCATCGAAACCTCAACCATTTGTTAAGATTACTGCAGAAAGTGCAATTGAGGACTATAAGTTGTTTGGATGTAAATGGAGCTTTCCATCAAAACCTAAGACTATTATGATATCTGCCATGACAGAGCTGCCATGCAGGGATAAAGGTTTTGAACTGGTAAGGGATGACTGAACTAAAACTTATACCAGTGACAATGAGAATGCATGCTGCAAAGAACAGAGGCATGATAATAATACTTGGTGAAGTAATCATCCGCTTCTCTAGAAAGTTATCTAACGGATCTATCATCTAGACCCGCCAGATAGTCTGTCTAAATCACTGACAATTCTGAAAAGATATTCCTTAGAAGCATGCACTAGGTGGCAATTCTTCAGCTCCTGATAAAGGTCCTTTGCGCATGTGCAATGGAGTGAGAAATATTTAATTTAGCAGTTTTTAAATGTTTAACGGTTTTTAAATGTTTAACGGCAATTGATGCCACTTTTTGGTGGTATGTAAGTTTAATTTACATATCTTGTCTTATCCATTGACCTTGAATGGCCATTTTGTGCCGCCAATTTTGATCCTTCGAAATTTCGGTTAGAATACCCGCATCAAAAGGTAAAAGGCAACCTTCACGTCCCATTATTTTGACTACCTTTTTAAATACCAAATACATGACACATTTGGCGGCGATGTTCTAGACTCACATGGAAGTGAAGGTAGGCAGAATAGCCTAGTTCGAAGAAACGGGATGCTCATATCAGGAGAGACTTGAGCAATATTTCCTGGCAAATGAGGTGAAGAACCCAAAAAGAAGTTCCTTTCTTGTTATCTGTTATGGTCGGAAGGACCTACATATAATTAAGGGTCCTGACCTCTCAATAACCGCCGGGAAATAAAACCTTTGGCGAACTGGTCAAGAAACTTAAAGACCATTTTAACACCTTGCTGAAAGCTTTAAATTTAACAAAAGCGACAAGGAAGGAAGGGAGTCAATCCGTGCCTTCAATGCAGCTTTTCAGAAACTTAGTGAATATTGTGCTGTCACTGATTTAAAAGATGTTTTGAAAGATAGACTGATGTGTGGCCTTCGGAAGGAAACCATCCAAAAGAAGCTATTGACAGAAAAAGATATGCAATATGAAAAAGCACTTGCAATGGAAACTGCAGCCAAAGATGCCTTTGCACTGTGTAAGCATCAACTTGTTCACAAAGTAAGAGCCACATCTAAACCAGTCCCTGTAAACAGAAGAGAAAAAGAAAGCTACTAAACTATGCTACCAATGCAACGAAAAGAACCATTCACTAGATGGATGCTTCTACAAAAATGAAGTTTGCCACAAGTGCAACAAGAAAGGATGTGTGAATGGCTAAGAGCATTTAAACTGGATTGGCCAAGCATGACAGTGTTATACACTTCTACAGAGGTCATAACGGTCTAAAAGAAGGTCTTAATGTAGAAAAGATTTCTCGATTAGAGACTCACTAAGAGAAAACCAGAATAAGAATTATGCACAGATACCAAGTCTGGATCTAAGGAAGCATAGCTTCACGATTTAAACAATTAATACATGGAATCATTTCCCAGATTCCATAGCCAGTGCTAAAAAACCGACACCTTTAAAAGAAGACAAGATAAATTTTGGTCAAACCAATATACAGTCAATCTTGTGTTAAAAGGCCAGTCTATGGGACAGGTTGGTTAAGACAGGTTTGCTGCTTAACACAAATTGACATACATTATAAATGAATTCTTCAAAAAACACCCTCCTCCTTGCTAGTTGTACTGCCTTTTTATCAAGAGAATTCAAGGCAGTATATTTGTATCCCATGCCTGCCTAAATGGATTTGCAGATTACAAATGGGTCAGTGAGAATTGAAACCAGTTCAATGGTATAGTTTTCACTTCAGGTAAGTGGCCAAATTAAATCTCCAGAGCTCATAGAAATTTCAGACAGTACATTTTGTCTATCATTAACTCGAATGAAAGTGAAATTCATCATATAAGCTATATTTCTACTTCAAGCTAAATTCATACTTCAAACATGGAATTATTTTGGTATATTGTAATGTGTTGGATTCTACACAGCATGAATGGATATGGTACAATGCCAAGAGTAATAGACTAGTAGAGAATAGAAACAATACTACTTTTTTAATTGTCTATGACAGTTGAGTAAGTCTTCTATTCTGATCATAGGCAAGCACTCCCATTCTTCAAAGGTCACCCATATGGACTTTTACCAAGCATAAAAAAGGCAAGGAATCACATCATGAGGGGTGTGCACAAAGTAATTTGGAGTTTGTCTAAAAATGCTTTATCACCATTGATCCTAATCAGCTAATCTCTTCTACTGCTAGATATTTCATGAACTGTGGTTTCAGCGTATCCCAGGAATACTGTTCTGTGTTAAACTGAAAAGAAAAAAGAAATATTTTATGTGTCCATATTTTGTGAAGTCTGCAAATGGAAATATCTTTAAATGCAGCTAGCTTCACCGATATAATTCTAATGGTAAAAGTCTGTAAAAGTATTCAATGTAAATCTTAATTTATCTTACAATTCTTTTTAGTGATTAAAAACACCCATTCCAGTTACTTTACTTTTATTCTTTTTGTATATATTGAATATAATGAACATATAAGTTCTATATGCAAGTTGATTTGAAACAAGGTGTCACGGAGCAAGGTGCCTATTGAAAGTTGACTAGCATTCATTTTCTAATTTCAAGCAGAAAATGGCTCTAAAGAAATGTATACAAAAAACCTTTATTTTCCCTCATTATATCTCAAACATTTCCCTCCTTCCCACTTAATAAACTACACCTGGATAAATCAATCAAACCCACATGTCAACTTAATTCTACAAAAGGTCTTCCAAATATCAAGGTTGTTCAGCACTGTGTCAACAATTTTTCATCAAAATAACTGCTTTCCACTACTTGGCTAGTGCCCCAAAGACTAGTGTCTTGACAATGAACACTCTCACAAAATCAGTTGTGCCAATGAGGATCTGACTCAGAACCCTAATACAATTCCAGTATCATCTAACTACATGGGTGAAAGTTGAAGAATTTCAAAAACCTCAAGTCTGTAGTTCTTTATCCTTCAAAGGCATGTTTGCTACAGCATTTTATAGGGACAAAAAGTCTCAAAAACCAGATATTCAGAAATAATCCTGAACACGCTCACCCATGTAACTACAAGGCCAAACATTGTAAAAAGAATTTCTCACCTTGAATTTATTCTGCCTCAAGAGGTAGGGTTTACGGCAGAATTCCCTGAGTCTTTTGTAAAGCTGTGTCTCTGTGTTGTACAGACACTCTTCTGTGTAAAAGGAAAAATAAGATTAGGGTATATTAACATACTGTGGCATACGTATATATCTTTACTCATCCCCCACATAATGGACATTGTCAAAACTTTGTAAAAATATCCCAGGCAAAATAAGTTCTATCAAAACCTACAGTTTGAAATTTTTGATAAACTCTTTCATACCCTAAATCCCCATAGCTTTTTCCCATGTAAGCAAGCCATACACATATTATTCATGATATAGTTTACCTTAATATCAACCTCTTAGTTTGGAATGATTCACAATAACTTATCAACAGCAGGACACTTCGGAAACTGCTTTGACGAAAAACCAAACATGCACACCATGATCAATTTCTCCTTATGTCACAATGGCTTATATATGTGTACACATTATCACAATCAAAATTCCATGTTACATATTTCATGAATACTGTCTTTACACATACACTATATCTTTCAATTCTCTTTTGTCACAATGGTTGCCAAAATTACTTTCGACAGGTATGCTAAAATAGAGGAGAGTTGGTAATTTAACCAATATCAGTGGTTGCCCAAATCACCTTTCATGTGACAGGTAAGTTAGAATAAGCAACGGGTAATTCAACCGACAACATGGCTAGTTATGCCATTTTACTTACTTGGAAATATCTCTGGATACACCAGTTTGTTGGGACATAATGGAAAACATCCTAGGTGTACTGCCTCCAGCCTAAAACAGACGATGTTTGACATAAACATACACATATAAAAATACAACAATATGTATAAGCATGGGACTGATTCCTGTTCGGGGGGTTAATTTCAGGAGACTCAATAATACAAAAAAATCCTGTCATCAGTGCTATTTCAAAGCCAATAACAAGGTGCAATATAACGTTAATGGTATTCCGTAGTGACCACAAACAAACACTCCCATGACAAATCATGGGGCCATGTCAGACATCGCAACATATAAAACATCCAGACGTCATAATATGTGACATCATAAAACATTCTCTATTTGGTTACTGATGAAATAAAGACAACTTGAAAGTCAAAATAAAATGTCGTTAAAACTATGCAGTCTTCGTTTGGTTGTATGAAATACATACAAAATAGCTGTTCAAAGCATCATTAATTAAGGAAGTGTCAATATATCTAATTGTGTACAGACTATATGAATTGTATCTCAAAACCATTACGATACCATTATTCACCGTATATGTTTTACATCGATTGTGAAGGAAGCTTAAAGCTTGTTCAAAGCCACTCTCGATGACTGCTTCCTGGATACTTAACCAGTAATCGCACCGGTTTGTGGGTTAGTCCCGGAAATCGTCAACCCGCCTGACGGAGATTCGAACCCGGGACCCTCGGTACAAGAGCCTGACGCTCTACCCCTACACCAATGTCGCCCACAAATAGTTTCAATATAAAGTCACTGTATACAGACTCTGAAACTTCAAAACCCACTGATCATGCATTCAGTGGACATTCTTCAGTGTGAACCACATGACAGTACTGCTGTTGTAAAGTTTTAAAGCAACTGTATTTGAACGTCCAAATTTGTTCATATCTGTGAACAATATAACAAACATACATTGCGACTCCGAAGAACTCATGGTCTGCTGTTGATATTACGCAGTCTGCTTCATGCAAAATTTGGTAATACTTCAGTTTGGACTCCATAAAACCCCAGTTCTCTATCTTATCTGCTAGTTTGAGTTTGTTTTCAAGAAACACATCTGCAATGAAAAATGGGGTTAAACACTATTCACTATGAAGCCCTTTCTAATACATGAAACACAGATGTCAAACATTTCATTTCTCTAAAATTTCTGTTTATCATAATAGTTTCGAACCATTACTCTAAAGAAAATTAAAATCTTCGGAACAAAATTATAAAAATGTTCAATTGTTAACTTAAATCTGTATCAGTAACTAGTAATTTTCTGTTATATGGCAATAGCAGTGGGCAAAAAATAACAGGCAGTATTGTTTTTGCAACCACTGTAAAAGGGAGACAGAATCATGATGTATGCGACAACTTCCTACTAAAAACAGGCATATAGGAGCTTTCCAAATGACTTGAATCCTGTTATAAGATGGCTTAGCCTAAAAAACTTTCAATGCACTGTCTAAGAGAGGTCACTTATGATTGTACATTAAAAAGAAGGTAAGACAAATGACTTTGGGTAGATACCATTGTGGCAGGATAATTCACTCATTAGAAGCAATTTCATTTCTAAGTCTGCTGCTGCAGATTCCACAAGAGAAGAAATTATGGAGCAAGGGGTTAGACAAAAAGTATTTATGTCAGATTTTTCTGTTTCTTTACAAACCTGGATATTCTGTGTATGATTCCCCCAAAACAGACAGTCTGAAGTCACAGCCAACATCTTGCAGTCGATTCATTACACGAAACATCATGGCTGGGTTTTTATCATGTTCCCTAAAACATATAAGTGCTATATTTTAACAGCATAAACCTCTTTCGAAATTGTTCAACAATCAATAGGGTGGCTTTAATTCAAGCTTAGTTATTTTAAATCATCATTCATTCAACAATATCTCAGCACAGAAGCAGGAGAATGCATTTATCACTTGTGAAATGAGTGTGTTTTTATAAGTTGTTAAATGAGTTTAACTCATTGAGATTCTTTGGCAACCTCTCTTTATAAAAATATTTGAAGTAAAAGACAAACACTTAAGGAAATGACCAATTACATTGTATTTTGAGGTTAACCCACTTAAGCATGTTGTGTGGAGAAGCCAAAAACTGGCTATAGAAATCATTATATTGAAGTGTTGTTAGTGAAATATCTCAATGGCAATAATATTTACATAAACCACATTGTTTAAACGTTTTTATCCTAAAACGCTTGTGAAAAAGGTTCTTAAAATTTATATTAATCACTCTTGATTTTGCTTCCTGCTTCCATAATTAGTACTCATGCCAAATGAAGATGAATTAAAGGTTGCAAAGTGGGACCCACTACTTAAAGGATTTGAACCAACAACCTTTTTGTCTCAAAGCCAATGCTTTACCCCTGGGTAGCTTTTCACAAATCCAATGCTAAGAACTTGCATAAATTCAAATCAATATTCCGTTTCATTTCAATGTTAAGAAATTCAAAGTTGCAAAGTAACATTTCATTGGAATCGTCTCTCTGAGACACTACAAATGACATGTCACATTACAATATTGTTTGTTTTGTAAGATAATATCCATGTTTCTCAATTTTGAATTATATGAATACTTTTCTTAAATCATTTCGTCTTAACGCTACCTTGGACAATTTTCTTCCTCAATGAACCACATCTAAACAAGATGGCGGCAACCGTGAAATACCGGAAATACAAACTTTTTCCTCAGCCGCAACACTGTGCGGTCTATATTATTTTCCTTCCAAACTTTCTCTACCGTATACAGCTCACCTTGTTAAAAGCTTCGCTTCCAAAACACTTAGCACTTGTATCAATATACAAATCAAAAAGAAAAAATGGTATTTACCATCGATGTGGCCACACTATACTTAAAGGTTTCCTCTTTTTGTCTGGATGACAATGTTCTGGCTGGGTCTCCCCTGGAGTCGACTGGTTTCCAGTTGTAGCTGTGTCACAATCCACATCACTCCCTGGAGCTAATATGTCATGACAATTGCCAGTTGTAAGTGAAGAAACATGACCAGTTTTCATGTCATTGTCTTTTAGGTTTGTGTTCGATGAAGCTGTTCTTGGGCAACCAAGATCAACCTTTTCTAAACTATCTCTGATATCATCAATGTTTGGGAACACAATCGGAAAGTTGAGCACACTACACTTCTTGCGTATCTGGTCGGACACACCCTTCGGTTTTTCATACGGGATTCTGTTTAAGAATGTGTCTATTGTCTTGAGAAAGGATTCCATGTTGTACACAGAGTTAAAAAGGACAATGTCAGCAACCATACTGAAATAAGAGTATGGATCTAACCATTAAAACTGTTTGTACATGTAAACAGATGTGAGGATATTTGGAAGTTAAAATTTAAGATCTTTAAAGCTGTGCAACTGTTGTATAATTCTCACTTAAGAATAGTGATTGGATGCAAAATCAGTTCGTATTTAAATGTGTTTAAAGCCTGTAAACATTGCATTGATATAAGTCCAAAAGTGTTGAAACAGTTTTGAGATCTTCTGCATGTCGCCTGCACACACATGAATATATTGACACCTTCTGAATTTATCTAATTGGCTTTCAATATTTGTTTTAAAATGTGTCTTATATTTGAACTTGAAATCACATGTTGCCTCTCAACTTTGGTTTGAATCCCGTAGTTGTCACTTTAATGGTTCTGCACCGCTTGACCGACCCTTATGGGCAGTTGAGCACGGGGTTTTTCTCCATCATTACAAGTTGGGTATCGCAACATAACTGAAATAATGTTGATGCGGTGTAAAATTCCATAGCAAATCTGCGACACGCACCAAGAGGTAATGTTGTTGTAGCCATACTGATAATCTCGATCTGTCTCTTTCTGTTTTGGATACACCAGCTGGTTCTCGTGAAAGTAGAGCACCTTCTTCAAGGGAGATAAATCTGAGCGCAGGGAGACAAGCTCACAGAGATTCAGCACTGAGCTGGCAAATAGTACCCTACAAAAGAAGAAAAATAATTCCTAGTACCCTATAATGGGGGTGAAAAAGAAGTTCCTTATATCATACAAGGTGAAAAGGTCCTAGTTAGTTTTTAATCCTTAAATTAAGTGTGTATACAATGCATTAATATGCATTTTAATCCTAAAGTTTGACATTGCTTTTGACGTCTACCGCATGTACATACTTAGATAAATTGATGCTTCCTAAATAAACTATACTACAGCTACTTTTAATTGTATATCAAACAACAATACAATTAATAACTATATTTTTTCAAAGATATTTTGTTTTAATTTCAAATTTCTCTTTTGTGAACAAACACCTTTTAACCCTTTCCCAAACAATAACAACATTTGACGACTTTGTTGCAGACGACTTCAGAAAACATTATGGGAAAAGGAGAAATTGTTCGTAACGCGCAATTTTTCATTTTCCCACAATGTTTTCTGCCCTATTAGAAGATTATTTTCCAATTTCATCACATTATGAAATGTCGTCTGCAAACTCTTTCACTTTGAGACAGTCGAAATTTGTTGTTTGGGAAAGGGTAAAACAAGATTAATTATACTTATGATTGAATCACCTGTAATTGTCACTTTTAGGAATCATCTGACTCATGTTGAGGGCAGATATGCGCGCCTTCCAATGCCACTTCTTTCCTGGCAAGGTGACAGGTATGATCCCAGGCATGTCCTTACACAGCAGGTCCACAAGCTGTTTGTGAGATCCCCCATTGAATGGCTCAATCAGCAATACATGTCCAGGAGAGGTAGCTCTAGCACACATACTAACTGTATGGCAATAAAATAACAGGTTGGATAATTAGTTTGTCAGCAGGTTTAAGGCAGGTTTCAATAAGTTTATGTTTGTACGCTTTTCAATTAATGAACGGTCATGAGTGCTTTAGTACGTGTTTCCTGGATGACCTACCAGTACTAGGCCAAGGACACTCCACAGTGAAAATAGATGGCCGCCTAGGGGGATCAAACCCGTATTGACCAGTCTTTAGTCCCCGACGATAACCATTATACCACTATATACTGCTATATTCCTTTGATATGAACCAGTACCATCTTCTTTAGACATGGAACTTATTTTCCAAATGTGTTGCTTTTCCCAATTTAGCTGCATAATTGCACATAAGATGGAATGCTAGGGTGATGGTCGGTTCGGGTAATGACTTGTTCGGTAAAAAGGTAAACTAGAGTGAAATGTCTGGATAGTTCAGCAAAATACTATACTAGTATGATGGTTCTTAGAAGTTGTCGTATATAGTGTACATAGTAAATGAAATGTACTTGTTATAGCATCTATAACGTGAAATTATTCTTTTAAACAACTTATTTGATTGTTTTAAAACTTAGGGTGTGAAATTACTACTTTTATTGATTAATTTGATTGTTTAAATCATAAAACGAATTGAACAATTTTAATTTAATCACATAATTGATTATTAACTGGCCTTGTGTTACTAGCAATTAGCTAGCAGTTTGTGCTTTATGGGCGTCTTGATTGCGACTTGGTACATATAAAAGGGCAATGCACAAATCCAGTAGCAATCACTATTTAAAATTAGAGTAAAATAATGAACCCAATGGAACTGTTGTTCTCTGTAGTATAGGTTTTTACCAAACCATCCAGACCTAGTCATTTACCGAACTGAACTGTAATCGAATGCTATATATACTAGTTGCATGGTAGTTTTCATTGGGCAGTTTATCCTTACATTAGGCATTAAAAGAATCCAGTCTATTATTTCTCAATCAATTACCGATTTATTCAATTGAAGCAGCGCCGAAACATTTAAAGTGCTTCAAATCAGCTCTAAATCATATTATACCATTCTGCGGTACATGAAATTATTTCAGTTACATGTGATCTTTTAGATAAGTCGTCACATGGAATTGCATAAATAAGTCTTTTTCGACATGTACATACAATAACTACTGTAGGTTGTTTGGAAAAAATAGAAACAAAAATAAAGTTCCGTTATTTCAAAACTCATAAAATGATAGTTAGATACAAAATCAATCAATAATAATGAAAACACCTTATAAATCATACCGAGTTTCGAACCAAAAACCATGGCGGCTTTTCAAACAAGGGGAATAACTTTTAAACTGTTAAAAATCTATATCTCTATTGTAGCGAGACAAAACAGCCTGAGAATCGGTCTCTTGTCTTCCTGACAACCTTGACGAAAAAAGGGCAGTTCCGTGCTAGAAAAAAGAAAGTCAAAATAACTGTGAAATGATAAAATGCGTTCACTTAACGGTAATAATGTACCCCACGTCGGACTATATTTGACTTTTTAAACAATGGCGAATTTAAAAGTGCGGAGCCGGCGTACGCCCCTCCCCCTAAAATGTGTCGGGTATGCCTTTTGCTTCCCTTTTGATGCCAAATTTACTCTTTATAACTCTATTGTATGACTCTACACAAGCAAGGTATGCACAAATCGAAAAGAATTATGTTGACCCATTGGCATTACCCATTTAACTGACGCCCATTAGGCCTAAATCAGGCCTGCGCCGTAAGAGTCACAGACTAAGGCTGACCCAAGCTGAAACTGTGTTGCGGAATGACATATCTACTTCTGGGGTATGCATAGGCCAGGGGTCCGTTTTACTAAACAAGTTACGGAAAATATTTGCGTAAGTCATAATTGATAAACATGGATAGTATCTTCAATGAAAGAACAATATTGTAATGTGACACGTTATTGGAAGCGTCTCGGAGAGACGATTCCAATGATGTGTTACTTTGCAATATTGCTTTGCCCAACATGGAAAAAAGCGGAATTGTTGTTTTAGACTTACGCAAATCTTAAGCGTAAACTGTTTCGTAAAACTGTACCCAGGACCCCAGACTACTTACCCAGGTGTTTTGTTGAACAGCAATTTAACCGAAAATATAATTAAGTTTGTCTGTTTACCTAGATCGGACACATTTTATAGCTGGACTCTGTTTTATATAGGTGGTAGAATGTTGCAAATTTTCGGTAATAAGATCACCTATCGACAATGTTCTTTGGGCCTGTATCAAATCTTGGTTTCCGCAACCATTACTGTTCGGCATGGTCTAAGGATAAGAAAACATATTTCTGGTTGCTTTTAATAATACGTGACTCGGTGTTTAAGGTGGTGAACTCAGAACTCGGGGATTCGAGGGAGTGACCTTTGGCAAGTCACTTAATTCAGAGCCCTATCCTAGTAGGCCCTACTGGTGTATCCAGGAACGCCGTAATAAAACTGAATAATTTCAAAGCCGTAATTATGGGGAAAATGAATTAAACAATACCATCTTAAGGAGAGCACTGAACTTATTCGCCATCAAACCCGTATGAAACATCAAATGTTTTTGAAAGCACAAAGGATAATGAAATGGACGCTGGGATAGGACTATAACATCAAAATATTAACATGCCATTTAAGATAGTGGAAGTTAGGTAAGGTAAAATAAATAAGTTGTTTTGTTAATGTTACACTTGTACAAATAACAGTTGTTCACATGTAACAACCGCAATAAATAAGACAAGCAGTAATTCATTCGGAACACCTCGGCCATTTCTGAAAATAACCTCGGAGGTAATGGGGAGCCATTTTGAAAGTCCGTTTGCAATCGATCTTCTCGGCAATCCCCGACACAAGCCGGGGATTACCGAGAAGATACGATTGAGAAAATATGAAACAAAGATGTGTTGATATCATAATCTTTTATGAAAACATTATCAAAAAATATTCAATTGTGATATATAACCAATTTGTGTGTATTTACATAAATATATAGTGTCTGTGTGCATGTTGTAATCATGTGAGTTATCCGCCGGAAAACAGCCGAATTACCCCAGAATTTCTGGTGTATTCATGAATTGCTTACGAAGTATATCTACCGACTTGTGATGGGGATTGCCGAGTAGATACGATTGGCAGTAATTGTGACAATCAAAACGTTATTTATATGTGACAACCTGAAAAAATAACAAAAGAAGCTGTAACAAGAGTACATAAGAGGACCTGTCCTATTACACTTCCTGTTGACAAGTCATAATTTTTATCAAATTAATATCCAGTTTGAAGGAAATACTACCTACCCTACATGGCCAAATATGCATAAATTCAACAGTATGCCGAATCATTCAGAAAATAACAACATTATCACTCTATTAGAATATATATTTTACTCAACAAATTGAGAATTGAATAACCCTTTTAAATAAAAAGATCTTCTATAATTCCATGTATTTGTGAAAATGTTTGTTAAAATTGCAATATAACATGTTATGTTGATAATGTAATACATGCTAAGGATGTATGCATATGAATATTCAATAATGATAACTTGTTAATCATGAAAGATAAATGGAATAGGGTACGTATTCAGGTGGCGCAAATGAGTTAGCTGCATGCGCTCTTTGTCTGTAAGTCAACTTGGGTTTGGTTTACATAGTGATAGTAAACGACTGGCTTGAATGACATTGTCAAAGTACTGAGTAAAGGCTTAAAGAACTGAAAACAATTATGCATAACATGTCATATATTTTGTCATGTGCTATTAAATGCTTTCATATTCTTAGACCACACGACCTTCAGATTGAAAGTTTTAAAGCAACTTAGGCCTATCTAGAAATAGAAATAACCTGTAGACATATATACACCTTAATGATAGTGAAAAGTTACTCGTTTCAACAAGTAATTAACTTGTAATAAGTATATGTACAAGCCTAAGTAATGAAATCGTAAGTACTTTAATCTCAGTTTACAATCCATATCAAGTTTTATCTAATTATTTTAGAGCTGTAACCGACTTCGCGTTTATACAAACAGGTTAGATCCAGACAAGCCACCAATTTACTTGCCGGCTGGCCTGCCATCTAACCTGTTTTCTACTCTGTGTATCTTTCCTCATCAAAATTAAGCAGATACTTTGGGTTTTGATAAAAATTTAATTTTAGAAAAGTACCTAGCATTCTAAGGGTTAAGCATACAATGGCATTTACAGCTGTGACATGTGAGAAACGCTGTCGTCACCTTCAAACACCATAGGTATCATGTCAAACAGAACTTACGTGCTTTTTCAAAAATCTACATTCTTTTTAATGAAGCGGGAATATAGTTGTTTACACAGACACTTAACATTAATTGGATAATTGTATAACTCCAAAACAATAATTATCCACAAAAATGTTTTTTTAACAGGTAAAACAATCCTAATACAAAAGAACAACCTTGGTAACATAAAGTCGCTATTTAATTATAATGATATATGAATAGTACTGTGAGGTGTCCTCCTCATGTTATCTCGTATACGCAAAACTATGCACCGGAAGTTGAAAGTTAACATTTCTTAAAATCACACTTTTAGAAACTACGTCCCGGAAGTAGTCGGCCAGAGATGCGACACTAACAAAGTGCTATAGAAATGTGGTGTTCGACGAATGCGTTTGATATCTTCGTATACGATTTACAAATATAACATTTTGTATATATGGCCGTAAACCGCTGGCAGTGACCGCCTAGGTAACCAAGCCTCTTCTGTTTCTGACTACAATGTACCACGCGATGCGGGTCACAATCGCTAAACCAATCAGAATGGAGGAATACTCCAGCGGAGACCACGTGATGTTTTGAACTGTAAGAATGATTTCTGATGGGAAATGCGTCATAGTAACGTTAGTAACAGGGTCAATGGCGTTACACAATGGGACCATGCTGTTGGCGGCGCACCTGAAATTACAAAAATCAAGTTGTAATTCACTAAAATAGCTATTGTGGATACTATATATCCTGTGGATTGTTAAGATTTAAGAGTTAATGGAAAAACGTGTTTAAATATACATGTATATGAGAATGTGTTTCTAGAATACCAGATTTGAGTTGTAATGCCAAAAAGAATAATAATAGTAGGGTATTCTTTTTTTTACGCAATAGATATTCGTAGGTGTAAGCATGATATACTGCTAATACCGGAAATTGTTCTTTAACCAATGTATATTCTCGTTCAACCTTTATTATGTAACTGCTTACATCGATTTTATTTTATATAACCTGTATATGAATGCATGATATAAATTCCTACAAATTATGTTAAAAAGAACTTTGTAAACAACATAACTGAATAAAAAATCTTAAAAAAAAATGGGTATATAGTAGACCTAAAAGTATAGTAATTTTGATTTTGTTCATGGCGTTATGAATGGGCATTGTCATGACACGGATGTAAATTGAAAGCATTTTGATGGGCATTTTTGATACGGAGTATTAAATGAATGCAAGAAAAAGGGTATGTTTTGACACGGATGGGTATTTACTTTTTAAAAATATTCCAATTGAAAGCATTTGGTGAACATACCGACGAGTTTGAGCGATACTTTTTAAGTTAAACATACAACAAGACATATTACTTTTTGGTGGTCTGGAGTTTCAATTTCCCCAAGTAACAGTTTCTTATATGAGATGAAAGGATTGTTAAATGACGATACAGTTATATATCTTTACTGGTATCTTTTTGAACGAGCAAATTATACTTCTCAATTATTTTATGACAATCTACAACAGCCAGTAAGGGTTAACTAGACTCAAAACAAAATGGGAGAACAGGGAAGACATGACACCATGCACTTACCGTATTGGTTCTGCGTGTTTGAATTCTAACGCTATAAAGGCGTTCAGGCCGTACGTAAAATAGGATGCATACTTTCCCCATTGTAACCAAACGGGTGGGGTGCTGAATGCGCCTCCTGTTGAATTAAAAGCATAGTATGACAATAAGAAAAGAACAAGAAGAATGGAAAAAAAGAAGCGATATAGATTTTTTATCAAGAAGACGAAACCCAGTGTTGGGTGCGGAAAAAATCCTGTACACTTAGTTTAATACATGTATCTTCGTTTATACACCGTGTCTTCACTCTTCATGGTAACGTCATTTTAAGTTTTTAAGTTTGCCTTTTAGCATTTCTATTATATATCTTGGAACGCTCAAGCACTTATTACCTTAACCGACCAGTGCAACATATCCAGTTGGAATAAAGCAAAGGAACCGTTATTTACACTTAAGCCGGGAGGTACATACACGTAGATGTACATGTACCAATAGTGCCAAACCCGGAAAGTCGAAGTCGTACAAACACGCAGATATGTCCCAGGTATTTTGGACTGAAAACTCTAATTTATCGGTCAAGTTAGCCAACTAGATTACTCTAATGTTGTGGTAATATTGAATAATTTAGTTGACACTTATTCATTTAACAAGTTCTTATGCTTAGATAAATCACTTTCGATATGTATGGTATGTTTTTATATATGAGTTTTACATCGCTCAACATTTTATCAGTTTTGTTGCGATAAACGATTACTACTGATGACGGAAGTCCCCATACTCATCTACCCATAAGGGCTTGTCAAGGGATGTAGAACAACCGGTATTCTGTAAGTCAGACGGGAGACTACCACTAATGAAAATTAACCAAAGCGCTGATAGCGCTGAAGGACTAAGGTGCGTTTAAAGCAAGATGATTGAGGATACATTTGAACATTTCTTTGGGAGTACATCTCGAGGAAAACAGCTGCTTCTTTTACCACCATTACTATAATTATTATTTCTGTGAACAGAGACTGAACGATAGTCTATTTTACGATTTCTCGTGAGGCAACAGTTATAATAATATAGAGCAAAACAAAGCGAGTAAATCCGGACTACATTCCTAGTTCCAACAAGGTATTAGTCCGCACAGTGAAGGTGGATGTTTAATGAGTAATTGGGGCCAGGCCGCTGTTTGTGTATCGATAAAGTACCGTCCCTCAAAATGTGGTATGTAAATTCAATGGACTAAGGCGCTGTCGCACCCTTAGTCCAAAAATACCGTAACCGGGATTCAAAGCCATGCAGAGTAGGGTCATACGATTTCAGGTTCTAAACTCTAACCAGTTGACCACGAAGGCCCCTGTATGTTCTGTTTAAAATATATATTACCCCACAGCATCATTGAGAGAAGACCCAGAGGTACGACAAGCACCGTCCATGGTGGGTTCAGGGCAGCACCGAGTAACAATCCAACGCTCTGGAATGAAAGATGAAACAAAAACATGCACATTTTATCACGTTTTAGGCGACCACTTCGTAACATTGCTTTGACGGCTTTACGCTGACGGTATTCATGTTATACAAGATGAGAGTCATGCGGAATGTCTTTCGTCTTCTTATTCAAGTTAAACTTGTACTGTCATGTAATTATGTTAAAGATTTATCATTTACGTATTTATTCCACAGACTGGAAGAAAAAAAAGAACATATTTCACTTGTAAGATAGCAAAGTTGATCAAAATACCATTTTTGGATTTCACCTCGCATCAATTAGAAAAGAACGTATGATAACAGAAATCAATCGTTACTACTCGGGTATTTCCGTGAGCTGAGAAGTACACCTCACAATCGTAACTACTCGGGTATTTCCGTGAGCTGAGAAGTACACCTCACACGTAAGTGTAAGTTTACAACATTTCGGACGAATCGTTCCCGGCTTATAACACATTTCCTTTGTTTATCCACGTTGAGTAGTTCAATGTATATACGAAGGTGTTGAACATCATCTTAAATTATTATTTTTGATTGGTAATTAAAACATAATAATTGTTTCCATACTTTAAGATTTTCATATGATTTTGTTTTAATTCAAACATATGGTGATAAAGAAAAGAGAAAGAAATAACCACAATTAATGAACAGCATAAAAAATACGGTAAGAATGATTTGAACAAAACCTGGTTTCTAAATCAAATTAAATGACCATTTAGTTTTTATATTAAAGATCTATTCTTGTAAACGAAAGGAAAATGAAAGAAGTCTTGCGAGAAACAATATGGCGGCTTCCGTATTACTTCAGCTGCGTTTTCATTGGATAAACCCGACGAGTTCCGATTAGATGGACATACCTGCGCGGCAATGACGTCAACAGCCAGAACACCTAAAGACCCGATAAATGCCACGACGTTGTTAAGGTTTGCCACCCAGTAGATAACACACAGGTATAGACATGGTTGGAGGACTGTTAACGGTAACTCGCTCAACGTCTTTGCTATACAGTATGCTGATGTCTTGTAGAGCTTGTACTTCCGTTCGTGTTGGATAACCTTAATCTCTTTAGGGACTGTGGACATTGGGAGAAAACGACATGAGGAAAAATATGATGGGTTATACTTCAAACACATCCGTAAACACTCGAGTACAGTTTGTATTTCCGAGACCTGAGAAATACTCGTCGTTTATAACTGCAGGTTGACAAACTTTGTGTTAAATGCTCCGCCGTATAACACATTTCCTTTGAATGTCCACGTTGGGTATTTCAGTGAATGTTGAAAAAATGGAAATCATTTTAAGTCTTTAGTTTTGGTCGGTAATTCACACTCAATAGTGAAAGTTTAAAATGTTGTATAAGACGGTTTCATTTGAAAATGAAAGTTCAACAAAAGTAGAATTGCAAGAAGCAACAAGACGGTTTCCATGTTATGTCCCATGTGTATCAAGTGGACAAACTCGATGAGCTCAGATCGACTATAAATATTGTAGTAAATATCTCGTAAGCTCAATGTGCTTGTGCACATTTAAGACTATTTGCAAGACTGAATGCTATGTCTTTGAACCAATATGCAGTATAATATTTTATGTGAAATAGTTATTGAACACAGACTTGATATAAAATGTATCTAATTATGTAGCTTTTGAATTAGGCTCATCAAAATTTCAGGCAGCTTTCAACAACTTAATTGCATTATTAAAACGTATTCTATAAATTAGGAATTTTACAAAGAAATCGAATTGTTGTTAAAGAAAACGTTACATGAAAATTTCAACAATAAGGATTATACTTACACGTTAAAATGGCGTCGAGCAAGGCGAAGAAAGCCCACTGTACTGTTGTGAAGAAGAACTTAAAAGATGCAAGATGTACTAGCATAAAGCCTTAATAAATGTATAAATGAACGAACGAACGAACGAACGAACGAACGAACGAACGAACGAACGAACGAACGAACGAACGAACGAACGAACGAACGAACGAACGAACGAACGAACGAACGAACGAACGAACGAACGAACGAACGAACGAACGAACGAACGAACGAACGAACGAACGAACGAACGAACGAACGAATAATTGAAAATAAATAATGCTACTTTAAAGACCTCCGGCCAACAGAATGATATCCGGTGCTAAGGAATATTAAGATATCATTTACCCAAATCAGCCTCAATGTGTTTGTGCATATTGTAAATCATGCCCTTTACTTTTGTTTATACTATATATGCAACATATAAAACGTTATATCATTCAAAAAGTATTCAACAACAACTGCTATTCTTTATATGTGTATATAAAGGACCTCCCCTTAATTATCAATGTACCATTGAAATCAAAATTACATGAATGAAAGTTGGAATATCAAATTTTTAATCCATAAACAATTCTTATAATATGAAATTGATTTTATAACGGCATTTGTTCTGTTAAATCTTTGACTTTGTTATTCTGACTTTTCTTACTTTTCTCCAACAGGGGTGGAATACCTTTTAAAGTCTTACCAGGCCCATTCTATCCTTGATAGTTTCCTCTGTCCTTGGTGTCTGCCACCAAACTAACACACATAACAATAGTATATAACCATTCTGTGCCAATCTGGAATAGAAATGAAACATTAACATTATACCTATCCAAATATTCGGGTGTCGGTGCTCGTCTATTTCAAATTAAAAAAATGAAAATCATTCCTGTAAGAAATTCATAATTTGCATATTTCTTTGTTTGTTTTCCGGCAATATTTCCTGCCCTTTTGTATAGATATGACCTTATTATCTGTAGATGACTTTAATCAATTTCTAATATAGGTGGTCGAAATTGTCATATTCATAATTCTAATTCTAAAACTGCATGATCCACACAAAGAGCCGCATTTCATTTATTATCTTACACATTCAAACCCCTTTTGTGGATATGCAACCTTTTCCGGACCACTAAATGATCCTTCCTGTTGAATCACGTGACCAATGTTGACGAACTTAAGTCCAAACAAGGTTGCCGCGCCCAGACATTTTGCGAAGACCAACTGTTTGGAACATGCGCACTCGTCGATTGCGATTTCTCTGCCGAGTGTAAACCTAAACGCCGTTATAAAGCATTGGTTACCAGCAGAACTCGAAAGTTAATGGTCACCTCATGCGGGGTTCACAATGTGGCTGCCATTGGCAAAAGGGGGTGAAAAAGGCAAGAATACCTGGGTGCGGCCAGCTTGTTCGTACATAACCTCGTAAACATTGGACACGTGATTCCCCCGCATGTGAACTACAGGGGTAGACTCACGGAATTGCTGCTCTTATATATGTTTTAGGCATAGCAAAATAATTCAAATTTTGATGACGCGATGTAAAACCCCTATAACAAACTAGTTATTTATCCTTACGAGATCGGACTAAAGATCCGTCGTCTGGCGTTATGGAAACAGCGCGGGAAAAGTACCGCCACCTGGTGGGAGAATGCCGAATGGAATCCATATGTTTGACTGGTTCCGCGCAGCTTACAATCGTCTAGCAGGTTACCGTCTTCCATCATCACGTGATCGTCACCTGGGGAAACAACATGGCGGTGAAAAGTTTGCTACCGGGGAATAATGACCGATTAATTGTTTCTGGATTTACTTCATTTCATTATCATTATCATTTCTTATTGCAGCGACAGTAAATCTATAGCTATGCTCCCGGGGTGAAAATAAATGTTGAACGGTGTTTTTTTTTTTACTTTAGTTCTACTTTGATAACATGATACATCATTCATGTGGAAATGCATGTGTACCAATGCATACATGTACATCTAAAAGATGAGGGATCTCTCTACTATAGTTCACCATTTACATGGGTTGCCATGAATTATCTCTCTATCATGAATCACCATTTACAAGGATGAGATCTTAAGGAATAGATATATCTATTTCATAACTCTTTATTTACATGGATAAGATCTTAGAAATAGGTATATCTCTAAAAACACTCACTTGTATTAATTACCATTTACATAGATTACGTCTGTACCAATGGATAGTATCTCAAGTATCACTCACCGTTTACATGGATTAAATATGTACCAATAGATAACCTCTCAAGCATTAATCACCATTTACATGGATTATATCTGTACCAATTGATAACCTCTCAAGCATTACTCACCATTTACATGGATTATATCTGTACCAATTGATAACCTCTCAAGCATTACTCACCGTTTACATGGATTACATCTGCACCAATTGATAACCTCTCAAGCATTACTAATCGTTTACATGGATTATATCTGTACCAATATATAACCTCTCAAGCATTACTCACCGTTTACATGGATAATATCTGTACCAATAGATAACCTCTCAAGCATTACTCACCATTTACATGGATAATATATGTACCAATAGATAACCTCTCAAGTATCACTCACCGTTTACATGGATTATATCTGTACCAATAGATAACCTCTCAAGTATTACTCACCGTTTACATGGATTACGTCTGTACCAATAGATAACCTCTCAAGCATTACTCACCATTTACATAGATTACGTCTGTACCAATGGATAGTATCTCAAGTATTACTCACCGTTTACATGGATTATATCTATACCAATAGATAACCTCTCAAGCATTACTCGCCATTTACATGGATTATATCTGTACCAAAAGATAACCTCTCAAGCATTACTCACCATTTACATGGATTACATCTTTACCAATAGATAACCTCTCAAGCATTACTCACCATTTACATGGATTACATCTGTACCAATAGATAACCTCTCAAGCATTACTCACCATTTACATGGATTACATCTATACCAATTGATAACCTCTCAAGCATTACTCACCGTTTACATGGATTACATCTATACCAATTGATAACCTCTCAAGCATTACTCACCGTTTACATGGATTATATCTGTACCAATATATAACCTCTCAAGTATTACTCATCGTTTACATGGATTATATCTGTACCAATATATAACCTCTCAAGTATTACTCACCGTTTACATGGATTATATCTGTACCAATAGATAACCTCTCAAGCATTACTCACCGTTTACATGGATTATATCTGTACCAATAGATAACCTCTCAAGCATTACTCACCGTTTACATGGATTATATCTATACCAATAGATAACCTCTCAAGCATTTCTCGCCATTTACATGGATTATATCTGTACCAATAGATAACCTCTCAAGCATTACTCACCATTTACATGGATTACATCTGTACCAATAGATAACCTCTCAAGCATTACTCACCATTTACATGGATTATATCCGTACCAATAGATAACCTCTCAAGCATTACTCACCATTTACATGGATTACATCTATACCAATTGATAACCTCTCAAGCATTACTCACCGTTTACATGGATTATATCTATACCAATTGATAACCTCTCAAGCATTACTCACCGTTTACATGGATTATATCTGTACCAATATATAACCTCTCAAGTATTACTCATCGTTTACATGGATTATATCTGTACCAATATATAACCTCTCAAGTATTACTCACCGTTTACATGGATTATATCTGTACCAATAGATAACCTCTCAAGCATTACTCACCGTTTACATGGATTATATTTATACCAATTGATAACCTCTCAAGCATTACTCACCGTTTACATGGATTATATCTGTACCAATATATAACCTCTCAAGTATTACTCACCGTTTACATGGATTATATCTGTACCAATAGATAACTTCTCAAGTATTACTCACCGTTTACATGGATTACGTCTGTACCAATAGATAACCTCTCAAGTATTACTCACCGTTTACATGGATTATATCTGTACCAATAGATAACCTCTCAAGTATTACTCACCGTTTACATGGATTATATCTGTACCAATAGATAACCTCTCAAGTATCACTCACCGTTTACATGGATTACGTCTGTACCAATAGATAACCTCTCAAGTATCACTCACCGTTTACATGGATTATATCTGTACCAATAGATAACCTCTCAAGTATTACTCACCGTTTACATGGATTACGTCTGTACCAATAGATAACCTCTCAAGCATTACTCACCATTTACATGGATTATATCTGTACCAATAGATAACCTCCCAAGTATCACTCACCGTTTACATGGATTATATCTGTACCAATAGATAACCTCCCAAGTATCACTCACCGTTTACATGGATTATATCTGTACCAATAGATAACCTCTCAAGTATTACTCACCGTTTACATGGATTACATCTGTACTAATAGATAACCTCCCAAGTATCACTCACCGTTTACATGGATTACATCTGTACCAATAGATAACCTCCCAAGTATCACTCACCGTTTACATGGATTACGTCTGTACCAATTGGCAGTCTCTCTATCAATACTCACCATTTAAATGGATTTCATCTGTACTAAATCAATGGTTTATTCAGTAAATCTAGGCCTCTGGCCCATAAAACATAATGCATAAAACATAATACATAAACCGGGTTAAAGTAGGATTCAGGTTTACATATTTATACACTTCGTACAAATACAATTTAGCTGTTCATATAGAATCAGTATTGTGGGTTTAAATTATCTGGCCATCAACAAAATTATACAAAAAAAGACAATACCAAGGTATTGTATCGCTAGCATAAGGCCCCGATTCCATGGATGCCTTCTCCTTTCATGATGCTATTTACATGAATAACATTGTATTAAGGAAGGGCTTTCCAGATCACTTACCATTTACATGGATGACATCTGCACCAATGAACGTCTCTCGCACCCCATCTGTTATACCCTCTGTGAGCTTAACGTGTCCATTGGCATTGTTCAACCGTGAGATGTTCTCACCTTCTTCACCCATTCTGTGAAAAAAAAAAAGGAAAAGAATAACACAAATAGGTTAATTACAGGCAACTCTTTACTTTTCAGGTTCATCTCCCGTCCCCATGAAAAAAGAATAATGAAATAAAATAATAAGAATTTATGTCGTCGTTTGCAATGTAAACCACTCGGGTCTTTTGCAAATCGGCCGGGATTTGCAGAATGTTATTTTGACACTGACAAGTCTCTTGAACTTTAAAAAGCATCTCTTAAAAAGAAATATTGTGGAATAAAGTAGAACTAGTAGATATATAGGCAGCTTTCAATCAATTCCTGACGCAGTGGTTTCAACTGATCGCTCACAATTCTCCTATGCTGTGATCTTCCTTTCCATTAGGCTGTACTGCATAGTAGCAAAGGAAATTAATCCTGCGCGGAGTTTGATCAATGACTTGTTCTGACAAGGGACTTCGCATCGAAAGTGTAAATAATCCGGACTTTCCCCATGTAGGTTCCATATCTGGCATGTGATAAGGGATTTCTCCTTTTGCCACAATCCTTTTTGAAAGCCGTCTGGTGCAAGAGGCAACCATATGGCGTTAGGTGGTAATGTGCTAAGCTTACCTTATTCTATCGGACAAGTTGACTAGTACCTGATGCTGTGAAGGGTCAAGTACCAACTCCACTGGAAAAAAAATAAAACGCAAATAATTGACCCATTCAGGTACAAGATATTTCATGACTGGTCCGATTTAAAAGCAACGATAGACGATAAATGTAATATATCAAAATCTGCATTTAATTTGTCATTTGGGGTAAAACTCAATTTAAAAAAATTAATACGAAATAACGCGTTATCCTGCTGATCTATTTGGGCATTATATAGCTAAATTCACGTATATGAAAATCTGCTTTTGATTTGTGATTTTGGATAAATATCACCGGAAGAATGCTATGACCAAAGTAATTTAATAAAACTACACTTCAGTAGTAATTGGATAAGACAAAGAATGGTCAACCCATCGATGAGCAACAAAGATACTGTACATACTCAATAAATCCGCGGGACTCTGTAGTTTCGAAGTTTGGAAACCGGCTAAGTCTAAAAAATCGACAAGAGATGTTGGTTCACCCTGATACACGACCTGTAAAAGCAAAATGGCGCTGAACGTTTCGGGAAGTGTGCAATATTACTTAGAAAGCAAGATATAGAGTATCAACCTTGTGGGCAGAAGACAAAACAATGCCTTTACATGGATACAAAGGATGTGTGTGGGGCCTCCGTGGCCTAGTGGTTAGAGTACAGAACTTGAAATCACATGGCCCCTCTCTGCGTGGGTTCAAATCCTGAGAGGGATATGGATTTTCATGAGAGGCAGTCTCCCGACTGACTTACGGAATGCCGATGGTTCTACCCGCCTTGACCAGCCCTTATGGGCAGTTGAGTATGGGGTCTTCCTCCATCATTAAGAGTCGGGCATCGCTACATAACTGAAATAATGTTGATGTGAAGTAAAACCCATATAAAAAAAAAGGATGTGTGTGTTATAACCACTTTTGAAATGAAATTCCAATTTTTATTTAATTACTCAAATTATCTTTTTATTTTATTTCAGAACTGGTTGCGATGTCTTAACACTACTTTGACAAAATGACTGAAACGTTTTATAGGCATTTCATAATACTAACCGATTTTTATATGAGTTATGAACACATAATGTACTTTTTTAAGAGCCACATTAAGAAAATTTGCATACCCCCCACCACCAAAAATTGGAAGCGGAGTTTTGTCAATTGATCAATTGTTTGGGTAAATCATTTGGAATAGCTTTATCGATTACCCAATACTGTATGTTGCATTACCTGTCCGTGATTCAAACATATCACTCTTGTTGCATGTCTCATCAGATGACTTTCCGAAGAACTAGTACTTATAACGACAGCTTTCTTTAACTGCTTAGCAATCATGGAGAGGATCGTCACTAACTGTCGACTGTCATCATAGTTTAGGCCGTGGAATGGGTCCTGGAAATATTCGATGCATTCTGTGAGTGTTATATGCAAGATTCGTACAGTGAAGAAATAACATGTTTAATGATTAGAAAAAGCGTTCTTATTTTGAAAATATTGAAAAACGAGTTTGCTTATTTGCTAAATGACCACCAATTAACTCAAACAGTTCACATACAAGACCTATTATGATAGTCCGAGCATGTATTATGATCTCTGCCATGTACGTTGGTATTGGTCATGCGTGGAGGTTAAGTGTTGGACTCAGAACTAGGGGTCCAGGGTTCGAGCCCAACCGACACCACTGGCTTCGTGGGAGTACCCTTTGGCAAGTCGCTTCAGAGCCATAGCCCAGTAGTACTGGTGGATCCAGGAAAACCTTTAGAGTCACAGTTTTAGGCTTTTATCCTGTTATAAAGCGGTAAACGGTATCTCACCACCCTTACCTCTATAACGAGGACCTCGGCTGGCTGGAACAACTCGAAAGCGATACTCATGCATCTCTTCGTCAAGCTTGTTGCAAACTGTGTTGCTGGAAACAAACGGTGTCTTAGAACATTGAGGGGATCATTCTTATGTCTTTATTTATTGCGAATAGATGGTTGGTGTCGTGAATCGGAGATGTTGTCGGACAAGGCGTGGGAATATTATCCGGTGAGCCGAAGGCAAATCGGATAATAATCCGAAGCCGAGACCGACAACATCTCCTATACAAATACACCAGCCATCTGCATGTATTCTGTTTATCATGTAAACTATATGAATTAAAATAAGCAAGCAGGAATTGAAAATGAAACACGAAGAAAGTGAATCAACAACAAATCATTACTGACAGGTCCGCGCAGCGATCACGTGTTCTAGCGATTGATATCAACATGTTATACGGCACCTTTTATCAGTCTGTAAATTTGTCCCAGCTCATAACACAATTCCTATTTTCATCCATGTTGGTCATTTTAAAATATTACTTTTATCGGAAACTCATACATGATATCTAAATTATAAGTTGTGATATATATCTGTTTCTTCATCAAATTTAATGACTATTTAGAGTTTACATTCAAGATCTATATTTGAAAACGAAAGAACAATTACAAAAGTCTCGCGAGAACCAATATGACGGCTTCCATATTACATCAGAGGTGTGTTTATTGAATAAATCCGATGAGGTCAAATGTTGAAAACATTGTTAAACCCCAATAAAAAAAAGCCCAACTTACGTGTGTGTGCATCATCATGAAGTCCGAGAAGTTGCTCAGTGTTACTGATAAGCCTCATTTTGTCTCGAACATGCATCGACTCAGGTAGGCGTAGCAACCCGGCATACTGCAGTTAAAATACGTTTAGAAATGGACGGAACTCTAAGTTGTTTTACCCTGTACCGAACGCAAAATTTTCAACTGTCCTAAATTGAAAGAGTTTGCAGACGACATTCCAAAATGTGATGACATTGGAAAATAGTTTTCTGATAGGGCAGAAGATATTGTTGGAAAAGGAGAAATTGCTCGTTAAGAGCAATTTATCCCCTTTTCCACAATATTTTCGAGAGTCGTCTGCAATAAAGTGGTTAAATGTCGTTATTGTTTGGTAATGGGTTAACTTATTTATTTTTACATAGAAAGTGAAACAAGTTCTTACAAATTAGATTAACCACAATCAATTCTGCTTCCTGTATACATAACCAGTACTTGGGCCGAATGAGAATAAATGAAAGTTAGTCAAGTCAGATCCCGCTAATCTCGGGATTCGAACCAACGACCCTCGTGTCCAGAAACCGACGCCTTAGCCCTGGAAACTAAACATGCCTGTTCATAGATGTGGGGAAAATTGGAAGTTAAAAATTATTTTCTTTGATAATGCACATCAGCTGTATTGTTATATGACACACACTGAAGAATAATGATTAGAAGCAAAATTATATCGTTTTTTTATTATTTTAATTTAAAATGTTTAAACAGTGAATCCGAAGATGATTTGGCACTTATAGTGCTGGAACCGACTTCATGTGTATGCAAACAGGTTAGATCAAGGCCAGTCGCCAAGTAAATTGGTGGCTGCCTTGTGATCAACCTGTTTGCTACTCTGAGTATCATTCCTACTCAAAATTAAGCAGGAATTTAAGGTTTTGGGAAGCAGGCGACACAAAAATCTATATTTTGAAAAAAAATCCCATCATTCTAGGAATTAATTCTTTGTTTTATATTTTCTTTTATTCAGTAATGTGGTTTACAAAGTTCTTTTTAACATAATTTGGGGAAATTTATATCGTGCATTCATATAAAGGTTATACAAAATAAAATCAATGTAAGCAGTTACATTATAAAGGTTGAACGAGAATATACATTGGTTAAAGAACAATTTCCTGTATTACAAATATATCATGCTTACACCTACGGATGTCTATTGCGTAAAATAGAAAGAAATTCTAAAGAGTGTGTAAACAGTCAATTCGTTTATAACTCAAAATCATGAAGAGTTGTCTGCTACAAAATCTCGGATCAAAAATGAGGAACAAACAAGTTGACGAACTGACATCTCTATCTAACACACGATTTATGAACAAATATATAAGTGTTTAAGTAACACTCCCTTCGAACCCATTGAGAAAACGAAGTGTCATTTACTATGTCTAGTTCTTTATTTATGGCTAGGGTCAAAATTGAGATTCTTGCTATTTATAAACATATGAAATTCGGGTTTTTATTGGCCGCGTTTATAAACCTTTTATTTAATGACTACCATGTTGTTGAGTTTATCAATAAGGATGGTGTTTCAAATGGTGAAAACCATTTCATTCGTAAAGAATCCGCTTTTGTTCACCTAAAACAGAATACTCCTGAAGCAAATAGGACTGAAGAAGAAATTTCTCGTCTTGGGGAACGACTGCCTTCTTTTGTCACTTAGATTTCTTTCAAAACTTAAAGGTTGTTTTGCCATCAAAAGATAAAAGATATTCACACACTAGGTAGCGACGGAAAAACTTAAATAAAATAACGATGTAATGTAACCTTAATATCAATAGTATCGATAGGAACGATTGATCGATAATTCGCATATTCGGTTTTAGGTCCAAATATTTGAATCGCGAACTACTATTCGATTATTCCTTTTTTATTGGGCCAATAAAACTAACTGTATTTGTGCAATAAAAGCTTTTGTAAGCATTGTTTTATTTCCTTCCTCTCCTTCACTAAACTGACCTGTCTACATACAATGGTCTTGCATTCAGACGCAATTCCCATATTAAGATATCGTATGCCACCCATTGAAGCAACTTTGAAAAAATCAAAGCGCTGATAGCGCTGAAGGACTAAGGTGCGTTTAAAGCAATATGATTGAGGTTACTTTTGAAAATTTCTTTGGGCAACATCTCGAGGAAAACAGCTGTCTTTTTTAACCATATCTATAGTTATTATTTCTGTGAACAGAGGCTGGACGATAGTCTATTTTTCGAAAATCTGGACATTTTACGATTTCCCATGAGGCAACCGTTATGATAATATAGAGCAAAACAAAGCGAGTAAATTCGGACTACATTCCTAGTTCCAGGAAGGTATTAGTCCGCAAAATGAAGGCGGATGTTTAATGAGTAATTGGTGTCAAACCGCTGTTTGTGTATCGATAAAGTACCGTCCCTCAAAAAGTGGTAAGTAAATTCAATGTACTAAGGTGCTGACGCACCCTTAGTCCAAAAATGACTCATTTGGTAGCATGCAATACGGTCAGGTCCCAACTGCGAAAAGAGCCAATTACCTTGATGTTTTCTCTTACAGTCAGCATAGGTAAGAACAGATTCGATGACGTCACATAAGCTACGGTTCGTGGGAGGGCGGAATATTGCAGGGAATTACCATTCACTGTCATCTCTCCTTCGTATAGCGGCCAGCGCCCTGCCAGGGTGGCCAGTAATAAGGAGTGTCCGCAATCTAGAATTACATTAACATATCATTTTTGATGACATATAAGCCTATTTCGGCATGTTAGTCCATTTCGGACAATCAAATGACTCATTAGCTCAAATCGGACGAGTACCCATCTTATAAAGAATGTTCGTAACAAAGCATAGCTAGAAAA
The DNA here is from genome assembly GCA_947846245.1 of Cerastoderma edule. Taxonomy (NCBI): domain Eukaryota; kingdom Metazoa; phylum Mollusca; class Bivalvia; order Cardiida; family Cardiidae; genus Cerastoderma; species Cerastoderma edule. The sequence goes on from OX401414.1 coordinate 4,779,961, forward strand.
ATCCACTTTAGATTTATTATCCCCTGTGGGGATTCGATCCCAGTTCGCCGGGGAGAGAATCCAAGACCATAAGCTCTTGGCTAGAGAGTCGGTTCCGTAAGAAGGATGGTATATCTTGTCCTTGTTGCTTATCGCTATGCTGTAGACGGTGGAAGCTGGCACGTCTCTTGATAGCTAAACTAGGCTCCAGAAGTCGAAAAACAAAGAAGAATTTAGCTGGCGGCTAGCCTGTGATCCAACCTGTTTGCATAAGCATGAAGTCAGTTCCAGTACTATAAGGGTTACGTTATTTGCTGTAGTTTATTTGAAGAAATGCGTCATTCAAATGGGCAGTTCTGTATCACTAAGTAAATTTACTTACTTAAACGTCCCCATCAGTCGAGAGTTTATTGTTTTATGTATGCGAAAGTATAATATAACCCTTAACCCACTACCAATATCGACATTTGACCAGTGTGTTGCAGACGATTCTGGAAAACAATGTTGGAATAGTAGAAATTTCTCCTTTTGCCACAATGCTTTCTCAATCTATTCACACACCACAACACCAGAAGTGAAAGGCTTTTCACATGTTAACAACGTTTTTCTAAAGTCGGCTGCTTCAAGTAAAATGATGTCATCTACATGTGGTCAAGAGATCGAACTGCAGAACTCTCAACTTAGAACTCCTTAGGAGCAAATCAATCCTTTCGTCACAATGATTCCTTGCAAACATCATTAAGATTTCTTTATTCATTCAAAGACTACCGTCTGGTATAGTTTTCAATTTGGACCAGTCACAAGCTAACATTGGTATGAGTAAAGCAAATAATCAACAATGCGATCGGAACAGGATTAACATACATTATCGTCTATGCAAACTTAGGACCGCGTTTGATAGCCCTTAAATGGGTGTGGATCCTTTCTCTGTTGGTATTCGTAAGGACCGGGTAAATCGTAGATTAGCACTTGCGTATACAGTTTGTACTCATGCTTTCTGATAGACAATACAAATAAAAATGTTTATTTCGATAGTAGAAGTATATTAGAAGTGTTTTGTTATATCAGGGCAATGCATTTTGTTAAGTTGAATCGTATACAGTCAAACTTGTGTTAAGAGGCCAGCCTGTGGGACAGAGTAAATTGGCTGTTTAAGACAGGTGGGCTGCTTAACACAAATTGATGTACACTATAAATCTAACAATGGGACTTTCTGTAGTGGTTGTTTAAGACAGGTTGGCTGCTTAAAAGGGTGGCTGCTTAACACAAGTTAGACTGTAAATGAAAGGACAATTTTTTCATTGCATTTCTAAGACGAATAAGCGTATATGATTATGTTCTGATAAACTGTGTTCTGTTCTGTTCTATTTTTGTTTTATAATGCATTACTCGGTCCGCGTCCAATTCTGGAACAATCGTGAACATATTTAATTCACTTGAAGTGAATTTGGACATTTCTTTTGCAAGTCAGTTTTACAAAGCGTAGTACTGGAAGGCTACTAAGGAATCATGAATAACTGGCAAATCATTTAAACAGCGAAAAATCTAAACGAAACAAAACTATTGCATATGGTAGAGTTAATACATCCGTTTGGAAAATGGATTAAAGACATTTGAAGTACACGTGCGTAATGACTTGATCTTAAGTCAACTCTTAATACATTAAGCTAACAAACTGTTTGCTGATTAAAATATTCGAAAGAACGTTAGCAATAAATATTCATTTTCTATCGAACTGCATATTTTACGGATATGGTCATAAATATAATCATATATCAATTTTAATGGGCGACATTGGAGCAGTGGTAGAGCGACAACCTCTTGTGCCGAGGGTCCCGGGTTTGATCCCCGTTAGGCGAGGTGAACATTGCCAGGACTAACCCACACATCGTTTCGAGTACTTGTGTATCCATGAAGCAGTCAGCGAGATTGAATTCAATAAGCTTTAAGCTTCCTTCATAATCGATATTTAATACATCATTCTTTAGAATCTCTCCTTGTCGCATCTATGCAAACTATTTCAGAAAATACCTGGACATAAGTATGAATAACTTATGACGAGCAATGCTACTCATGGAACAACCGAGTGCACAAAAAGCAAAAGTAAAACTGGTTCTGGTTTTGTAAATTGTGTTTGGCGACTGCTGTTGCCTTCAATTTTGCAGAGTCACAAATCAGAATGTGTTGAATGAAATCCTTTATTAAACCACACGTGTATACCGAATGAATGGTTTTAATTATATATCATAATGAACGACTGGGTGCTTAATAATTAAACAACACGTTCACTAGGCAACAAATATCTTTTATAAATTTATTATTTTTAAACGAATTCAGATTTTGAGCATTTCTTATATGCATTGGCTAAGAGGTCCAAATTGTCATACTGTAATTTTGGAAAGTATTTATTAAATTCTTTGTTTATAGACTATATAGCATAAAATGAACCGTATTACTACTCACTTTCATGTCCAAATATCATCAAAATCTCGCCTCGTTTTACGGAACCACTTACATCTTTTATCACCTTCTCATTCTTACGATATATACACAAATTGTGAAATGAAAACTCCATTTTCTTTTTATTCTTTAGATAATTAGATAATGTATACAGATATCCTTTTTTTTTCAATTAAACTAAACGATATATTTATTAATTGAAACAGATTGAAAAATAATCGAACTCTATCTAACGAACGGGATTTTATTTTACAATATTTTACAATGGACAAGTCAAACATCACAAGTATTGGTTACTCATGATTTCTGCCATCATCCAATCAATCTTCATAAATCTTTGTTTACCAAAGAACCGTAACCCTTTACCAAACGCCACATTTTCGACAGTCCAAAATTGAAAGAATTTGCAGACTACATTTCAAAATGTGACGAAATTGGAAAATAATCTTCTGATAGTACAGAAAACATTGTGGAAAAAGGAGAAATTGCTCGTCACGAGCAATTTTTCGTTTTCCCTCAATCTTTTCTAAATTTGTCTGCAACAAAATGGTAAATTGTCGTTATTGTTTGGGAAAGGTTTAAGTACATGTACTTGACTCTATTGACGTATATATACATGTATTTATTCAAAATCAACTCATACCAGTAGACCATGAATTTGAATCCCTTTTTTTCCCGTTTTTTTTTTCTACATGGGTTTTACATCACATCAACATTTTTTCAGTTATGTAGCGATACCCGATTCTTACTGATGGAGGAAGACCCCACACTCAACTGCCTATTAGGACTGGTCAAGGCGGGTAGAACCATCGGCATTCCGTAAGTCAGTCGGGAGACTGCCTCTCATGAAAATCCATATCCCTCTCAGGATTTGAACCTTTTCTCCGAACTCGTTTTTTCAACCTGATAACAACCCATTCTCGTGACATATTTCTGATATCAATCGAAAAGAGTTGATTATCCTCTTTTTAAACCGCTAGCAATATCTACAACACAAATGATCTTTGGACATATTTTTCTGTAAAGTTATAAACGGAATTAGGTAGCTGTCAATAATCTAGTCTTCTTATATTACTTTAGAAATCTATTCTGTCGTTCTATCGGTAGAAGACAGTTTGTTTATAAAAGCTTAAACACAAAGCTGTGAGATAGTCTTTCTAATGGCTGGTCCAAATATGAAAAAGGTGGACATGGTGTAGAAAAAGACACCATTGTGTCAAAATGAGAACACGCTCGATCTGTGTGATTTTTTCTTTTTGTTAAAATGGTTAGCTTTTTAATCCGTCTGAGGTGTGTCAAAATAAGTCGACAAATAAAGTCGACAAAATAAGTGTTGTAGTCAAAGTATACTTTGTACAATGTCTGCTGGTGTTGACATATGGATGAGGTTAGCCATAGATCTGGTTTTGTGGGAGTGACCTTTGGCAATTCACTTTAGAGCCCCAGCCAAGTAATAGTGGATCCCAATCGTATCTACTCGGCAATCCCCGTAACAAGTCGGTAGATTTATTTTGAAGAAATGACCGAGGTGTTCCGATTGAGTGGATCCAGGAAAGCCGTTACATAACTCAAACATATCGTATTTCAGGGGAGGTAACCGCGGTGACGCTTTTGCATAGCCTGGGGTCCTGGCCCATGCTAACCCGCATTAGGGCCAGGTGTCAGAGAATGAATTGTCGCTTCTGATTGGCTAACGGATTGCCACTCGCCTATTATGAAAAGATGGCGTTTGAATTGTGCATTCACCCTTTTTTACCCCTTATCATTTTTTACCCTTTTCCATCCCTTATTCAGGGTAGCCTTTACCTTTTACAATTTTCATACAATACTCCATTTTTATAGATTAATTGCACTTAAATGGATTTTGTTCATTTCATTTCATTTTTCTATTAATTTATTGTTGGATTTAAGTATTGGGATTCAAAATGTCAGATTAAATCAATATCTTTTGTAAAAGAATCAAACTCTTTACTTTAGTAGTTATCGCTGAATGAATTCTACCAAAAATATTGTTTATACATTCAAATGACTTTTAAATCACACACAAAACATATTGAATGGAAACAAATTGGAAACATATATCTCCACCAATCAATATGACATATCATCTTAAATCCTTCGATGCTTAAATTTGAGGCTTGTGAAGTGTTAAAAGGAGATTTTGAAGAAAGAAAGACCACATATAAATGTGAAAAAATTGGGATTTTCTTCTATCTTTCCCACTACGTCTTCTTTTTAATCAAATTCAACGACACATAAAATGAAAGGGTAAAGGGTTTCACTTAACTCTTGTTAAACAATCACGAATTCAATTAACAGGCAATAAAGATAAGAATCCCACCGACAAGAGTTTTGGTATATCAACGAAACGGCATCTGTATTTATTCCCTTTATGCAGTCATAAGTTAAATAACAAAATAACAAATTAAACACCTTTATTTTTCGTTTTGACAAAATCATATGAAGCCTACAAAATCAATTATAATTAGTATTAAACATTATCGCAATAGGCTTATTTAGTGTTGTTTGAAAGTCCGATTTAACAATCATAAGAACCTGTAGTTGACGAAGTCATCAACAAGAGGGGGAACGCATGAACTAAGAATAAACTGATTTGGACACATTTAGATCTCAAGAATTTGATATCAGAATTAATACTATTCTAACATATATTGCTTATCAAACGATTATCCAGATATATTCTTGTCTCGTCATATCTCGTCTTTTAAAACCACGTTTAACTCTAACTTTGGAAGATTGACACGCCTTCCTTAATTCTGTAACTATCTTGTTGCAAATTTAAGCACACGACACCATCAATTACAGACATTCCACCATAAAGTTTACTTTGATCTACTCCGGATTTGTTATATGGTAAAACACGACGCAAAGAGCTTGACTTTTCAATACTTGTGTCACAAACACAACCCTGTTTGGGTGATTTGCGCGGTGTACTGCATTTGTGTTCCATTACAAAACACAACGCTATAAAATACAATAAAAACCGGAGTCACGATTTCATCTCAAAAGGATCCAACGCTAAGTAGGGTGTCTAAATAGGTGCATTTTCTAATGAATAAGCTTGCCGACTCTCAATCGACGCGCATGCGCTGTCGATGTTGTTTCATTCGGAATATCTCGGCATAACCGAACACTATTGTGTTCGGTAAACTTTCTCTGACACCTGGCCCTAGTTCGCGGTATACGAACGGGCCAGGACCCCAGGCTAGCTTTTGCATGAAACTTTTCGCAGTAATTAACTCCCTTAATCTAGTGAAACCAGAAATAGATATCTTAACTCTTCGGGTTTATGCAATGAAACCACCACGTGGCCTTTTGTGATATGGAACGCTATTCTTTCGGATGTCAACACTGTCAATTCAAGTTAGACTTTATCGGTCCATTTCCTCTTGGATATAAGGTGTTTTTCAATGAAACCAGGACGAGCTCCGTCAGATAACAAGTCTGCATCATCAACAATGAAGTCGGCGCTAAAAGAGGCATTCAAAATCGGGATATTTGGGACCGCGTTTTCCGAAAGACCAAAATCTTGAAATATGGAGCGGTGGCATTGTAATGAGTTGTCGAGATCCAATTATCTCGATTTTTAAGTAACAAGAGGGCCATAATGGCCCTTTATCGCTCACCAGAGTTCTGTTTGAAAAAGAGGTATATTTAAGACAGAGTGGTTGGTATGTTTCAAACTCTTCTAAGTGCTAATTGCATTGAATACTCTATGCCAATGCTCTTGCTTGTTAACATTTTTTTATGTGTATTGTATTTGTCTTCTTGAGTTAATGTTCACCAAGACAAAGAGAATTAAGATGAAGGAAATTTAGGTTTGTGAAAGCAGGGACAGTAACAATTGGTTGGGCAAATTAAAATAATAACAATTGGAAAATGTATCTCAAAGTCGTTTATTGGTTTTCAACAGTAAATAAATTTGGAGAATTTTAAGACAGTCAAGCTTATGGTAAATAATCCAATCATTCTGGCCAACTTTCATCAAAATTGGACCATAAATGTGGCCTCTAGAGTGTTCACAAGCTTTTTAAATTATTTGACCTAGTGACCTAGTTTTTGACCCCACATGACCCACTTTCAAACATGGCCAAGATTTCATTTTGGCAATCCTTCTGAGCAACTTTCATCAAAATTGGACCATAAATATAGCTGCTAGAGTGTTCACAAGGTTTTTCAAATATTTGACCTAGTGACCTAGTTTTTGACCTCACATGACCCGGTTTCAAACTTGGCCAAGATTTCAATTGAGACAATCATTCTGACCAACTTTCATCAAATTTGGACCATAAATGTGGCCTCTAGAGTGTTCACAAGCTTTTTAAATTATTTGACCTAGTGACCTAGTTTTTTACCCCACATGACCGAGTCTTGAACTTGGCCAAGATTTCATTGATACAATCATTCTGACCAACTTTGATAAAAATTGGACCATAATTGTGGTCTCTAGAGTGTTCACAAGCTTTTTAAATTATATGACCTAGTGACCTAGTTATTGACCCCACATGACCCAGTTTCAAACTTGGCCAACATTTTTATTGAGACAATCATTCTGACCAACTTTCATCAAAATTGGACCATAAATGTGGCCTCTAGAGTGTTCACAAGCTTTTTAAATTATTTGACCTAGTGACCTAGTTTTTGACCCCACGTAAACCAGTTTCAAACTTGGCCAAGATTTCATTAAGACCATCATTCTGATGAACTTTCATCAAAATTGGAACATAAATGTGGCCTCTAGAGTGTTCACAAACTTTTTAAATTATTTGACCTAGTGATCAGTTTTTGACCCCACATGACCCAGTTTCGAACTTGGCCAAGATTTTATTGAGACAATCATTCTGACCAATTTTGATAAAAATTGGACCATAATTGTGGTCTCTAGAGTGTTCACAAGCTTTTTAAATTATTTGACCTAGTGACCTAGTTATTGACCCCACATGACCCAGTTTCGAACTTGGCCAAGATTTTATTGAGACAATCATTCTGACCAACTTTCATCAAAATTGGACCATAAATGTGGCCTCTAGAGTGTTCACAAACTTCTTAAATTATTTGACCTAGTGACCTAGTTTTTGACCCCAAATGACCCAGTTTCGGACTTGGCCAAGATTTTATTGAGACAATCATTCTGACCAACTTTCATCAAAATTGGACCAAAAATGTGGCCTCTAGAGTGTTCACAAACTTTTTAAATTATTTGACCTAGTGACCTAGTTTTTGACCCCACATGACCCAGTTTCGAACTTGGCCAAGATTTTATTGAGACAATCATTCTGACCAATTTTGATAAAAATTGGATCATAAATGTAGCCTCTAGAGTGTTCACAAGCAATTGTTGACACACGCACGGACGCACGGACGCACGCACGGACGACGGACATCTCGGTATCACAAAAGCTCACCTTGAGCACTACGTGCTCAGGTGAGCTAAAAACTCGTACAAAAACGACATAGTTTAAGAATGATATAACATTTATTACATAATATTTATATTCCACATTTAATTCCCGACAGAACACATGTTAACCACACAATGAAGAATAAACCTCAAAGACACATGTAGTATTCAACACATTTTCATGTTTTATGCGCATAATTTCATTAAACACTAGCAAAGCAAATGATTTTCACATTCGTTGAAAAAAGAAACAACACCTAATGGAAGAATCGCGCATGAATGATAAAGAAAACGCTGTTGGGTAAACGAGAACATGTTCACTTGAGTGAAAATTCTCAATTTCCAACAATGTTTTAACCCTTAGAATGCTGGGTAATTTTCAAAAAAAATGTTTTTGTGTCGTCTTCTTTCGAAAACCTTAAAAATCCACTTAACTTTGATGAGCAAAAATACTCAGAGTTGCAAACAGGTTAGATCACAGGCCAGCCGCCAATTTACTTGGCAGCTGGCCTGGATATAACCTGTTTGCATTAGCATGAAGTCGGTTCCAGCACTATAAGGGTTAAACCAATCAGACACAGCGAATGACTGGTCATAATGACTGATTGTCAAGTACTTTTGATTTCGGAGAAAATTTTCAGAAATACAACATAAAAATGCCCACTCTTCATCAATTCATAGATAATTGTTCATATTCTTATAAACCATTAAACCCCCAAACTCGATACTTTCATTTTTGAACACACATATCTGCGGCAAAAGACTGACCAAACCACTGTGATAAAAGGAGGATTTGCTTGTCATTAGAATTTTTGCAATTTGTCACGATGCTATCTTTACTGTATCAGACAGGAAATTCGATAACGCATACCATATTAATTACCAACCAGAGTGAAAGACCAGATATGTCATAATTGGTTAATGTTAGAATTGAGCGATAAACGAATTTGATTTTTGTTGACAACAATAAATTAGACAACTCTTAGCTTATTGAAGGAATTGCATTGTATTCTCGTTTTGATTAAATTGCCTTTAAATAGTGACGTACGTTTTAATCCTGTACGCAACAATGACTCATTTTGACGAGGCAGCAGCAGACGACTCATATGACCTTGAACAATGTGTTGAATAACCTCGAGCAATTCGTTATATCACATGAGTAATGTGTTATATAAACTCGATGCAATTTGATAAATAACCTCGAGAAATATGATAAATAAGCTCGAACATTGTGTTATATAACTACGAACAACGTCAGTACTGCCATTTATAACATTAAGTTATGTATTTTATAACCTCGAGCAATGTGCAAAAATAATCCCGAGTAATGTAATAAATAACCTCGAGAAATATGATAAATAACCTCGAACATTGTGTTATATAACCACGAACAGCGTCAGTACTGCCATTTATAACATTAAGTTATGTATTTTATAACCCAAAGCAATGTGCAAAAATAACCTCGAGTAATGTGATATATAACCTCGAACATATGTTAAAAAAACCTCGAGTTACGTGCTTTATAACCTCGAACATGGTGTTATATAACCCGAGTTACATGCTTTATAACTTCGAATAAAGTGTTAAATAACCTCGAATAAAGTGTTAAATAACCTCCAGCAATGGATTATTTAACATTTTAACATTTCTGTTAAGATCAGTATACCTTTTGTACCAATGCTTTCCAGTAAAGCTATGCATCTTTTGTACCATAAGCATCCTCTGATCACAAGTTGGATCTGACTTGATGACAATTATTGGTAACGGCCTAACGGGCTAATCCAGATCAGGTTCCTCAAACTTCACTTTTTCGTTTTCTTTCTCCGCCATCAATAAATGCGCACACACAGATTTAATTGCGACAATGGTACTATCCGTGTTTTCATTTGATAACGTGGCCATGACGTCACGAACATCCGTATTTTGATTGGCTGTTGATTCGCGACCACCATGTGAACGGATGTGGTCATTTCCACCACCAGAACTGTTTCTTTCGCGTTCAAAGGAATGTTTCGTGTCCCTTAAACTATCATATTCATTAAAATCAGCATCAATATTTGATTGTTCTCGCTTCGTGCGCTTATTTTGAGAAGCGCCTCCATCTTCTTCAGTCCTCCATTCTTCTGGCTGTATCGGACTAGCAACCCGGACGATCTGTTGCGGCCTCTTGCCTCGTTTTCGTTTCGCAGCTCCTGATTGGGGGAGAGCATCATGTGACCTCTCGATAATTTTCTCCGTGGGTCGATCCGTTTCCTGTGAATCCTCTGTCTTTACGGCTCGTATGTGCGGATTCTGATTACTGTCTGAATAACCTGGGGGAGATTGGCGTCCACCATTGGGTTCGCCGCTGATAAAGGGAAATGTTTTGAAGTCGAGATGAGGGGCTTGATGGAGCCCAGGTTGCGAACCTATGGGTGACGCCATATTGGATGCCGCCATATTGGGTAACGCCATATGGTATCCAGATAAATTCGAGCTCATCAGAGGACTGGATGACTGTAACGGTGTACTCACTTTCGATTTCTCCCGTTTCGTAGGCTCTGGTGACCCGAACTTTGACGACGTAAAGTTTTGAAGCAGAGCGAACGGGTCTCCGGACGAGAGACTGTCCAGAGGAAGATAACTGTTCTCCTTTACGAGATTTCGCGGCTTCGTCTCTTTCACGGAGTATTCTCCCTTTGATAGGTTGTCACTCGGGGACCATCGCTCTTTACCAACACCAACACCCATGGCCCCCATATCCGCTTTTTCAACTCCCCCACCATCATTGTAGAGGGAGTTTTGTAAGATCTTTTTCGCGGGAAATCCCCGCGCACGCTGGTTTTGGAACCAAACGTTGACGCGGTCCAGGGGTATGTTAAGGCTCTGAGCGACCGCACTGCGTGTGTTCATGGGTGGATTCTGGTTCTCCTCGAACAGCTGGCAGAGCACCTGTAGATGGAACATGGAGAACCGCTCTCGTCGGCTGTACGGCTCTCGGGGGCTGTTGTTCTTTATTTCTGAAATATACACGGGAGGAGCTATTAAAGGTGCTTGTTCACTTATGTGAGGAAAGTTATGTATACATATATTTAAACCAGAAAGCAATGCAACGGTTTTAGAACCATCGCAAACGGAGGTTCGAAACTTCTTGGTTTGTATTGCGGATTTGCTGGTCCTTGCTCTCGAGCTAAGCCTTTAATAAGGACAAGATATAATATCTGCGTTACTAAGCCGATTATTTAGATCAGATGTTAGAATCTTGGACTCTTGTCTAATACAATAACCTCTGACCTAAAGATTATTGTTCGTAAGAATACGGGCGTATCGGAAAAAGGAACTATTTCATTTTTACTTCAATAGAAGAGTGAAATTCTGGTTTTGTTCCAAAATGGATTAAACAATAAAGCATCCATTCGCTGTTTACCTTGTGATCGTTTAATCATCTCCAACGTTAGGATTTGCTGGTCCTTGCTCTCTAGCCACGCCTTCATTTTAATGTAAGGGATACGCCCCCTGACAGATAGCTCCTCCCACCCTTTCGTCTTGCCCTTCTCCATGAGGAAACTGAGGTTACCCTGGCTGGTATCCTGCATTATAAACCGGGCGGCGAACCTCTGGGACACGCCGAACCGCTCCAAGGAGATCCGAAAATCCTCCACCAGTCTCGGAATATCTATAAACTCCTGGTAAATGAAGAGAGAACATGTGCGTTTTAGAACTTGTTCAGATTACTTAGATTGCAATTTTGTTATGGGTTTTTACATTGCGCCAACATGATTTCAGAAATACTGCAATGCTCGACTCTTAATTATAGAGGAAGATCCGTGCTCAACTGCCCATACAGTCTTATAAAGTCAGTTATAAAGTCAGGAAGAACCATCGGCACTCCTTAAGTCAGTCGGGACATTGCCTCTCATGAAAATCCAAATGCCGTTACCGGAGAGAGCCATGGGGTTCCAGGTTCTGTACTCTAACCACTAGGCCATTGAGGCCAAGATCACAATTTACAAGGTTTGTTTTAGTCTTTTTCTATTCCCCCTCGGATTTTGGACATCTGCTAATTATTTTGCATTGTATTTGGTACATTTGAAAGTCATGCCATTGGAAGAACTAGTCTTATAGCAAGATCACTCTCTGTAATTTACGCGATGACATCGACCAGTTCTATTAATTGTCTGAATTCCTTTGCATGCGTGCTAAACGCCCTTAAAATAGTTTTTTCCCATTTTAAATCAAGCAATTCGCATCGCCTATTAATTGTTCCTGATTACATCCCCCAATTTATTATAACAAAGCATCTTACATAAACAGTGAAACTCGAGAGTAAATCAAACAACATCAAGCCAAAATACATGGAACATCTGTTTTGAAGTGTACGATCACGATCAAAACTTACATGTCTGCTTGCTATCTTTTCCATATCATCCTGCTCAGCGCTTTCGTGTGGATTCATGTATCTATAAGGGTCAAACTCGCCTTGACCTGGGGTCAACGGTGACGTCATTCCGTGTAGGAACATCCCGTCGTGCATCTGGGCCATCTTGAGAACATCCGGCGGAAGTGGTCCGCCATTCGGATAGAACGGGTTTACCGGAACGTCATTGGGAACACCCCTGTTACCTTTCACGCTTCTGGGAGAAATATTCTGTTGGAAAATGTCCTGGACAGGGGTGTTGAGAAGTTTCTGGTACAAGTCCCCATACAAGCGGTTGAAATCCATGGAAGATACATCTGTTGGTGTCTTTAAATAGAATGAATTAGGAACAATGTTATTGAACAGTTGGATTTCGTCTGTTTTCCGCAGTTATATTGATTCCCTTGCATAATTGATTGATTGATTAATTGATTGATTGATTGATTAATTGATTGATTGATTGATTGATTGATTGATTGATTGATTGATTGATTGATTGATTGATTGATTGATTGATTGATTGATTGTATATAATATCTATTATCTCCATTTACTGGAGGGCTAATGAATCTACATTTACAACTAATCAATTGCGAGTTAACGTAAACATTAGACATTCAAAAACGTGGTCTAGTACATTGGATCGTGCAAGTCACACAAAACGAAACAATATGTATCTGTCATTTAGCAATCATTCAATCTTTGGACACTTGATTCACTATTTCACTTGTTAACTTCATAATTGATAAGGTGTTGGGTCGATAATCGGTAGAATAGTTTGAAGTTTCGATTGATAATTGATTGCTTCAGTTGTTAGGATTTGTGTTTGAATAACACAAATTTTTTTTTTCATTTACAAAATCCTTCTCATACTCTTGTATCATTTGTAGATTTTTGCAATGATCAATTTATTACTTTAATATTCAATTGACGATTATCTACTTGTAAAATGTAAACATTTCTGGATGAAAAGAAGTGTCTGATAGGTTATTTAATGTATACTGTCTTAATTGATTACGTATTAGGACAAACGCTTGATTGATTGATTGATTGATTGATTGATTGATTGATTGATTGATTGATTGATTGATTGATTGATTGATTGATTGATTGATTGATTTTTAACGTAGCTCCAACCAACAGATAACTTTCTAGCTGAAAAGAAACTTTCCATTTCTTCATTTTTGCTACACGAAAAAGATGGTAGATATTTGTTATGATAATCATTAGAAAATCAACTGACTTATCTTGACCACACGATCCCAATCGATGTAATAATTTTAATGGACCACTACTGGAAATCTTATTCGTTGCATGGTCGCTGAAACAATTCGTGTAAAAGAAATGTCTTTGGAAATCTGTATGATTTTAAAGGACTTTCAAATTGGAAAGATGGCTTTTATGGACTTATATGCATATGAGACAAGTTGTAATAATATAATTATTTTGATACAACGGTATATTGCTTATACAAATACCACTACATGCCAATCGGAACTACTCGGGTATTTCCGTGAGCGGTGAAATACACCTCGGACATTAGCCTGGGGTCCTGGCCCATGCTAACCCGCATTAGGTTCGCGGTATACGAACGGGCCAGGACCCCAGGCTACTCGGACATAAGTGTAGGGTTATAATTTTTCGGGTAAATCGGCCTCCGGCGCATAACACATGTTCTACGCGTGCACGTTAAGTAGTTCAATGTGTATGGAAGTGTTGGATATTCTTTTAAATAATTTTTTTATCAGTAACTCATACCAAATGGCGAAATTGTTGTTGTGACATTTATAGTTGTTTCCCCGATCAAATTTAACGACTTTTTAAGATTTCACACTTAAGATCTATTTTTAAAAACGAAAGTGAAGTGATGTCATTCTCGCGGGAAACAATATGGCGTCATCCCTAATATTTCAGAGGTGTTTTCAATGGATAAACACGATGTGTTCAGATTGACTACATGTAAGATAAACAATTTACTTATAGTTATATCTAAGGGGCCCCTATTATCTAATGCAAAAAAGCCTTGAAAGTACAATAAACCTAACAAATCTCTCGACCTCCGGACCACAGGCGCAATCAATTCACAGTTACATGTACAGAGGGTTACAAAAACCGACTCTGTTAACCATTTACCAAACGCCAAATTTTCGACTGTCCCAAAATGAAAGAGTTTGCAGACGACATTTCAAAATGTGATGAAATTTGGAAATAATCTTCTAATAGGACAGAGAACATTCTGTGAAAAGGAAAAAATGCTCGTAACGAGCAATTTCTCCTTTTCCCACGATGTTTCCCAGAGTTGTCTGCAACAAAGTGGTTAAATGTCGTTATTGTTTGGTAATGGGTTAAACGTAAAACGGTCAGTGCGTCATTGTCATTTGATTGATTAGACAACATTTAGAGAGATTGATTGCCTTTTCTCACCCTTAAAACGATCGGAAAGAGTACATAAAGGACAATTGATCAGTTTCATCAAACAGATTTACTTTGTTGCAGATATTTTTTGCTGTTGTTGCATAGGAAGAGTGATATATAACTGCGGTCGTTGCACCTTACAGGGCCTTTTCTCGCTGTATTACAGGGGCCCATAAAAGGAAACTTTCAAATCATGCAGTTTTCCAAAAAAAAAATCAAAGTCACATCAGCTTTTGGGTTTCCAAAATAGAAATTTCTTACAAATCATGTAGTTTTTCCAAAACATTCCATTGAAAGTCACATCTGCTTTTTGATTTCCGAATTCAGCAATTTCATCGACAAAATTTCCCAAAATCAACAGGCCTATGCCTCTTACCAATTTAACCCTTAGAAAGGACGATAAAAATAGATGTTAAATTAGTCTGCTTTCCAAAACCTTATATATCTGCTTAATTTTGATTAGGAGAGATACTCAGAGTAGCAAATAGGTAAGATCATAGGCCAGTCGGTTTTTCAAAATAGGATGAAATTGAAAAAAAAAACTTCTGGTAGGGCAGACAATATTGTGGGAAAAGGAGAAATAACTCGTTATGCGCAATTTCTCCTTTTCCCACAATGTTTTCCAGAGTCGTCTGGAACAAACAAGTTAAATGTCGTTATTGTTTTGTAATGGGTTTGGTCAGTTATCATGGATTACTGGATTAAAAGGTTCTCGTTCACAGAAGGGTAAAAACTAAAAGTAAAATTAAAATGCCGTTAAGAAATACATATTCTTGTATTGTTGTTTGATGCACGATTAAAAGAACCCATAATGTAATATAATTAATTAAGGAATCGTATCTACATATAATTACAGTCAAACTTGTGTTAAGAGGCCAGCCTATGGGACAAAGTAAATTGGCTGTTTAAGACAGGTTGGCTGATTAACAAAAATTGATGTACACTATAAATACATGTATAACAATGGGACTTTCTGTAGTGCTTGTTTACGGCAGGTTGGCTGCTTAAAAGGGTGGTTGCTTACCACGAATTAGACTGTATGTACAGTTTATGTGAAAGATCTTAATAATGATCTAACTGTGTGTCCAATGACCTTTCTTTAGTGCGTATCATGTTACAGAACAGCTGTCATGCAGTATTAAAGAAACTTATTCTTAACTTCCACATTCCCTTACATTTCTTAACAAGCACCTTTAATAGATTTTGTCATTAATCACAGTCATCATCAACTGACGCTTAAAATGTTGGACTCCTCTTTTTGGCTCTAGATTGGTAAATGGGATCAGATATATACCTTTATGGGGCGATAAGGGGGAATAAAGGGAGAGATACTCGCAAATTCCTGTTTGATTGATTAATAGATGGATTGATTGATTAGTGGGTCCGTTGCCTAGCAACATCGCCAGGGGCATAACCAGGCAAATAATATTTCGTACTCCCTTAGGTTTTTACCTTAGCTCGTATTACTAATGATTGAACATAAATGTTATCTCTATTAAAACATGTTTGTTAAAGTTAATTAACTAGTCATTATATGTCACAACGAAGACAGACAAGTGGAAAGTCAGATGGTTGGACAAATGGTGAGTGTACAGACAGACGAATGGATAAACAGGCGGATGGATAGAGAAATTGGGTGACAGAAAGACGGATGAATAAACAGACAAATGATAAACAGACGGATGCATCGACAGAAGGCTTGATAGACAGACAAACGGGTGGACAGACAAGCGACTGGATAGACAGATAGATGCATAAACGAGAGGCATGTTAGACAGACGGCTGGATAGTCAAAGATGGGGACAGAAGGATGGATAAACATTTATATACATAGACTGAAGGCTAGAAAGACAGGAAGACAAAGAAGACTGATGAAGAGACAGATATATGTTGGAAAGGTGTCCAGACAGACGGGTGGACAGACAGACCAGGTGGCCAGAGAGACAGACGGGTGTACAGTCAGACGGATGGAAAGACAAACGGGTTGACAGACAGACGGGGGGAAAGACAGACAGACGGGTGTACAGACAGACGGGTGGATATCCAGACAGACGGGTGGACAGACAGACGGATGGATAGACAAACAAACGGATGGAAAGGCAGCCAGACAGACAGACGGGTGGACAGACAAACAAACGGATGGAAAGGCAGCCAGACAGACTGACGGGTGGACAGACAGGCGGATGGAACGACAAACAAACTGATGGAAAGGCAGCCAGACAGACAGATGGATGGATAGACAAACAAACGGATGGAAAGGCAGCCAGACAGACAAATGGGTGGACAGACAGACGGGTGGACAGACAGACGGGTGGACAGACAGACGGGTGGACAGACAGACGGGTGGATAGACAGACGGGTCGACAGACAGACGATTGGACAGACAGACGGTGGACAAAAAGACGGATGAATAGACAAACATACGGGTTTACAGACAGACGGGAGGACAAAGACAGACAGATGGACAGACAAACAAACGGATTAACCGCCAGACAGACGGGTGGATAAACAAACAAACGGGTGGACAGGCAGACAGGCAGATGGATAGACAGCCAAACAAACAGACGAGTGGGGAGACAAATAGACACGAGGACAGACAGACGGATGGATAGGCAAGCATACGGGGGATAGACAAACAAACGCATGGACAGACAGATAGAAAGATGATGGGATAGACAGACAGACAGTCGGGTGAACAGACGGACAGACAGACAGACGGACAGACGGGTGGACAGACAGACATTCGGACAGACAGGTAAGGGGACAAACAGGTGGACAGACAAACAAACGGATGAGCAGACAGATAAACAGATGGGTGGATAGACAGGAGATACGATCTTGTTTTACTTCATGGACGGTTTGTTGATTTGTCAATTAGTTGATTCAGTTATCATTTTCAAGCTTGTAAGACAACTATTTGGGTGGACAAACAAATTAACAACAACAACGCGAGCAGTGGTTGTTCTAAGCCTCACCTCCCTTCCATTTTCGTCCCTCTCCGTCTTTATCTCTTTCTTTATGTTTCGTCTGCCGGGGTCGTCTGCTTCCAACGTTGACATAGTTTATTAATAGCCACGGCGGATTAACAAAAGAACCGAGTCGGATTGCAATTCCAATATTTCCCTTTTTGAAGCACACGTGTCATATGAACACTAGGAGAAAGCGTTCTTCTCCAAAACAAAAACCCCAACAAAACACAAGGAGTAGTCCACCATTAAAACTCAATTCTCCCTCGTTTCGGTGTTTATAAAGGAGCAGACATATTGTTGCTAATAATCCGCACAAAAACACAACACTAGGCTGTTGATGTCTTTTCTCACCGTTTACTGTGTTAATTTTCTCCCGCGATTTAAGATATAGAGTCCATATATGTGGAACGTTATCTCTAGTGTGTACAAGCCCCTCAGCTCTCCATGTGAAAATGTTCGACACACAGCGCTTTATCTTCGCTGTCGATCAATCTTAATCAATCAATCAATCAACCCTGGGGCACCCGACAGGGGGAGCGCTGGTTAATCACTGGAGAGGGGCGCGTTGCGGGGAAATCGGCGCAGGCTGCTAGGGTTTGGAGCGATTTGATTGATTGAAAAACGTCAAGCGTAGCGTAGCGGCCTCTGACATCTCGTATTTTTCACACTTGGTTTATATCAACCCTTCACACCGGATGGCTTCGGCGGCAGACTTTTACCAAATTCAAAGCTTTTTGACGCAGGTACACTCAAGTGATGTATCTTAGAGACATGAGGTTTTTAGCAAATTTATCCATGCTTCCTCCCTTTGACGCATCTTTTGAGTAAATGTCTTCAGAAACCTTTTGGATTTGAATACAAAAAAAGATAATTTACCATTATCTCTTTATTCTTTTGTCATAGAAGCTTTCCTAATGTACCATGCATACTTTTCGTTTATGTTTTTTTTCTTCATAATTACTGCTTTGTAAGAATCAGTACATGTTTGTCATATGACATCAGTGTGTACTTTATAAATGCTGTAGACTTTGTATAAATAAAAGTCCGTTTTGTTCGTGTCTGTTCATGTTACCTTTAGTCTGTGAGTGATGGTTTCAATTTCGACAAGTTCCAATGTCTCATATGATGTAATGGACAAAAGAGTCTCTATGTGTGGTTGGTCAAAGTGCTTACCACACAAATGACTATAATTGAGTAAAGAAACGCTTACCCCATGATTTATCGAAAACATCTGCGCTTGAAAGAAAAAAGAAAGTATTGATTAGCTATTTCTCCGTTTACGTCGGCCTCGTGTTGTTCAAGATATAAGAATTTGTGAAATAATTCATTTATAAGACATTGTCAAAAGATATTGTGTGATCCAACCGATATTAATATTGAAAAATCGAAGTGAAGTGCAAACAAACAATTTCTCCACCTTTTCCTTCACATTGTTCTATGACAGTTATATTTCGTCTGTTCGCGCTCACTGCAAAATTCGACATTTGAAACTTATCTACATTCGGAGAGAGGACAAGGTCAGACGGCAACAATAGACCAAGTATAATTAAATACAATATCTTTATCCTATTAAGTGGTTCTTACAAATGTTATAGAGTCGTGAATTTCTCCTTTGGAGCAATTCATCCTTTTCTAAAGTGGTTTCTAACATGTTTTTCAGTAGATTTGTCAAAACGAGGTATACCTCAATGAGGATGTTGACCCTTCTTCAATCAATTCATCAGTTATAACGATGATATGTTTTTATCTTTAAGCAGACGACTTTAGAAATGCTTTGTAAACATTCGAAAAAAAAAACCTTTCAGCTCTGCCACTGTGATATGTGAATAGATTAAAAAAGCATTGTGGCCAAATGAGAAATTGCTTGTGACAAGCAATTTCTCATTTGGCCACAATGCTTTTTTGAAAGTCGTCTGTTGCAAGACGCAAACATGTGGTATAAGGTGGTGTTGTGTTAAGAAAAACAATTGACACAAAAGTCATTTTCCATATCAACAATTTTAAATAATGTCAATATGGTACATGAAAACTCTTCCAAAAATATAAATAAAGAAACCATGCCAAATGTCGTCTGCAAAAATGTCTCAATTTGGGCGGACATACACATACTGTATTTCGAATGGCGCGAGTAAGGGTCAACAATCCCGCCGGTCCATTAATCAATCAACCTACCCCACCTAGGGGCATAAAGGGTAATTAACACATTTTCTGAAAAGGAGGAAAAAAATATTGATTGGGGGCACCGACGGGAAAATCGACGAAAACTTGGTGACAGGTGCGATCTTAACTTAACCCATTACAAAACAATACCGACATTTGACCTGTTTGTTGCAGACGACTCTGGAAATCATTGTGGGTAAAGGATGAATTGCTCATTACAAGCAATTGCTCCTTTTCTTACAATGTTTTCTGCCCTTGCAGAAGATTGTTTTTCAATTTATCCCATTTTGAAGTGTCGTCTGCAAACTCTTTCAATTTGGGACCGCCCAAAAATTGCCGTTTGGTAAAGGGTTAATGGGGAATGTAGAGGAGTGGGGTCATATAAGAGATTGACATCGCCCTAAAGGTTCTTCTTTCATTATGATTAATTTAACGTAATCAAACTAGCAATGGATAAATATGATTAATCACGTCTTTGTCAAAAAAAATAAAATATGAATAAATAAAGAAATAATGAATAATTACTTGCGCAGTATTTTATTTTTGATTTGTTATTGCCTCAAGGTAAACAAAATCTCCAAAATCTACCAATTTATGAAAAATGAAAACAACGTGTAGATAAAGTACATCTATAATAAATACTTCTCAAATAAGTAGTTATTTCAACTGTCAAAACAGATGATTAAAAACTAAACATGTAAATACGCCGATGAAATACCATCGCTTTATTTCAAAATCACGATTGTCACAAGCGAATATGAAAAAAACATCCATCTACCAACCAATCTTATGATTCTGCCCATAAAATATGAAGATTTTAGTGATTCAAAACGAAGGCAACTGCAGACGAAAAAAAGGTAAGAATAATAAACCCTCACGACATCGGGGAGAAACCTTTGTGGAAAAAAGATAATTGCCCCCAATGATAAATTCATCTACTCTTCACTTTGATTTCTAAAGACTTATGCAGCAGACTCATTGGAAACAATTCAATATTTTATTTAAGTATCTTAGGCCTCTGGCCCATATACATAAACACATATACAATGCAAAGTGTGACATAGCATATAGTTAAAAAACATAGAAGAAGTCAGGGACTATCCAGAAATTGTTTTCTACATTTAAAAGCCTCCATTAGGAATGTTGCTACTAATCGTATTGTTGTTTTATTCTTCAATGGTAATATGACATTAAAAGTAAATCTATTTCTATTGCCTAGTAAGTATGCTTTGAAAAATTGTAATCTTAAATGTTCATATTGTAAGCAATCAAAAAATAAATGGAATTCATCTTCAACAGTGTATAGCAAGCGTTTAGAATCGCTGTTCTTGAAGACGCATCTTTGAGGCACGATATGAAGCAAATACCCGAGGCCTCCAAAAAGGAGACGAGAAAATGCTTGTTTGAATTTTAGTTAATTCTTCAATAGCACAAAACTTCTTCTACTTAGAATTACCAACAACAAGGAGAATTATAATTTCGATTGCTAATGATCGTTCGAAACGAAAACTACATCGCAAGTTCAAATAATGATAGTAGGAATGGCTTCGACTTCTCAATTATACAGAAACGTAATTATCGTAACATTTGGCTTTCTTTTCAAATAGAAATCTTTTTTGAAGAACTAAAGTATCCCACCTATTGAAATTTAAAACTGGTTCAGAAGGAAAGTCCAAAGAGACAAGGAAGAAAAAGAATAGATAGAAAATAAATCGCATGGTAAAACAACAATTACTTCATTTGTTAGAAATTGTGACTAAAGGATAAAATGCTCATATGGAATATTTTGTTCTCTTGTCATAGTGGTTTCCGAAGAATTCTGCAGCATATGGTTCAATGTTTGATATCATAGGGTAACCCTTTCCCAAACAACACATTTTCGACTGTCCCAAATTGAAAGAGTTTGCAGGCGATATTTCAAAATGTGATAAAATTGAATCATGTTCATCAGATAGAACAGAAAAACGTGTGGGAAAATGAAAAATTGCTCGTCACGAGCAATTTCTCCTTTTCCCACAATGTTTTCTAAAGTCGTTCGCAACAAAGCGGTCAATCGTCGTTATTGCTTGGGAAAAGGTCGAGGGGCGAAGCTTGGTGTATTATGAATCCGAACTAAAGGGAGATTGATTGATTGGCCGCACAGAGTTAGTGTGTAACACATGTATTGTGAAGCTTTTTATATTCAATATTTAACGAGGCATATAACCCGATAGTATTCCCCATTATCATAATATGTGTTAGTTTGGTTAGAACTGTTGAAGCCTTGTGCAACATCGATCCAGGTATTTCACGAAGAGAGAGAGAGAGAGAGAGAGAGAGAGAGAGAGAGAGAGAGAGAGAGAGAGAGAGAGAGAGAGAGAAAGAGAGAGGGAGAGAGAGAGAGAGAGAGAGAGAGAGAGAGAGAGAGAGAGAGAGAGAGAGAGAGAGAGAGAGAGAGAGAGAGAGAGAGAGAGAGAGAGAGAGAGAGAGAGAGAGAGAGAGAGAGAGAGAGAGAGAGAGAGAGAGAGAGAGAGAGAGAGAGAGAGAGAGAGAGAGAGAGAGAGAGAGAGAGAGAGAGAGAGAGAGAGAGAGAGTGAGAGAGAGAGAGAGAGAGAGAGAGAGAGAGAGAGAGAGAGAGAGAGAGAGAGAGAGAGGGGAGAGAGAGAGAGAGAGGGGGGAGAGAGAGAGAGAGAGAGAGAGAGAGAGAGAGAGAGAGAGAGAGAGAGAGAGAGAGAGAGAGAGAGAGAGAGAGAGAGAGAGAGAGAGAGAGAGAGATCAGCAAACGATGGATTACTTATATACAGTGCCCTGAAGTAACTGGAGGCAAATACACATACATCTACGTAGGAACAGTTCTTTCCCTTAAAAACTTAAACACATACCCATTCAAAAGACCCTATCTCAAATTCTTTATCTATTTTAACTCCAGTGCAAACTCTTTCAAAGTATCAGCAACAGTTTATAGATACATTTACTAGAATGTGATCTACTTGCTTACATGGGTTGCCCAGAAGCACACTAGCAACCTGGATTTCAAGTCGTTCACGAATAGGTTATACCAAATTTAAGCGTTAGTATTAGTTAAAGATCCTGGACCTCATACACTAAACATATATAGATTAAAAGTAGAATTTGCGTATGGTATTCAGCTATGCTTATAACAAATATCCATTAAAAAAAATCGACGAAATCGCGGTATAAATGAAGATATTGACGGAAACCCCCCACAGCCTCGACTTTTGTATGTTACTACAGCTATATGGTAATTAGTTACGTCACGTGGGCTGTCAAGTGTCTGTCACGTGACGATGTACACCTAACTTAGAAGATACTAGCGTCAGCGTCCAGTTTTGTTTTCAGCGTGTAGTCTTAGTATCACGTGAGCGTCACGTGATCGGTTGTTCAAAGATTGACGCTATATTTAGATAATGTCGGATTTCCCTCGGATTTCTATAAAATGAAAAATGTCGAAATTTATATAATATGCTATTGGTTTCTTTGCTGAAATGTTAAATGAATCTATATTCCTTTATTTTCGAAAGTTTAAAAAAATAATCCTATGACGCACAGATACTTTAACCAAGTGAACTTGTTATACAAAGGACCCGGGTTCAAGTCCTACGTAGACCGATTGAGTATTTGCCTTATACGGGTGGATTCACGAAAGGCCGTAACATGAATGTAAAGAATTTTTAAACTGCGTTAAACTGTTACATAAAATGAAACCAAACCGAAATTACATCGAATTCCCATCGGTGAGCCTTAACTATTGATCAAGAATTCCCCCAAAAGACCCCTCTTTGTGTTTAATACAGCGTTATCCTCGGCAGCGCTACCGACTCTATCTGGCTGAATGATTGATAAATCTAAGCTCTGCCTGCCTGCCTGCCTGCCTGCCTGCCTGCCTGCCTGCCTGCCTGCCTGCCTGCCTGCCTGCCCGCCTGCCTGCCTGCCTGCCTGCCTGCCTGCCTGCCTGCCTGCCTGCCTGCCTGCCTGCCTGCCTGCCTGCCTGCCTGCCTGCCTGCCTGCCTGCCTGCCTGCCTGCCCGCCTGCCCGCCTGCCTGCCTGCCTGCCTGCCTGCCTGCCTGCCTGCCTGCCTGCCTGCCTGCCTGCTTGCCTGCCTGCCTGCCTGCCTGCCTGCCTGCCTGCCTGCCTGCCTGCCTGCCTGCCTGCCTGCCTGCCTGCCTGCCTGCCTGCCTGCCTGCCTGCCTGCCTGCCTGCCTGCCTGCCTGCCTGCCTGCCTGCCTGCCTGCCTGCCTGCCTGCCTGCCTGCCTGCCTGCCTGCCTGCCTGCCTGCCTGCCTGCCTGCCTGCCTGCCTGCCTGCCTGCCTGCCTGCCTGCCTGCCTGCCTGCCTGCCTGCCTGCCTGCCTGCCTGCCTGCCTGCCTGCGCCTGCCTGCCTGCCTGCCTGCCTGCCTGCCTGCCTGCCTGCCTGCCTGCCTGCCTGCCTGCCTGCCTGCCTGCCTGCCTGCCTGCCTGCCTGCCTGCCTGCTCAATAAACGTATTATATTTCTTAAACACCCATATCAGTGCAGCAGTAAACAGTCCAGGGCGGAAGTGGTTGAAAAATCTGTAACATGAAATCGAACCGAAGTTGAAAAAGGAAATTAATGTTTTTGTTTTTCGCACGTTTCCTTAAAATACTCGACTGCTAATTCTTTGAGTTTGGAGCGATAACAAAAGAATCCGAATGGACGGGGGATTGGTCAGAGGAATGAGCAGCTGGTCGTTACTGGTCAGTCGTCATAAATCCCGTTGCCATGAGAACCGGACACTGGACGCGGGAGACATTTCCAACCCTGCTACCTTGTACAGACGACATTTAACCCTTTACCAAACGACTCCCAAATTGAAAGAGTTTGCAGATGACATTTCAAAAAATGATAAAATTGAAAATTATCCTCTGATACGGGAGAAAACATTGTGGGAAAAGGAGAAATTGCTCGTTAACGAGCAATTCCTCCTTTTTCCCACCATGTTTTCCAGAGTCGTCTGCAACAAACTGGTCAAATGTCGTCATGGTTTGGTAAAGGGTTAAATGGTAGTTCCCTGGCAGACGATTTTTAGACAATCGTGTTTTGCCAATATTTTTCCCCGCTTCATGCAGTAATTGATTAAACACAAAACGTTCATTTTGTAGTACATAAGTGAAGTCATGCTTTATTTATTTCTTTGCAAGGAGGTTTAATCGTTTCGTCAACATATTTTTCCTTTTAATGGCGACATGAAAAATATGCATGCATTTTCTAGATCCTTGCCACGGGCGGAATCCTTTTTGCGTTCGTTGGGGACGATTTCTTTTTAAAAAAAAGTTTATCGGTCAAATTGGCAATAAATAATATATCCTTTCGTCACAACGGTTTCTATCAAATATCGTTGAATAAGAACGCATTTTATTATATTTTGGTCGCCTGCTGCAGCTTTCAACTTGAACAAGTCACGCGCTTCTTTTTATACGATGGAATGGATTAAATCAAAATAATCTCTCAAGCAAATGTGCTCATTTGCGTCAGTCTTACGCAGATGGGAGATTTCCATGGTGATAGCTTATTGTTTGTCCCCTTCTTTATTCTATACAAAATAGTAAGTACGGCCATTTTATAGTGAATTCCACGATTCAGCGCTAATTTGCATTTCTCAATTAGGGTAGAATACCCGTTTAACGCCATTTCGATTTTTTTTCTACGTCGGAATATGTTGGTCGTTTTTGGTATAAATCTGTGTGGACCGGAAACTATTCGTCTAACACCGAAAAGTTCCGGCCCGACCGATGTATACCGAGAAATAACGAAGTAATCCGACAAAAAATGAGTTTCAAATTAGAGGATTACCTGTATGCTACCTTAATGCATTATCGGTATTTAGCTCTTAAACATCAAAGAAACCAGGCCATGATCATCTTCAATTTTGTCTATCAGTTTATTCCTTGTACAACACTTTATTTCGAAGTACCATTACTCAGAGGTAAGCAAGATATAACAATCAATCAATAAGGCACCCTCACGTATCTTATGGGGCAATCAAATTTTCAAGAAATACAGTCAAACTTGTGTTAAGAGGCCAGCCTATGGGACAGAGTAAATTGGCTGTCTAAGTCAGGTTGGCTGCTTAACACAAATTGATGTACACTATAAATCTAACAATGGGACTTTCTGTAGCTGTTTAAGGCAGGTTGGCTGCTTAAAAGGGTGGCTGCTTAACACAAGTTAGACTGTACATGTGTACACCCTTCCGTTGTAAGACAGTCCAGAAGTAATCATTCAGCGGTGTTGCACCTTAATGAACAAACAGACGATTGTTTCTAACTGTGACCTTTGTTATCAGTCCATTTATGATCATTTAATAGGAGTTGTAGCGGGGGTAACGAGGGGGGGGGGGGGGGGGAGTGAGTGAGTTTTACTAACTCGTCGTAATTCTTAACAGTTTCCTTCGAATAAGCATGTAGCAGGTTATCTAAATATCTAAATATTTACTTATATTTCTATAGGTTTTACATCGAGTTAAAATTATTTTTGTCATGATGCGATGTCCAACTCTCAATGCTGGAGAAAGATCCGTGTTCAACTACCATTAAAGGATGATAACGCTGGAAATAACTATCGGCTACCTCTTATGAAATTCCATTTCCCCTGCCGGGATTAAACCCACGCAGAGAGGGGCATTGTGATGTCAAGTTCTGTACTCTGACACCTTGTCCACGGAAAGCAGCCTATCCAAGATATCATTAAGAAAAAAGGAGAACATGTTTGTAAAAACGGAATTTGCTTTATTTAAAATGGTTTCTACTAAATCTTTATAAACGAATGGTATTGTTTTGTATTTACATCTGTCGTCTGCTGCTGCTTTGGAACTGGAAATGTCATAGCGGACGGAGGTTGGCTCGATATATGCAACGAAGAAAATAAGAACAAACAAGTTAACTTAATACACACGGACAGGTAAACTAACAAGTTAGCTTAATACACACGGACAGGTAAACTAACAAAGAAATGATGACCGAATAAACCAACAGGGAAAAAAATCTACATGTTTACAAAAATTAGATGGCCATTGATGAAAAGAATTGAACATATGTTAGTTAAATAGATATATTTACAAACAAAACAATAAAAACAAAAAGCCAATGAACGAATAGTATTAACAAGAAATGCTTAAATGGAATTAACCTATGTTTGATTAAACGAATAAGTAAAAACCCAGAGTTCTTTTATTTATGAAACTGTAATATGATAGATTGTGTATAAAACAGCTTAATTTGACATATAAATGAAAGAGGTAGTTGTCATGGAAATAGATTTATACATGTATTAAGTTTTTCCCCGGGGGCTAACTCTGATAGATTGAAGATCATTTGCCTTGATGGACGTGAGATAAAGCACGCCGATTTAAGACAGTCATTTGCTTTGTTCAAGCTTTCATTGTTTTGTAATCCATTTTCGTTTTTACAGAGGTCTTTAGCCCCTTACAACAAATACCTCATTTAATCGCATATGCTGCGAAAAGCTCTAAAACATTGTGACAAAAGGATAAAATGCTCCTGGTGGACATTTTATCATTTCGTCCAAATTGATTTCCACCATATATCATTTTTTATGGTTATTCATTTATCCCACGCTGTTTCGTTAATACTTGACATGTTATATCTTCCCATAAAGGTAAATGAGTTTAATACCCTTCTGGCAGAAGAAATGCAATAGTATAAGTCACAAAATGGAAAATCTACTCATCATGTCCACATTCCTCTTGGCTTATTTTCTTAACAAAGGTTTTCAACTTCGTTTTCTTTTATATGAATTGTGTGTTTTGAGTACGTTACATTAGAGTCATCAGATGATGGTTAATGTGAGGCTGGTAGGTTCTCAATATCGCCTATTTGAGCCAAAATCTGAGCGGAAACTCGCACTCCAAGAACCTTAACTCTTGGAACAACAATATACAAAATATCAAGCGTGTTAAAGTTGTCTACCTTGTCAAAAATAAAACAATACGACATTGGTGCAGGGGTAGAGCGTCGGGCTCTTGTGCCGAAGGTCCCGGGTTGGAATCCCCGTTAGGCGGGGTGAAAAATTTCCGGGACTAACCCACAAACCGGCGCGATTACTGGTTTAGTATCCAGGAAGCAGTCATCGAGAGTGGCTTTGAACAAGCTTTCAGCTTCCTTCACAATCGATGTAAAACATTTACAATATGATGATATGATGATGAACAATAGAACATTCCCCTATTGCCCCATGTCGAAGTAAATGACTGGCCCAAATTGAAACCTACGGAAGACGACAACAGTAATAGTAAAAATTAGCATAACCTTTGTAATTCTATGGCAGGAGAAAACCTTGATTGAATTCATTTAATGAGATGTAGGTCTATCAGTAAGGAACCGGTAAAAGCAAGTTGCCTAAATAAAAGTAATCTAAAACCGATGGCAAATTAAATACAATGAAACCACCAATTTCCTTATACATACACATATATCTTTACTTTGTATGGTGTTTAACGCCTTATCAACAATTTTAGTTATGTAACGGCTTTCCTGGATCAACAAGAACGTGACAGGGCTCTGTAGTGACTTGAGACAGATCTCTCCCACGAAACCAGAGGTGTCGCTGGGGCTCGAACCCGGGATTCCCGAGTTCTAAGTCCACTACATTAATCTTTTTGGCTCGACACGTTTCCTATTTCATGTACGGTTCACTTTGTAAAATGGGACTAAACCCCATGATACATCTGTGTAGTTGCTTGTGATATCACGGAGGTTGAGTCCACTTTTAAAAGGTAAAACGTAGTCGAAATGAATGGTAAAAGCGTCCAAACAGACATAGACGAAATGAGAATACATTTCGAAATCGTAGACCAAATAGAATAAGACGAACTGGGAAGTTACCTACAAAGGACACTAGAACGTCACTGGCCCATCACGGGCTGTAGTTTATCGGCGTGATCGACACTTAGATATCACCAAAATAGCACGGTACCGGTCTCTCAACGCTACAAACTGTAGTCACATGCCCGAAAACAATAGGAATTCCAACACCAACATACGCTACGTTAAAGGTGCTTGTTCACAGATGTGAGGGAATGGGGAAGTTATTTTTTTTAAACTGCACAACAATGGTACTGACACATGATACGCACTGATTAATAGTCATTGGAAGCAAAATTAGATCGCTTTTAAATTTTAAAAGTGTGTATTCAGTACGTTAACACGTATTATAATCCAAAAGCGTGATATCGCTTTTGAGATCTACTGCATTTAACCGTAAATACTATGATAAATTGACGAATCAATTATGCTACATTTAATTGTACATCAAACAACAGTACAAAAACTTTATTGTTTCAACATTTAACTTTGGCTTTCAAATTTTTTCTTTTATGAACAAGAACCTTTGGCGTCATTTTCTGTCAGATTTTTCAAAGGTTATCTATTTACTCGAAGGTTTAATAGTCCGGGTTTTTATGCAGCTTCAACAAAAAGCTAAAACATATAGTTTGGGTTGATGTTAAGTGTGTAAATGCCATTTTCAACAGTTTCAGATATCTCGACTTACGGAATGCCGATGGTTCTACCCACCTTGACCTGTTTAGAGTTGCAAAATACGCAACGGAAACATTTTCACTTAGAAATTCAATTGTCTAATTGTGGTTTTTTTGAATTCATCGTCATGATGTGCATCTTTTTCATACACCATGTGATATATTTGTTTTTCATGCTATGTATGTATGATGATGTACTATGTACAAGTCATAAAATAAAAATACGTTCTGTTCTGTTCTGTTCTTGGCCAGCGGGTCTTCCTCCATCACAACGAGCCTGTCATCGAATCTGAACTGAAAAATTATTGACGCGATAACAAACTCAGTGCACTTAAGCAATTATTTCTAGCCCAGAAGAAACACTCGTGTAGCATGTGACTCTCACGCACCATTGTGTCACGAGATCAAACTAATCTGTGGGATGCCATTTTCTCGTCTGCTGCTTCTTTTATTTTGACCAAAATTTCCATATTGGAGAATCAGTTTTTAGGGTCATAGGTACTTCCTTTGAATGCTGGGTAATTTTCTAAATGTTGAATTTTGTGTCGTCTGCTTTCCAAAACCTTAAGTTCCTGCTCAATGTTGTTGAGGAAAGGTACTCAGGGAAGCAAAAAGGTTATATCACAGACCAGCCGCCAATTTACTTGGCGACTGGCCTGGATCTAACCTGTTTGCATAAGTGTGAAGTCGGTGCAAGCCCTATAAGGGGTAAAGGAACAGATTAAACAAAGTATGGTTATATGGAATAAGGCGTGAAAACGAATTGCCCAATAAACGATTCTTCTCTTTTTAATTTTTCTATTCTTTTTTATGCTATTCGCATTTCCAAAGAAGGGGCGGATCCATTCCAACGGTAGAGGTCACACAAAGACTGTAGACTGTAGGATATTTTCTTCAAACTGCAGAGATACACCTTCAAAACACAAGCTGAACATGTGAGGGAAGACTTAATTAATCACACAATATCAATACACACACTCTAAAAGTAACACGTTTCTTTTGGAACCCATTGGAAATTGGGCTTTCGGCATTTCAAAGATCAACCTTCTAGGTTACAGCGACCCGGAAGTGTTCCAACAACGGTCAAACATTATCATATGTTAAGTAATGTACTAAACTAAAGAATGCGCACGTATCCAGAAACGGCACATACGTTATTATCCATAGATTCAGTACTGTGTCAAAAGACATCACCTGATGGAGTATTTATAAGGACTCCGTCCGAATAGATTTCTACAACCACTATGTCTTTCAACATGATCTTTCGTACTACCGCAAAAGCCAAACTTGGTAAGTAAGACTCTGTCTTATTTTCAGAGTGCCTCAATATTTGAATATGTATGTAACTGGTCCAGATTGAAAGCAATATTAGAAGATGGCAAAGTGGCAAAGATAAATAAATGTTGTATGGAAACTAGTGTGACAATAGGATAAATTTGAGCAATTTATCATTTTTTCTAGGTGGATTCAAAGTTACATTTTAAGCTCGTGTGTCGTTGTTGTGTTTTTTTTTTAAATCGAACGTCTTATTCCATCGGTCTTATATTCTTTTTCTTCGACTGAATGATGACTTACCTGCTTAATCTTAAGGCATGTTTCCAATAAAGGGGGTGGGGCTTTAGGAACATTACAAAATACTTGTAATGTCAGGACAATGTAACCGTTCCTCTGTAAACATTCGTAATAAATATTTTGGACATCTACCATGGCCAAAGACTAATACATTTGTTAATATTCTATCTTCAAAACGTCAATGTATTCTAACTAAAACTGCATTTTATCTAAAAGAGAGCTTTAAATGTCGAAATGAAATTATTTAATGTATTTACCTTTATCATATAATTATGTGATAGATCAACTAAAATCGTGACTTGTATGTTTTCGTGATTTGATAATCTTTGTTATTTCTTTTTTTGTATATATTAACATGTTTACGCATATTATATATATGTCTGTACCATATTTCTAAATGTTGTCTTGGCCAAAGGCATTTATATGCTGGTTTTTGCCAAAAAAAGAATTGAATTGGATTGTTATTATTGCGATGCATGAACACATGCAGAACCACGACACATGTTTTCCGGTTACTTCATGTGAATCTTTAATACTAATTCAAAACTAAGAATGTGCTAATTATATGATATTGTAATAGGCGATCATGTCTGTTGCATATCATTATTGTAGCTCGTGCGACTAGTATGAGTGTTAAAAAGTGGAGGTCACTGGTCCAGGGATACAGCGTCGGCCTCTGGCGACAAGGGTCATGGGTTCAAATACCGTGAGAATCCCGTTAGAAAAGGGTCGGTTCGAATCCCGTGAGAAACGGGTTGGTTCGAATCCCGTGAGAAGCGGGTCTGTTCGAATCCCGTGAGAAAAGGATTGGTGTAAATCCCGTAAGAAGCGGGTTTGTTCGAATCTCGCGAGAAGTGGGTTGGTTTGAATCCCGTTAGAAGAGGATTGGTGTAAATCCCGTGAGAAGAGGATTGGTGTAAATCCCGTCAGAAGAGGATTGGTGTAAATCCCGTGAGAAGAGGATTGGTGTAAATCCCGTGAGAAGAGGATTGGTGTAAATCCCGTGAGAAGAGGATTGGTGTAAATCCCGTGAGAAGAGGATTGGTGTAAATCCCGTGTGAAGAGGATTGGTGTAAATCCCGTGAGAAGAGGATTGGTGTAAATCCTGTGAGAAGCGGGTCGGTTCGAATTATGTGAGAAGCGGGGTACAGTTTGCGACATTTCATTAACCCACATTCGTCACAAGTACTGGTAACGAATACATGAAGCAGAATCGAGATTAAATGATATAAGTTCTAAGTGCTTGTTTCACACTCGATATAAAACTAAACAGATGTGTGGTTGCAATGTTTAGTAAAGGAAGTATATGTATCAACTTGATTAATTCACAGATAGGTAAAACTGTCTGAAGGTGGGAAATCGTCTCTTGTAACCTGCGAATAAACTATAACCTAACTCTGTAACCATAACCGGCCGAAAAGTATAACTGAATCATTCGACCCACAGTTGATTCCAGACTTCCGTTTCTGAGACCTTGGACATTCATATTTTGCAAATTAACCAATGCTCTGTAGGAAAAACAGGAATCAATAATGGCTTAATCTTTAGAACAGTGCGTCAAAAATATACATGTAAATCCAGTCCAAAATCCTACACTAATAGATTGTCATCACATGAATGGTCTAACGCGGAAGCACATCGTTTCGTTTGTGTACGGCCAAGGATCACATTGAACTTGTTGACGGTTCCACTTATCTCGCGACCTCCAATTTGTGTCAGTGTATCAGTGTAGTCAAAGCTTATATGTACTTTTTCTTTCGTGTTTACAAAGGGCATATGACCTTTATGGTCTAACGATAAGTGTTCGATAAGTGTTCGTCCGGCTTTTAAAGCTCAGTTTATACCAGAAACCACGAAGCCTTGTTTAGCCCAATGTCTCTATGAACGTTCTTTCTTACAATCCGGAACTACAAAAAGCGTTGCTACATGATAAGAAATTGCTCTCTATGATCAATTTCTCATTTCGTCCAAGGGATTTTGGTTTATTATGTGAGAAACATAAATACAATTCAACATGTTTTAGAATTGTTATCTGTTCTTGGGTTAAAATAAGACACATATTCCGTATAGCTAAATGGGTCAGTCAACGATAAACGTCGAACCATATTGCACTCTGGATTTAGCAAGACTGCCAGGAAAGTATGAAAGGTAAGGCTTTAGTTGCCGGCGTAATTGATTGTTCAGCTAAATGTACATTGATTATAATGATTGTAAAGCAAGGTCTTACGTTCTAAATATATTTTTATGCCGACCAGGGGAATACCCGCTTTTAAGTCGTGAAAACCTTTTGCCAGACCCTTTTGCCAAAGTTTGTAACATGACTATGTACCAATGTTGTGTACTGTGTACATGTATTATTTGCCTTATCAGCAATAGAGTATGTTAAAACTAAATTAACAAACCATAGTATATTATACATATTTGTATTACAATCTTGATATTTGGACATAGGCAGAATTTTGCAAAAGGTCAAGAGAATTGGTACATTTGGTCAGCAATTTGACTGGAAGAAAAAACAGATGGCGTAAAGATAGCTTTATATGCTCCGTTATCACTCATCGCCTTTTACCAATCTAAAAATAACGAACAGTCATGACTATCGTTGCTATTGAGTCTTTGGTATGGAACGGTACCGTCGCGAACCTACAAGCTTCAAAATACTCTGCTTATGGTCCTTAAGTGCATATTGACCACTTCGGGGGTTATAATCAAACGCAGTTGCTTGAATACACATTTCAAACAGAATATTCGCGAAAGCGATTGTGTTTCACCCCGTGTTTTGACAGGTTAACCCAAGCAAACAATAATAACAAAAACATGAGCAGTAAAAGTCTGGAATAGTCACAATGACGTCAATTCCAAACTAGAATACGAGCGATACAACACAACAGTACGACTTATTTGTTTCAATTACGTTATTAAACCGTTCTTTCGTTATTTTCAGAACACTTTTTCATCATCGCTGTATTTACTTTTCTGCTAAGTATTGGAATCTGTAAGTATTGTAATACTTATCATTGTACCAAATTTGCTTTATCTTTAAAGGCTCATCAAAGGAGATTAATGCTATATCAAACGATATTATTTGTAACCTTTTGGTCAGATTCAAATAGTAATGTTACCAAAAATAACCATCAGCACAATTTTAACCTGAAAGCCAACGAGAAATAGCCCAGATTAGCCAGTTAAATAATTCAGATTGCACGATTCTTCACCTCTGACATTGTTACGTGATACTCAAATCATTAAACCGACCAATCAGAATTCGTAATTTTGAATATGTAAACAAACAGGTTGTTGATAAACATGATTGAATTGGAGACAACTATATTTCAAGCACAAAATAACTTATGCTAAAGGTGTCTAATTAATAGGGTTTCAATGCGTTTGTTAATTAATTCTCATGAATATTATGAACATTATAAAAGAACTCCATATATTTTTTCAGTAATTTATTGGTACTCATCTTCTTTTATGTGCCTTTAAAATCTCATGAAGTATTCCTTGAACTTTGAGGAAATTAAACGGTTTTGTGATTTGGGCTTATAATCATGCCTTAACTGAACACTCTTGAAATGGATCCAAACTTAAAGCAACCTTAAACCACATTCTCTCAGTGTATTAATTTTCAATTTTGTCACAGTGAAAATCGTCACTAGTGATGATATCAAAAAGTCATATCATCACTAGTGATGATATCAGTTTTGACGGAACTACTTTCTTTTACCATTCCCTTGCATTAAAGTCATGGCTGCACTTTTGCACTCGGTACTAACATGTTTGTATTCTAACATGTATCTTTTCGCGTGAGTGACGTCAAAGGACAAAAAAAACGTCATGGGCGTTGTAAACTGCTTTGCTGCTCCCATTATATGCTTTGCTCCTCCCATTTTATATTCCATTTGGCGTTTATGGGGGTATTTTGGCAAATATATGTACTTTAGTGGAACAAAATAAATAGAATAATCAACTCCATTTGATTAATATAAAAAATATGTCACTTGAATGGGTTATTATCATGTAGAAAAAACTCATTCTTCGAACTCGTTTTTTCAACCTGATAACAACCCATTCTCGTGACATATTTTTGATATCAATCGAATGGAGTTGACTATTCTCTATTTATCATATTCCTATCAGTGAAATACAGGGATTTCTCAGGGTATTAATTTTTTAATTTTGTCACAGTGAATATCGTCACTAGTGATGCCATCAAAAAGTCATATCATCACAAGTGATGATATCAGTTTTGACGAAACTACTTTTTTTACCATTCCTTTGCATTAAAATCATGGCTGCTCTTTTGCACACGGCACTGAAATGTTTCATTCTAAAATGTATCCATCCGCGTGAATGACAGCATAACATGCAAAAATGACGTCATGGGCGTTGTTAACTGCTTTGCTCCTCCCATTTTCTATTCCATTTGGCGTTTATAAATGTATTTTGGCAAATTTATTTCATGAAGTGGCATAAAATAAATAGAATAATCAACTCCATTCGATTGATATAAAAATTATGTCACTTGAATGGGTTGTTATCATATAGAAAAAACTCGTTCTTCGAACTCGTTTTTTCAACCGGATAACAACCTATTCTCATGACATAGTTTTGAAATCAATCGAAAGGAGTTGATTGTCCTCTATATATTTCATCCAAAACTCGTGATTGCTAATGATATTTTTGACAGGTGATGCATTGAAATGCCTTAGTTGTGACGCTGTAGCACATCCGTTTCTATGTAAACATGTAACAACGTGCTATGACAACGAGGTAAGAGCTTGCAGCATTGTATCATTGCTATGACAATAACAACTTTTTAATGCTATGGCAACAGGATAAGAACCAATGTATAACTGCTTTAACAACAAGGATGGATTTTGGGACAACGGGCTGTTTGTAGTGCTCGGATATAAAAGAAATAAACATAAGACGCTGAATCAATGTTTTTTGCTTTGACAACAAGGTGAGAATTTGAGGCATTGCATGTTTAGTTACCACGACAACGTGGCTAGAGATTGAGACGATGGACTATTTCAAGTACACTAACTGTTAAGAAAATATACATGTGTACATATGAGGTTGAAGGTAAGTATTTTGCTATGGCAACGAGGTTGAAACGTATAACACTGTATAAGTATTATGTTAAAGAGGTACGGTCTTGAATCTATAAATTATTGCTATGACAGTAAGATAAGATATAAAAGCGATGCAACTTTGCTGTTTATGCTTTATTACTATGATAATGAGGTAGAAGTCTGAAGCATTTCAAAACACTATCCCCATGATGCTAAGATAAGACATTGTAGCAATGTCTTATTTCCATGACAACGGGGTGAGACTTTATTGTCATGTATTATTGTTATGTCAACGAGGTAAGAATTGTTAGCAAAGTATTGATGTTACAACAACAGGATGGGAGATTGAAGCAATGTGACATGTGTTCTTACTTTGACAACGAGTTATGAGTTGTAGCAATGTATTATTGCTATGACAACGAGGAGCTTGAGAAGATCTTGAAACAATATGTCATTTCTATGACAACGAGGTAGGAGTTTGTAGCAATGTATAATTGCTATGACAACGAGGAACTGCTTGACACAATGTGTCATTACAATGATAACGAGATAAAACCTTGTAGTAATGTACTATGGCTATTACAACGAGGTATGTGAAAAAAAAACCGAAACAAAAACTGCAAGGCGGGTTTTAAACCGAATAGTTCCGGCCACGACCGATGTATACCGAGAACGACCGAAGTAACCCGACGAAGGAATAAGAATCAAAATGGCGGATAATTGGTATTCTACCGTAAATGCTTCTTATTCGATGTGTAACCCTTAATTATCTCCCTTTATTGACAGTTAAATATCTCTGTATTTCAGAAATGCGGTATGGAAACGTTTATATCCCAGGATGGTTCCAGACTCTATTCAGTGGGATGTGTGCACCGCGACGTGAGTCTGAAGTTTCCATCATTGTCCTAGATAAATACTATATAGATATGACTTACATAGAATTGCTTTAAATGCTTTTACTTAATTATTACTTGATTTCGTTTCTGATAGAGAACAATCTCGAAAGTATTGAATACCGGGAAGCAATAACTCATACAAAAACGAATATATTATCTGCAATGTTCTAATCTTTTCTAATAACAGACCATACGATACATATAAATACAATTTGTAAAGCAGTCATTTTTGTGCATACAGTTTAAAACACCTAATCTACGATCATATTTAGAAGTAATTCGGAAAACATAGCAAGAGACATACACTAACTTGGTTTGGACACCAATCCTTTCATCCAAATTACCCCAAAACAATAGATCAAAGAGATACTAAAATACATTAAAATACTAAAAAGTACATATGTTTACTGTCATAGACATGCGCAGCGGGAACTAACATATTGACCAATGGGGGCCCTATATTCTCGTCGTGTCATTCGTGCTGTGACGACCATGACCTTTGTAATGTGCGAGGCTGCAATGCTAGTGGTAAGTTTTTTCATATTTTATCTACAATGTAAGTCAAAATTCATGACCTTGAGATACAATCACAGTTGTTTAGTTTGGATATTACCGAATTTCCAACATTAATCAGAAAAATTCGGCGATATATCTCTTAGTATTAACCCACATCTTATCTAGAAGTGCTAATCTAGATAGTTAGTTTATACATATTTATTCTACAATGGGTGTGAAGCAAGTTCTATAAGTTATTTCTATCACACTCGATTCTGCTTCTTGGACACACCCAGATTAGGATTAATGAAAGTTAGCTTAGGGGACCCTGTAGTCACAGGAGGCGGGATTAGTAAATTTTACATTCTCATTTGGTTGAAGAATGTAAACTTAGCTTTAATACTGGACCAAATACTAGAGAAGCTAAAAAAACCGAAAGTTTCGAGATTTTAAATGTGTTTACTGGTAATAGAAATCGTCAGCACAATAAAAACTATTAACATACCGCAAAGTTGATTAACGCACGTAAGAACCCTTTTGTAAAAGCACAATATGCACATAGGTATTGTTCTACTAGCCATATTATGGTTATATTTTGTGTACGTTCAAAACAGCTTTCGCTCCTGTTCGAATAATATGGAAAGTAATATTGCAAGGAAACAGGGCATCAGAATCGTCTCTCTGAGACGCTTCCAATGACATGTATCTTAACAACAGTGGACGTTTGTCTAAGAGATTGTCCATACATATCGGTTTGGACTGACGCAAATATGTTTTCATAAATCGTGTAGTAAAACATTACCATGGTGGTTTATCTTGTCTTCTTAACCCTTTCCAAAACAATAACGACGTTTGATCACTTTGCTGCAGGCGACTTTAGAAAACATTGTTGGAAAAGGAGACATTGCTCGTAACGAGCAATTATTCCTTTTATCCACAATGTATTCTGTCCTATCAGAGGGATATTTTCTAATTTCATCACATTTTGAAATGTCGTCTGCAAACTCTTTCAATATGGGACAATCGAAAATTGTTGTTGTTTGGGAAAGGGTTAAGAATTAACCAATGTCTGACAACACACTGTTTGGTTTCCTGTATATTGTAGGTTTTCCCATCAACAGGGGACCTGTGTGTTACAGCTGTGAGGCATCACCGGCTGGTTACACGTGTCCTACTATATCGTATTGCGAACAACATGAGGTATCTAAATGTTTAAGTACATTCTACAAGGGCTATGCAACAATATTCCCCTTTCCTAATTGGCTGAATACAGTCCTTTAGGGGACAGTCTCACAAAACTTGTCAGAACTAAATTAACTTCTTCATATATGAAAAAGTCCCTTTAAAAGGATCGTTCTTCAAATGTCAATCGAAATTAATTGGGTTAGAATTCATTAAAAGACATTATTTGTTTACATATTGACAAATTATTTCTGATGTAGCGTTTCCTCACTTCATATTTCTGAGCTGTTCATTTGTGATGAACACGGCCATTATCTCAAGTGTCTGTCTTCTCATACATAGTCCGACATTCTCATTGTATGAACCTTACCCTCCTTCCCTTTCTCCCCCATAATCGCCATACCCAAACTTAGACCGCTGTCCCAACCCCTACTCCCAAATCTCTCAAATCCCTATCATTTCAAATCATCTTCTCAGCTACCCATACCCATACCCCGACCCTAGACCAATATGTATCTTTCCCATATTCCTGGTACAGACACCTACCCCATATCCCCATCCCATCTTCTGAACGTGTCTATGCCCTTCCCTCTACAACCCTACCCTTCGATATCAAACCCTCCCACCCAATACCCGTGCCCAACCCACTTTATCCCTCAACTTCGGTATCAGACCCTTACAATCCATACCCCAATCGGAACTACTCGGGTATTTCCGCGAGCTGTGAAATACACCTCGGATATAAGTGTAGGGTTACAATTTTTCGGGTAAATCGGCATCCGCCTATCAACACATTTTCTGAGCGTGCACGTTAAGTAGGTCAATGTATATGGAAGTGTTTGATATCTTTTTAAATCATTTTTATCGGTCGGTTACTCATACGAAATAGCGAAATTATAAGTTGTGACATATATGTATAGTTATTTCATTAATCAAATTAAACAACTTTTACGATTTCACATTTAAGATCCATTTTTAACAACGAAAGTGAAGTGACATCATTTCCGCGGGAACCAATATGGCGTCATCACTATTATTTCAGAGGTGTTTTCATTGGATAAACCCGATGTGTTCAGATTGTCCATACCCTTATCCCACCGTCTTCAACCCTCCCACCTCATACTTCCTGCCCAACCCTTAAAAACCCATCCACCGAAAAAACCCTCTCCCATCCTCCCTAACCCTCCCCGCCACCACCCCTTGTTGGTGGTCGTGGTTGCATTGTTTTTGCCTTTTCTCTGATAGCCTTCAGT
Source organism: Cerastoderma edule (assembly GCA_947846245.1). Lineage (NCBI taxonomy): Eukaryota > Metazoa > Mollusca > Bivalvia > Cardiida > Cardiidae > Cerastoderma > Cerastoderma edule. Next base: position 4,819,750 of record OX401414.1, read on the forward strand.
TTCTCTTTTAGGAGCTCAGCAACTTTCTGTTTCTCTTCCAATGCTTCCCTTTCTCATTTGCCTCCGACTCTGAGAGTATTGCGCCCATTAGAGCTTCTTCTTCGTTGGTAAATATCGCCTGAAAAGAGACAGTAAAAATAGTATACATTTCTGAATGAAATGCACGTAAAGCATTCTGTTACTGTAAGATTCTCTACGTTTTCAAAGGACACGCGCCTATCAGTTTCTCTTTAAGGAGCTCAGCAACTTTCTGTTTCTCTTCCAATGCTCGCCTTTCTCATTTGCCTCCGACTCTGCGAGCATTGCGCTCAGTAGAGCTTCTTCTTCGTTGGTAAATATCGCCTGAAAAGAGACAGTAAAAATAGTATAAATTTCTGAATTAAATGCACTTCTTTTTGACGCACATATAATGTTGATCATGAAGCTTGATACACATAAAAAACATTTTTAGATATAATTAATTATATTGTTATGAGACTTGATTTAGTATGCTATTTACTTAAAATACGTAACATACGTTTATTACTTCAATGTCTTTCTTTATCCGATCGTTTTGATTCAGTATGCTTTTATTGTTTAGAATGAGACTCGATGTAATGAGATAACTAACATAAGTTAAACCAAAATAACATGCCGGTATTTTAATGGAGTCTCTTTTCTCATGTTTTTGGACTAAGGGTGTGTCAGCACCTTCGTCCATTGAATTTACACACCACATTTTGAGGGACGGTACTTTATCGATACACAAACAGCGGTCTGACCCCAATTACTCATTAAACATCCGCCTTCACTGTGCGGACTAATACCTTAACTAAGAATGTAGTCCGGATTTACTCGCTTTGTTTTGCTCTATATATTATTATAACTGTTGCCTCATGGGAAATCGTAAAATGGCCATATGTGCGAAAAATAGACTTTCGTTCAGTCTCTGTTCACAGAAATAATAATTATGGTAAAGGAGGCAAAAGGAGCAGCTGTTTGCCTCGAGATGTTGCCCAAAGAAATTTTCAAATGTATCCTCAATCATCTTACTTTAAACGCACTTTAGTCCTTCAGCGCTATCAGCGCTTTGATTTTTTTTATGTCGACATTAACCTTGGACGCAGGAATACGAAACAGTGTAGAAGGATACCGCTTATGTGTACATGTACGTTCGAACACAAAACCCTCGAGCTGTATTCCTACTCCTATATACTTCCAGGTCTGTTTTAATGATGCCTCTCTTGAGTTCTTATCCGAGACCCTGTATACGAGTGGCTGTAGATCGAAACATGTAAGTTAGGAAGTTTAGTTTATTTCACATATCCTTTTATAACTTTATTTTATCTCATTCTGATAACTACTTCTTTGCAGGCTGGGTTAGAAACCACTGTTGTTAAACTGGTTTATAGAATCATTTACTATTGTTAATCTATTAAAAAGACCATTGTTTAGAGGTATATAAATCTGAATAATCTAAATCAAATAAATCTAGCTAACCTTTTAGGGGCAATTTTGATATTTGTATCATTCAGTTTAAGGAATAAATGTAGAAATATGCAAAGGAAACATGTCTGTAGCTTTTCAACTTCATTAGAATATTCTTTCTGGACATTCCGTCAGATACAATAAACGGATAGTATTTGTTAATCTTTTTAAGGATATTCACAGCACTGTCACAACCCGTTTTGAAATAAAGTTGCAAAATGAAATAAAATTATTTCAAAACGCGTCGCGATGACATAAATTTATTTCAATTTGCTCACAAGCCGTTTTGAAATAAAATCGCAAATTGAAATAAACTTACCAAAAATGTATTTAATGTAAAGATATTAAAACCAAATTGACGCATGTGATAACTGAAGTCGGTTTAAGGTATTTTCGACAGTTTATGACCCATTCTGACCGTTGATGGCCATGATAGACTTACATAAAAAATGTGTGTAAAAGTTCAAATGTCACCTTCTAGTCATGGTAATGCGACTCGTATAGGACTGATTGATGTCTAGGAGAGATTTTCATGAGACTGAGACAGATTTGAACCATATAATGAAGAAAGTTCAAATTGAAATAAAATTATTTCAAAACGCGTCGCGATGACATAGAATTATTTCAATTTGCTAACAACCCGTTTTGAAATAAAATCGCAAATTGAAATAAACTTATCAAAAATGTATTTTATATAAAGATATTAAAACCAAATTGACACATGTGGTAACTGAAGTCGGTTTAAGGTATTTTCGACAGCCGATGACCCATTCTGACCGTTGATGGCCATGATAGACTTATATAGAAAATGTGTGTAAAAGTTCAAATGTCACCTTCTAGTCATGGCAATGCGACTCGTATAGGACTGATTGATGTCTAGGAATGATTTTCATGAGACTGAGACAGATTTGAACCATATAATGAAGAAAGTTCAAATTGAAATAAAATTATTTCAAAACGCGTCGCGATGACATAAATTTATTCCAATTTGCTAACAACCCGTTTTGAAATAAAATCGCAAATTGAAATAAACTTACCAAAAATGTATCTTATATAAAGATACTAAAACCAAATTGACACATGTGATAAAAACTGAAGTCGGTTTAAGGTATTTTCGACAGCCGATGACCCATTCTGACCGTTGATGGCCATGATAGACTTACATAAAAAATGTGTGTAAAAGTTCAAATGTCACCTTCTAGTCATGGTAATGCGACTCGTATAGGACTGATTGATGTCTAGGAGTGATTTTCATGAGACTGAGACAGATTTGAACCATATAATGAAGAAAGTTCAAATTGAAATAAAATTATTTCAAAACGCGTCGCGATGACATAAATTTATTTCAATTCGCTAACAACCCGTTTTGAAATAAAATCGCAAATTGAAATAAACTTACCAAAAATCAGTCAATCAGTCCTATACGAGTCGCATTGCCATGACTAGAAGGTGATATTTGAGCTTTTACAGACATTTTTTATGTAAATCTATCATGGCCATCAACGGTCAGAATGGGTCATTAACTGTCGGAAATACCTTAAACCGACTTCAGTTATCACATGTGTCAATTTGGTTTTAATATCTTTATATAAAATACATTTTTGATAAGTTTATTTCAATTTGCGATTTTATTTCAAAACGGGTTGTGAGCAAATTGAAATAAATTTATGTCATCGCGACGCGTTTTGAAATAATTTTATTTCATTTTGCAACTTTATTTCAAAACGGGTTGTCACACAGCACTAGTCGGAAGTTAAAGTATAGAGTATTTCATTCCATGTAATAGTTGGACATTAAAGGCACATAAAAGGAGACAAGTACAAATTTATTACTGAAAAAAAAATGGATTTTTTTTATTATGTTCATATAAGTCATGAGAATTAGTTAACGAATGCATTGAAACCCTATTTAGAATACTCCTTTAACATAAGTAATTTTGTGCTTGAAATCCATTTGTCTCCAATTCAATCATGTTTATCAACAACCTGTTTGTTTACATATTCAAAATAACGAATTTTGATTGGTCGGTTCAGAAATTTGTGTATCAACTGTCATGGTCAGGTGTCAAGAATCACACAATCTGAATTATTAAACTGGCTAATCTGGACTATTTCTCGTTGGCTTTCACATTAAAGTTGTGCTGTTTTGGGGTTTTTAGGTGATAACTATTTGAATCTGACCCAGAGTTTACAAAATAATGTAGTTTGATGAAGCATTTATCTCCTTTTATGTGCCTTTAAGGATGAATGAAATGCTCTTGACTTTTTGGTAAAAGCTATTTTATCCAAATCACGAATATGAGACGCCACCCTGTTTGGAGGTAAAGCTTGTTGGTATTCCTCCACCACATATAAGTTAGAAATATAGATGAATTCTGCTTTACTTGTTGTAAAATCGAATATATGTACACCCCGAATATAAATCAAACAGCCATAAAGCCATTAATGTAAATACAAGCATAGATGCATTTTATTTTTCTATGAAGGACAGTGTTTTATGAGTAAAGCATCGGACTCCAAACACGAGGGTCGTTTGTTCGAATCCGGTTAATAGCGGGGTGCATTTTGTGGCCCTCAATCAGTCCGCAATTGGCACAAGTACTGTTCATGCATCCAGAAAGTTACATCGCGAGTGATATGTATATACAGTCAAACTTGTGTTAAGAGGCCAGCCTATGGGACAGAGTAAATTTTTAAGACAGGTTGGCTGCTTAACACAAATTGATTTACACTATAAATATAACAATGGGACTTTCTGTAGTGGCTGTTTAATGCAGGTTGGCTGCTTAAAAGGGTGGCTGCTTAACACAAGTTAGACTGTACTATTTATATATATAAGAGCTTGCTCCGAAATCGATATGAAAACGAATATTGACACAATCATTCATTACAATTTTACATTAGCACTGCGCCACCAATGGGTTCGATCCTCTAACGAGCTTTGTCGGTAAAAGAGATTCTGACCGAGGAACGAAAAACCGGCTGGCCGCTAACAAACGAACGCTGAAAGTGTGCACTGATTGCTGTGAGGGGGATTTGTGTAACGTCCAGTGTAAACGGACAGGTGGGTGGTCTTTGTATCTGAACTTATCAGGTTTATCCAATGAAAACACCTCTGGCATGATAAGGCCGCCACTATGTGGCTGATACGGTGACATGTTCATATGGTACTTTTAAAAGATCGAAGACGATAAGGTCTGTTTACAATAAGCGATTAAACTAGGTCAGCCGAGAATTGCAGAGGTAAATTTCGTAATACGTTTGAGACCAATAGAATAGGAGATATTCCCCATATTCGCATTGAGCTGGACAAATGACAGTATGTTTTGTGTGTATAACCTGAATTTTCTATCCAGATGACCGTCACTCACTCCCCGAGTCATCGTCGCTGTTTTCAGATGTCGCTCGGATAGCGCTTTAAAACATCGCTAATAAATGGTACAGGAATTATGTTGTCATAACAATGTTGTATTTCCCTACTTTTAACATGTTGTTTCATAGTCCATTACTCATTCTACCCAGTTTTGCAATTTTTGAGCGCTGGTTTGCTCTTAAAGACTAATTCTTGGAATCTATAGATTTAGATGAGCTGTCTAAGATATATTTCTCTCTTATAAGGATCTTAATCACCTCATTTGGTAACATTTACATATATTTATATGTACAGTGTATATCATATCATCAACCAAATGCCTTTGTTCTCAAATACTATTTTCTGTATTATATTCGTTCGTTGCTTAGCATTATATAGTATATTTATTCATGCATATAAAGTACCATTACTTTGTATAATATACCGCACGCAATATTCAAACCAAATCATGTCTGTCTACATCAGACACATGCCATGATGACTCGGACTGTACGACACTGATGGCCTCGCTTCCCAACCTATGTTCGAACCACGATCTGGCCACAAAGTTCTGCCAGCGGACGTGTAACCTGTGTCCGTCAGGGACTGCAGACTCATGCGGAGATCTGAGGGTGAACTGTGTCAACATCAACCAGACGCTCAATGTGTGTGGAACTAAACTGGTAAATATGTACCGACTTTGATAAAAATATCATTTAAATCTGCGGCGATCTAAGGGTGAACTGTGTCAATATTAACCAGACACTCGATGTGTGTGGAACTAAACTGGTAAACATGTACCGACTTTGATAAAAATATCATTTAAATCTGCGGCGATCTGAGGGTGAACTGTGTGAATATTAACCAGACACTCGATGTGTGCGGAACTAAACTGGTAAATATGTACCGACTTTGATAAAAATATCAATTAGATCTGTGGCGATCTGAGGGTGCACTGTGTCAATATCAACCAGACGCTTAATGTGTGTGGTACTAAACTGGTAAATATATACAGACTTTGATAAAAATATAATTTCAATCTGTGAAGATCTGAGGATGAACTGTGTCAACATCAACCTGACACTCGATGTGTGAGGAACTAAACTGGTAAATATGTATTTTAATCTGCGGAGATTTGAGGGTGAACTGTGTCAACATCAACCAGACACTCGATGTGTGCGGAACTAAACTGGTAAATATGTACAGACTTTGATAAAAATATCATTTTAATCTGCTGCGATTTGAGGGTTAACTCTGTCAACATCAACCAGACGCTCAATGTGTGTGGAACTAAACTGGTAAATGTGTACAGACTCTGATAAAGAACACATGGTTGATCAAGAACACATTTGGTGTTTGAAAAAGTGATTGCGATTGTCGGTTGTAAGAAATAAAGTTTGTTGGCTGTGTAGTGAAAAGGGTATGCTGGCGCAATCTTGGACAACCCATATAGCCCTGGCATATGGTTGAACAGTTTATTACCTGGTTGCCATTGGGTTGTATAGACCATGCCACCACCTGATTGATTAACGATACATAAAGCAGGCCTCGGATAAGCTTGGGGAGTCGCAGTTGAAGAGCTGGGGTGGAGAACAAATGACCACGATTGCCGCTCCGGGCCGGGCGCAGCTGTGCCGACCGGAAACAACGTTATGCCAGGGACTCTTTTGTGAAACACTAGACGATCTTAAATAAACCACACTATACGATCTACGGCTTGTTTTTGTATGTATTTCACGACGTGTTTTGTTTGCATTCTTTCCACAGAAAGCATACGAGTATGGATGCTTGAAACACTGTGGGTATTGCTCTAGCCTATCAACAACAGCTGCAGCTACCAGCACGATTCCTCAAAGACCATCTTCCGGGGCAAAAACCAGATTACCCATAGAAACAACCAGGTTGCCCATAGCAACGCAACCAACAACGCAACCACCTACGGCATCAAAGACATCGACATTGCCAACCATAGCGCAAACGATCTCTTCAATGACTATATTATATACAAAATCATCCCCGACCTCAACTACGGCGACTTCAGCATCTACGCCATGGCCTCCTGTATCTACTTCCGGGCTTACTCAAAGTACGCAAGGTACAGTATCAGCTAATAAATATATGTCGAACTCACTTCTTATTGTGCAGCTTTATTGCAACTGTTTTTGGAAATTATTGCTCGAAAATTAGAAATTTATCGTAAGTGTTTTCTCATTTTCCAACAATGAACCCATTATTTCAAAAATGCATGCCTTTTTGTTTTTGCTGCATTCATGTTCTGCATTTTGTTGTTGTTGTATTTCTATTTTTTTTTTTAGACCATTGACGAATTGATATTTTACATCGAGTTGTTTGATGAAGGCATACCATATGAATCCATTCTATGGAAACTTTTCCCTCTTATGTTGACACTATTTTTATAAAGAAACATTTTGTTGTGATCTGCAGTAGTGTACAGTTTAGCGCTGGTGACTTTACATCGAGCGTCGTGGGTTAGACCCATGACAATGCACAGTTGATTCATTAGCTATTGTGCTTGGTCAAAGTATTATTTCAAACCCCAGTGTTCATGAATCACCAAGGCTCCATGGATAACTTAACTTTAGTTTAAATTCATTTGTTTGGCCTCGTATTCGACGCTAGCATGAACCTTTTTAAATTCACTCACAGTGACTTTTTCTGGATACTATAGCCAACATTCAACCGGGTTTTTGGGCTAGTTCCGAAATGTACACCTCGCCCCTTACGCGGTTCGAAACCTGGACCCTCCAAGATAGAGGATGTCACGTTACCACTTGACCACTGTCGCTCACACTGTAACTTAACCATCACCGGGGTAAAATGGTAACGACCAATAGTATAATGTTTTATCGTTTCAGGCACATTCATCCCGTCAACGCTCCCTACGACTACCGGCGCTACTTTTCCATTACAACCGGTGTTTATACCCCACACACACGCTCCCGGAACATCGACAGGTACCGTATTATATTTATTTTACAGGGCACCGGGAATGTCCTTAACCATCACAGGGATAAAGTGTAACGTCAATGAAAACGGACAATACTTTGACGTGTTTTCGTTACAGGTACATCCATGCCGTCGACGCTCCCTACGACCGCCGGCGCTACATTTCCGTTACATCCGGTATTTATACCACACACACACGCTCCCGGAACATCGACAGGTATCGTATTATATTTACTTTAGAGTACATCGGTTTCTATCAAACTCCTCACGTAGGTTACCTCCGTTACGTAACAATTTGCGGCTAACAAATTGTTCGCCGGTAATGTATTTCTTATTGAACGCAACCTTTTATTGAAAAGGTTTCATTTTCACGTTTAGTAGGTTCCGTTTCTTTTTGCGAAGCCCCATCTACACGCAAATATATTTCTGTATATGTCTCAATTCCCACCGTTATTGTAAGTCAATCTTGTTTTAAGCGACAATAGTTAATGAAGACAGAATCTTAATGTTTAAGCAAATTAAAGATCTTTTACGGACACCATTATTTTGAAAGCTGTTAAGTATTAAACTAAGCTAAAAGTAAATAATTATTCACACCCTCCCTGAGGGGCGGTCGCTTTTAACATGCCTTTGGTATGAGTTTTACAAGACTATTGAGGCAAAGCAATCGGAACTGCTCGGGTATTTCCGTGAGCTGTGAAATACACCTCGGATATAAGTGTAGGGTTACAATTTTTGGGGTAAATCGGCATCCGGTGATTAACACATTTTCTAAGCGTGCAAGTTAAGTAGTTCAATGTGTATGAAAGGGTTTGACATCCTTTTGAAAATCTTTTTATCAGTAACTCATACCAAATGGCAAAATTGTGGTTGTGACATGTAAAGTTGTTTCCTCAATCAAATTTAACGACTTTTTAGATTTCACATTTAAGATCTATTTTCAAACACGAAATAGAAGTGACGTCTGGGAACCAATATGGCGTCATCCCTATTATTTCAGAGGTGTTTTCATTTGATAAACCCGATGTGTTCAGATTGGAGGCAAAGGTGTTGTGTTCAGATTAGAACAGCCACAAAACAACTAATCTGCCTCTCATTTACTTTTATGTTGCGAATTGGTCAACCGAGAACTCGTATGAGAAATATCTTATGCAAGACAGCTGCAGAGCAAACAAACAAAAAAAAACAAAACAAAAAAAAAACGCAGCCGTGCTTCTACTTATTGGCCTTTTCTTGATTATTGTGCGAATATGGTATTATGCCTATTGGTATACGCACCTTATTTACTTTCTCACAAGAACCTTTGTGTTTCTCAGGATAAAGACACTTGGAAGGATATAACGTCCCCGTATTAGATTGCGTTTCTTCATGACATGTCTAAAAGCGCTGCGCCGTCTCTGCAATTCTGATATGTCGAATGTATATTTGCAATGTAATCTCAATTAGAATAAATTTGACTTGTATCCTTCTAATTGTCTTTATCGTTATTTGCCTGCATATTTTTGCTTCATTCATGAAATATTGTTTTTTCTTGTAAACTTTACTTCTTTTATAAACAATTCCGTGGAAATATTTCTGGCGTTAAATCACGTCATCTTTTCCTCTGAAACTTTTCAATGAAAATAATTATGATCGCTATTCAAATATTGGCAGACTTGTTTGAGATGTTCTTCCCATGAAGATTTATGTCCTAAATATCAGAAAGCTTTACATTAGCCTTGAAAAATGCTTCCAAATATTGGGGAAATATTGGAGATATTCTACTGCAAAATGTACTGAAACTACATATTCAATAGCATTACCAAAGAGATTGCAATAAATCACGCAAACATAACAATCTCGAACTATTTAGCTTTAATCTTCTGACAAAACCGACACACTGATTCCACACATGTTGAGCCATACGAAATACTCTCTATTTAGAAACAACACATGGAAATACAATAATTTGAAAGATTGCAAAAGACGTCGCTCTTACTGAATTCAATGTATTACACATCGGATTGATTATAAGAGAGCATGGAACTGATACATGTATTGTACAAAGTTTCCTCAAACATAAAACATTATGTATTGTACAAAGTTTCCTAAAACATAAAACATTATGTATTGTACAAAGTTTCCTCAAACATAAAACATTATGTGTTGTACAAAGTTTCCTCAAACATAAAACATTATGTATTGTACAAAGTTTCCTCAAACATAAAACATTATGTATTGTACAAAGTTTCCTCAAACATAAATTATTATGTATTGTACAAAGTTTCTTCAAACATAAAATATTATGTATTGTACAAAGTTTCCTTAAACATAAAACATTATGTATTGTACAAAGTTTCCTCAAACATAAAGCATTATGTATTGTACAAAGTTTCCTCAAACATAAAACATTATGTTTTGCTAGTTGCACAGACTAGTCCCGTGTACACCAATGGAAGTCGAGTCGCCAGAGGATTGGACTGGAAAGGTGGAAATGAGGTAAGTATTATTGCGTTTATCTTCACTATACTTAACTCTTAGAATGCAGGGTAAGAATCTCAGAGTAGGATGCAGGTTAGATCACAGGCCAACCGCCAATTTATTTGGCGGCTGGCCTGGATCACCTGTTTGCATAAGCATGAAGTTTGTTCCAGCACTTTAAGAGTTAAGCTGATGTACATAAAGCCGTGTATTACGACAAATATGTGTTTTTCCTATCTCGTAAACCTATATTTCAACATTGAGCCATTATAACAACCGTAACAATTCGGGTATCTCCGTGAGCTGAGAACTACACATCGTTCAAAAGCGTAAGGTAACAATATTTCGGTTTAATCGTCCCGGCGTATAACAACTTTCCTATAAGCGTTCACGTTTAGTAGGTCAATGCACATGGAAGTATTGAAAATCATTCAAATCATTATTTTTGATCGGTAACTTATACATGACAGTGAAATTATAAGTTGTTAAATATATAAATAACTGGTTCCTGAATCAATTATATGACTATTTGGATTTCCCATTTAAGTTCTATATTTTTTTAACGATCATCATTATATAATCGAAATAATGTTGACGCGATATAAAACCCATATACACACATATGGTGTCTCTATTCAGGATGGTAACGGTCAGGGCACGATTGTTGACACATCTGTTACCGGAGTGGTGACAGTGGTATGGGATAACGGACAGAGGCACACGTATAACATGGGCAGGAACGGCCAGTATGAACTGGCTGTGATAACAACATCCGGTACGTGACATATTAAAGGCTCATAAAAGGAGATGAGTTCAAATGAATTACTGAAAACATATGGAGTTATTTTATTATGTTCATAAAAGTAATTATAATTAATTCATAAACACATTGAGACCCTATAGAATCCTTTAACATAGGTCATTTTGTGTTTGAAATATAGTTGTCTCCAATTCAGTTATGTTTATCAACAACCTGTTTGCTTACATATTTAAAATAACGAATTCTGATTGGTCGCTTCAAAAATTTGTGTATCAACTGTCAAGGTCAGAGGTGAAGAATCACACAATCTGACTTATCAAACCTGCTAATCTGGGTTATTTCTCGTTGGCTTTTTCGTCTAAGTTGTGCCAATGGCTTTTTTGGTGATAACTACTTGAATCTGACCAAAAATTTACTAAATAATGATTTGATATTGCGTTTATCTCCTTTTATATTCCTTTACGTGCACTGTATAACAACTATTGCGTTCGTATTATGTAGTGTTCAGTGGCCAAGATTCGGAAAAATAAAAGCACCTAAACTTAACGACATTGAGAAGGCTTCGAAATATTAAATAGTCATGAGACGCCACATTTAAGGCATAACAAGTCGCATCCTTTGATACAATGGAAAACATTTGTAATAAATAAGGATTTCTTCTTCATGGCAAATATCCTTTTTTTATCACACTTACTGTTTTTTCAATGTGTAACGTTCGCGAAACGTTTATGCAAATTGAGAACATAAAGCATTGTTACAGAGAATATGCTCCTAAACAAATATACAGCACCCCCTATCAATGGACGACCATGTTTTTCACTGATTGGATATAATTGTGAGGTTCGATACAGATGTTTAAATACTTTTATTATTGTCTTGTGAGTGAAATACTTGGATTTCTCAGTGTATTAATTTTTCAATTTTGTCACAGTGAATATGGTCACTAGTGATGATATCAAAAAGTCATATCATCGCTAGTGATGATATCAGTTTTGACAGGACTACTGTTTTACCATTCATTTGCATTAAAATCATAGCTGCACTTTTGCACACGGCACTAAAATGTTTGTTTTCTAAAATGTATCCATACGCATGAACGACGTCATAGGTTGCAACAATGACGTCATTGGCGTTATTTACTGCTTTGCTCCTCCAATTTTATGTTCCACTTGACGTTTATGGAGGTATTTTGACAAATTTACTTTATATAGTGGAACAAAATAAATAGAATAATCAACTCCATTCGATAGATATAAAAATATGTCACTTGAGTGGGTTGTTATCATGTAGAAAAAACTCGTTCTTCGAACTCGTTTTTTCAACCTGATAATAACCCATTCTCGTGACATATTTTTGATATCGACCGAAAGGAGTTAATTATTCTCTATGTAAAACGTAAGGCATTGATATTAACCAATGACTCAGCGTTAAACTATTTCAAGTTATTCCTCTTTATGAGGAACTTGAACTAGATAATTACCGACTAACCTGTTTTTTGAACAGCAACATCGACACCTATGATGACGTCAGTGACTGTAACGTCGCCATCACCCTTGATGACATCATCAACATCATCACAAACAGTAACAACTACCTCAACCATGGCATCTTCTCATACCAATGGTTTCCAATCTACGGGGGTTTCAGCTTCCAAAGCGCAGGGAACGGGGGCTTCTGCTTCTACAACCCCAGGTATGAGAGTGTTTTTACTTCTGTAACGTTCGCGGAACGTTTATGCATTTTTGGGATCTTATACCATTGTTATAGAGAACATACAGGTAAATAAATAAACAACACAGCTGATCTGTGAACGACAGTCGGACGTGGTTGGAGATGATTGTGTTTTTGATTGGTAATATTGCTCGGTTCATACGTTGGTAGCAGCGGTTGGATGAACACCCTTTTCATTTATCGGTGTTGCCTTGCTCACGTATTTCCAATTGGCCAGACTCATCAAGAGTCTTCTTTGAGTTGGGAGGTAGCCTATGTAACGTTCGCGGAACGTTTGAATAAATGCAAATCCGGGAATCTTATACATTGTTATAGAGGACATGTGGGTATATAAATAGACAACACAACTAATCAGTTGACGACAGTATTTTTCACTGAATGGCGTGGGATTGTGTCTTTTAGAGGTTGGTTTGCTCTGTTTTTTATATTGGTGGATTGAAGGGGTTGGGTGGAACTTTTTCCTTCCATAGGAGTCGCCATAAAAAATTGGGATTTTTTTTGTATTATACAATTCGTAAGTGGACGACATTGTTTTGCACTGATAGGATGTAATTATGTCATTATGTCTGAGGGGTTTATTTTATGGCCCATTTTACAGGGATGACTATTTCTACAGTACAGGGTACGGGGGCTACCACATCTCAAAAAGTATCGCAACAAACGACGGTTACCACGGGTACAGTTCCCAATGCTACGGTAACCAAGGCTACGGTTACTAAGGCTACGTCTACCAAGACTACTGGAATTTCCTCTGTAAACGCGTTCTTCAATAGCAATGTCACCCAGTCAACTTTTACTACAACGTCAGCTACACAGCAGTCGACAGCTGCGATTACAGGTATGGTGATTTGTACATCTATGCATCATCTGATTCTTCTCAACGTGTTCTAATAAGCCTGAAATAGTATGTCGATGAAAACAACAATGAGAAATGTATTTGACTAAACTCTTGCAATCATTTTTTTGTGTTACGGCCATAGAACCTACAAAAAGTCTCAAAGTAATAGGCAAAGTCATGCATAGCTTAATCAAAAAGATCAAGCTCAAGAATGCTTTACTAACCTTAACTATACAGTGTCTCGTCAATCAAAGACTTGAATGTAGAACAACAACAACAACAACAACAACAACAAATAATAATAATAAACAAATTAAGCACTATAAACAAAGTTTCATGTGATCGTTCAGATATCATAGATATCATAACAGTCCCTTAACAGAGTAACGTTTTCAATTGTTTGAAAGTAAACGTTTCAAAATGACAATGTTTAGATTGAGACCTAGTCTGATTTGGTTTAACCGGCTTAATGGCACCGTCTTGTAAAGTTTGCACAACTATAAGAACTTGGTTGTAAATGCACCATGACAATAAGTCGTTCTGGTCAACAATCTTTTTGGTGAAGAATTCAAAACAACAGCAGCAGCAACAAAAACAACAAAAACAACAAAAACAATAAAACATCTGGCGCATGAGTGATAAATCGTTTCCTGTCGTTGGATATAGTATAGGGACAAATATACATATTTTGCCTTCTTAAAAAGGTTTGTACGACATATTTATTCGTAAACGAACATATAAAGAGGAAAATAGTACCAAAGAAAGGCGTTACATTTGAGTTGAACGAAACATAAGTCATACCTACGACATCGTTATCGTACTTTCAAACGCAGTCTATGTTTCATTCACAGAAATAAAGTTACGATTATGATTCAAGGGTTTGAGATGCAAGCGTTACGATAATTCTGTAAAAGTTGACGAAAGGTAACGAGCCTTTACAAGACAGGCACCTGTATATTTGTTTCGATGCAACATTAACGAAATCGTTATTGTACTTTAAAGGCACATCAAAGGAGAGGAGAACAAATAAATTACTAAAAAAATATGTGAAATTTATTGAAAATAAATAGTTTTATCTGGAAACGACAACTTTCCCCTCACAGTACTTGATAAGACTATTCCGTTGAAAGCGGTTCTTCATGTTACTTGAATGGGTTGTCAATGGCTATCCAACTTATGGAAGAGCCTCTAGGTACCAGCCGGCCATTGAACATCATTCTTTACTAGTTCCCTTTGTAAACAACTGGCAAACACTATGTCAATTTAAAACGTGACTTTTGTCTATTATTCGGACTTTATCATAAGTATTGTTAACGTAATCCGTTTTTTTGAAATGTCACTCTTTGAGAAGGACTATCCGGTTATTTTACGGAAGTTGGATTTAGTCCGGTAATTCGTTTTTTGTCTACTGTAGCAGAGAGAGTGAGTGACCTAGTTTCAACATACTACGCAATTGTTTACATAACAAGTGACTTTATTATCCATGACTGGATGGGGACTTCGGCGGCCTGTCAACAGTATACGGACGTTATACTTCTTGGACATTCTTTTACTCGTCGACTAACCGGATTTTCTTGATATTCAGATTTTTGGAATATTTGTTTGAATTGCAATTCGTTTCGGGTTAACATTCGTGGAAGAGGAGGCTCGTGTACATGTACATGTAAAAGTCAGCAGCCAAAATCAATGGTTCATGCAGAAATACCTCCAAAACATTCGGATTGCGGTCCTCTGTGTCTCCAGTCGAATTCATGGACAGCAACAACAAAATTTCAATTTGCAAGATGAGTAACACACTTTTTGGTTGTGATTCAATTCTGACAAACACTTGTTATTCCCATGGGTGAAAGTGTTCAGGATCATTCCTGAATTTCAGGTTTTTGAGACTTTTCGTCCCTATATAATGCTATTGCAAACATGCTTTTTCAGGATAATGAACTATAGATTTCAGGTTTTTAAATTTCTTCAACTTTCACCCATGTATTCCTCTATTGTCTCAGACTCTCAATACAAATAATTTGTTAGCTTGTTGGATTTTAAAGCGATGACAGTTGTTTTTCTTTCTGCAAATCTTTTATATTTAAGTTTGATGTGCTGTCATAAATTATTACGACTACTCTACCTTTTGTTGGCCATTTATTTGATTTGCCTTCAATGCTGGCTTTAATTATCTTGACAGTTTCCTAGTGTTGTCATAACTTATTTAGGCCTTCTGTTGGTGGTTGTTTACTTGATTTTGCCTTCAATGCGGGCAGAATGTATCTTGGCAACCTTTTTATGTTGTCACATGTTATTTATACTACCATCATTTGGTCGTCTACTTTGATTTGCCTTCAATGCGGCTTATTTTATTTTGACAAATACAAAGGGGTTCTGTCATAACTTATAAAGCCATTTTTTGGGAAGTCCTTTACATTGAGGTGCTTATTGCTACCTCCTTATCTTGACAAGCACTGAAAACTAATGATTATTCTCTTGCTAATGAAAATGATTTGTTAGTGTGTTGGATTGCAAAGATTCATGACAGTTTTTCTGCAAAATTTAGAAATGATATTCCATTCATTTCGAAAGGAAAGCGTTCTACTTATTGACATTTTTTTTTGTATTTTAGTTTGATGTGCTGTCATAAATTATAACGACTACCTTTTGTTGGTCATTTACATCGGTTTGCATCCAACGTTGGCTTTAACTATCTTGACAGGCTTTTACGTGTTGTCATAACTTAATTAGACCTTTTATTGGTAGCTGTTTACTTTATTTTGCCTTCAATGCAGGCTGAATTTATTTTGGCAACCTTTTTGTGTTGTCATAATTTATTTATGCTACTTTAATTTGGTCTTTTGCTTTGATTTGCCTCTAATGCAGGCTCATTTTATCTTGACAAATACTAAGGGGGTTCTGTCATAACTTATAAAGCCATTTTTTGGGAAGTCGTTTACGTTGGGGTGCTTATTGCTACCTCCTATCTTGACAAACTCTGAAAACTTATGACTATTATTTTGCTAACAAAGTCTACTTGATTTGAATACTTCTTGAAATATGAATTCTAAGATAATTAATTTTGTTGACATTGTCAAAACATTTTTGAACTACATATTTGTAGTCTTCAATTAGTATTGCCTTCAATGCTGGCTTAGAAATTTGACAAACACTATTTATGATTACTTGGAATCCCTACTAATTGTATTACATGTTACAATACTATAGCATCCTCATATTGCTGTGGACACAATACTGGAAGTCTCTATGACTGCATTGTTTTAATTAGATATATGAAAAAGACCGTTTTTGTTGTTTTGTAGTTATATTCCTTCATAGTTATCATGATATGTGTGTATTTTCTATGAACTTTACAGAAAGCTTTCTCATATTGCTCAACCTGTTACTATTTTTCCATTTTGTTTTTGATATCTAATTTCTCTTTTTTCAATGTACCTGTTCAAAAATTTCTCAATGATTATGAGGACTATTGGGACTGTTGATCAAAATATGGGTACATGTTCATAAACGATTATTTGCATCTATATATGCACCTTTCATTAGAAAAATGGACCATCAATGTCTGCTGATAGATCAGCACAATTGATGTTTTTATAATATATGACATTTGCTTAGCATGGTCTTTGGTCTTTCTTGACAGATGCCGAAGAGAAAGCAGTTGAAGGCCAACATCATTCCGCCAGATCAGAACAAGACTGATGTCTATGAGATTGACTATAAACGTTTGGCAGCCACCATTGTATCAAAGCAGAACGAGTCGTCTTTAACTCGCCAAATCATCTCGACCAATCAGGTGGATCAACCAGACCCAATCCCTTCGACATCGAGAGAAGGTGCCATTCATATTGATGTGGACACTACATCCAGGACGGGATCTTTATCAACACAGTTTACCTTAGGATTGAACAATTTCATAAGTGGAATCTTTTCAGGATGCAAAACGGGCAGCCCATGGTTACACTCACAGACAACTCTTATCCCTCCTCATCTGGTTTACATCTGAATTTAACATGTTAATTGCTTCTTGAATCATTTTGGTCGCCATCAGATTTTTGTATCTCTGAAGCTTGACACATTTACAAGAATTTTGTTTGAAAAACCAATTGTCATTACAATTGCCATGCCTATTAGACACAATATGTGGCTTAATAGCCCAACAATTTGAATGTAATATCAACCATTATGGCTCATTTGTCTGCCATAAGCTTTATCCACAAAATTGTAAATTTTCCAAATACTTCACAAACCAAACGCTAAATGGAGTTCAAAATATTGCTAAAACTGTTGACTCCAAACTGCCTATAACCTATTCCATACTTTCTTATATAGTTCTGGCTTTGGACTATACAGTCAATCTTTCATTTGATAGATGTATGCTAAAATGCCTATTTACATTGGCTTCTCACAGGTTTTGCAGGCTAGGGGAATTAGTTCAAAGCTCTTCTGACTATTCAAACAAGGTCCCCAAAGGGATGATGTCAAGTTTATGTCAAGTTCATGCCCTGTCCAACATTTAAAAATTACATTGAAAAAAGCAAAGGATAGGCCCTTTGTTTGCCTTTTCCTCTAAACAACCCATGTCCCATTCATATATTTCCTCAAAATAGGTTAAGATGTCTTTATATATAAAGTTATAGTATTCAGATTGGTGCTGCTATTGAAGCTGCTCTAAGGGGTGTTCCAGAGAAAGTTGGACAAGAAATGGGCAGTTGGAATTCAAATACATATTGTCAAATTTTCATAAGAATCCAACATTTCTCAAATTTATCATAAATGTATGATGAAGGTCAGAGGTGTCTGCTTGGTCTTTGTTCATAATGATCAATTCATCTTTCATTTTAATTGGTTAGTGTGTCACAGACTTGCTTTATCATAATTGTTAAGTTATATAGTTCACAATTTAATTTTCTTATCCAATCATTTATTATTATTATATTTTTTTAATGTATTAAAGACTTGTAACCAATTCTTTATAAAGATCTCAATCAAAATTGAGGGAGTTACTGTTCATGGTCAGAAGTTGTCTGCATGATTGGTTCTCTTACCCCCTTTTGACGAAAATTAGAATAAATAGACAATCCTTTGATCACATTAAGAATGCATAATACCACTTCAACACTTGTTATTTAGTAACATTAAAATGTTTTTGTGCACAATTGATTCTCAATTTGTTTTTATATTGTACAACTTTATTAGATAATTGTATTCAATTATTTAGAATTATTTCAATCAATAAGGAAAGAGCAACCCTTCATGGTCAGAAATTGTCTGCATGATCAGTTATCTCATCCCATTTTTCATTCATAAAAAGAAAAAATGAATGCATATTACAGCAAAACAATCTTGTATGCATTTATGATTTGTTTAGAATTTTCTTTGGCTGTATGAATGGTAGGATTAAGCAACTGTAATCCAGTGCGGTGATAATGATTAAAGTATCTTTGATTTATGTTTGTCACTTATCTAACATGCAATGGTATAACAAGTATTTGACTGACGATGGAGAGTATGTCATATTGATGAATATAATTCATATATGCTCCTGAATTATCATCCTTAACTAAACATGTATGCTAACATTGAATATTTTGTCCTCTATATCGTTTGGTTTGCCATGTAAATTGTTTGTTTTTTTCTTGTTTATACGAGATATAATATGTATTGTTAAAGTATCCTTGATAGTAAGAAATCGTCTGTATTACACAATTGCTACTCAAATAACTATTTTATTATGGTATACATTATTATCTTACATAGATTTAGTTGTACTTATAGACCAATGGTATGAGGTTTCAACCATTGACGGGTAGAACACTTAACATAATAAACATGTTTCTGCTAGTGCATGCCTTACCCTCTGTTGGCGCTGCTTGGTCATGTATAAACAAGCCCAAGCTTGTGGCCTTCTTTGTGCACCAACTGGGTTTCTGCATACTTGGCTGGGGAAATTTATAATTTAATCTGATTATGTTACTTTCTTGATTTGTATAATCTTACATCATTTCAATTATGTGATGTAATCATTTTCCTAATGCTGAGTATTTAATTGTTTGTGTTCTACTTGTAATCATTTATCGTCATTTACTAAGAGAATGAATGACATAAGGAGTTCTATTATTATGTTCATGAAAGCCATGAGAATTAGTTTGGAAATGCATTGAGACCCTATTGTATAGACTCATTTGAAATAAGTTATTTTGTGCTCGAAATATAGTTGTCTCCATTTCAATCATGTTTATCAACAACCTGTTTGTTTACATATTCAAATTAAGGAATTCTGATTGGTCAGTTCAAAAATGTGTGTATCAACTGTCAATGTCAGGTGTGAAAAATCGCACAATTACACTGGTTAATCTGGGTTAATTCTTGTTGGCTTTCACGTTTAAGTTGTGCTGATGGGGATTTTTTGGTGATAACTATTTGAATATGACCAAAAGTTTACCAATTAATATAGTTTGATATAGCATTAATCTCCTTTTATGTGCCTTTAAAACGCAAGTTTATTTTCATTCAAAGCAAAAAAGTAACGTTTTAGATTCAAGTGTCATGATAATGTAAACGTTGACGTAAGGTAACGAGCCTTTGTAAGATTGGTGCTTTAACGTTTGTTTTGACACAGCATTTTGTCATTCTAGCTAACTGTCCCCTAAAGCCCCCGAATATACAACACGGGTACCCGGCCCAGGTGCAGCACGACTTTGTAATATACAAGTGTTACGATGGGTACACCTTCCAATCCGGGGACCAGAACAAATCCCGCCAAATAGCGTGTAATGTTGTCAACCAGACTTGGACCCAATTACTGCCTACATGTGTACCTATACGTAAGCTATCAAACTATTCTGTTCTTTAGTAGTCCCGTGTTTCCTTATTCGTTTCACTTATAGATTTGAATGGTTAATAGTTATTCCTTATCAGATCTGAAGAACAAAATTATTTTTATCTTCGACGTTGAAGTCAATAATGCAATATCGTAAATTCCTGTTGTACCTTAAAATATCAAGGTCCCCACCAAAACTGATGGCATGCTGACGTCTTCAAAGCCTGGTACCAAACAGCGGTCCAATCTTTGGACTATGCATTTACATGTATCTGAAAACAGTATTTGTTTCGCATTTAGAAAGTTAAATCGAAAGTGGATATCATGAGATGTAAGAAATTGTTGAAAACTGAATACATTCGAACTACTTTAGTATAAAGGATGTACATTAAACAATGCCGAATTGTGTTTTATAATCATTACTAGGATTCTGTACGAACTCGGTGGACTGTCTAAACAATGGATCATGTGACATGAACCGTGGTGCATGTTCCTGCACACCTGGCTATTTCAACACCAATTGTGACTCGGGTATGTACGGAAAGCTGGTTGAAATTCCGAGAATAATTGTCTGAAATGACTTTTTGGTTGACAAAGTGAACGATTTACATGTTACACCACTTTCAAATATTGTTGTAATATATTCACATCTTTATCCTAGGCATCATTTGTCAAATACTTGTTTCAAGCCACGAATTACTTTGTTAAGATGGTGGTTATCTCAGTTAGTTTTATGAACTAGCTAAGATTATATGGCAAATATTTTGTCCGCCACCTTATTTGCATATGAATTGTGAGCATGAATACTCTTTCATAATTGTTTTGTTATGTAAGACTAGTCTATGATGACAAATGTATGTAGTCTTTTACTCATTAAATACATGTTGGAAGAGTTATCATGAATGCTTATCTCATATTGTTGAAATGTCATATTACTAAAATGACATAATGTTTATTTCATGTTGATTGAATGTCATTTAAGATTTATGACATAATGTTTTATTTAATATTATTTGAACGTCATTTTAATGAAATGATTAAAATGACATATTATCATCTAGTCATGTCTTCACTGTTTACTTAAATCCTATAGATGCAAACAACTGAGTAAGTAAAAATTGTGAACGAAAGCATACACACCATGTGGGAAGCATAAAAATCATTTCGCGAAAGGAATTAACATTTTCATGACGGTGCCAAACAAATGTGGACTGTGTAGCTTGTCCCCCCTCAGTATGGTTGCCAAACTATTATCAAGAAAGAAGACAGCGTATGTGAAAGGGTTTTGCAAAACTTTGTCATATAAGACCTAAGTCCTAGCTCTATTGGGGATATAATGAAAACGATATTAATGGCGATACATAAATAGTTTGGTCCATAATTAGCGCGTCACTTATGTTACACATCTTTCAAAATCACGTGGGTACATATTTAAAAAAGAGGTGTGTTTTATAGCTTAAACACCTTCACTCAATCTATACTTTGAAACCTCCCAATATCGAACGCATCAGCAAACGGGGATTGTTATGTACGAAAAATAGAATCGCTTTTTGCAAAAGGCATTACAGTTAAAGAAGTTTCGAGTTTAGCTCATTTGGAAATAAAGACCACTAACTCTTGCTTGATCTAGCAATTATACAAAGATACAGTCTAGGTTTCCAAGATAGGAAACACTTCATATCTTAACTACTTCATCATGAGAAAGACAATTTTATAAGTATATAACATAGCTAAGTAATTGAATAACTGAGAACAATGGGCAACTTTCTTTTTACGACAGAATTCCGGCTGGGAGATGTTGTTGTTAGAGGCCCCGACTGGATTTGGGGGGATCAGGTAAAGTTTTTACCATACGTAGGACATATAAGAAAAAAATGAAGTCCGTCTTCCGAAACATTAAAATTTCTTTAAATAAAATGGCAAAATGTCTTAAATCGATGTCAATATTCCCATGTCTGTCCTTTTCAATGTTCAAAGCTTGACCAGAACATCTAAAATTAGACAAAATGCGTCGACTATAGTATAGTATTTCAAATGACAGATATGGTTCTACATTCAAAATTGATTTAATGTTCTGATAATATTTAGCTTTAAATGAGTTTGTAATTTGACATTCTAGTTTTAGTAATGATATGTCTATTAGACGCTGTTTGAAACATTTTAGGATAATTCCCAGTGTTTCATTTCTAAGTTATCTTTGTTTCACGATACCATATCATAATGAACCGATGGCTACCTCAAGTGATACAAAAAAAACATCGATGTGGAAAATACAGTTTACAGTTTTCGCCAATGTGATATTAAAACGACTGCATGGCCCGTAGACTCGAAACTTACTTAAATATGATTTCTTAATTAAATTCAAAAACTCTTGCTCAACTTCGAGTATAATTAAGCATCGAAGTTAAATGGTGATCTGGTAGATCTAGGAATGAACTATTTCTCAACGTCTTTGCTCAAACTTGAATTGATTTTGATGCAACCAAAACGCTGTCTCAAACAAAGTGATAATTGCTTTAAAAAGCGACGTCAAAGACACGGCTCGTCTATCTTACTCAGATAAGTACAATAACTGTGATTAGGTATAAGTATGGGTTTAAAAATAACCTATTACCAAACAATAACGACATTTGACCAGTTTGTTCAGACGACTCTGGAAAATATTGTGGGAAAAGGAGAAATTGCTCTTAACGAGCAATTTCTCCTTTTTTCACAATGTTTTCTGATATATCAGATGATATTTTTTTCAATTTCATCACAATTAGATATGTCGTCTGCAAATTCTTTTATTTTGGGACAGTAAAATATTTGGCGTTTGGTAAAGGGTTAAGTACGAATTCGAAACTATTTGTTAACTCGGACCCAGAAGGACATTTATGATGACTGTCTAACGCAATGTGTTGCAGGATGGTAACGGCACTGGTACCGTCATACAGCTGTCCCAACCTGGTTGGGTGCGGGTGCATTGGGCCAACACAAACAGGGAAAACGCCTACAGATTTGGGAAGGACGGGAAATATGACATCGTGCCCTACAACGGAACGTATATCGTACCAAATCTTCTCCCAGCGGTTTCACAATCAACTAGATCTTCTTTACAAAGTAAGTTTCCCGAGGAGCTTCACGGTGTCGTACACAGGCAGACTTGCAGACACACAAGCAGAAACACTTGCTGACATACAGACAGGCAGACATTCGGACACACAAACAGAAAGACTTGCAGACACACCACACAGAAAGTCTTGCTGACATACAGACAGGCAGACATTCGGACACACAAACAGAAAGACTTGCAGACACACGCACACAGAAAGTCTTGCTGACATACAGACAGGCAGACATTCGGACACACAAACAGAAAAACTTGTAGACATACATTTGTTGAAATACAAACAGAAAAAATTGCGGAGACACAGTAAGACAGACTTGCGGACACACAAGTAGGCGGACTTGCAAATACAATTGCATGAACAGTACGGGTGCTGAAGGTTTATTAAGGAAAAGGCCTGCTATGGATCTTATCATTCACGGGAATCGTAGCCACGACCCTCGGGTCATGAAACTGCCCCTCTATGCCCGGGACCACTATTTTGCAAAAACCACATTCTTATTCATTTGTTAACCATATGCCAGAATATCTTGATGGATAAAGATAGTTTACGTAATTTCAACATCTCCGGCGTAATGATACAGTGGACGCATGTTCTAAAACAGACAATGGTTCTATTTTCTTTTAAGCATGACTATTCGAAGAACAAGGAGAGCTATACTAATCACCCGGGCGTCGGCGTCTCTGTCGGCGTCTCTGTCGGCGTCTCTGTCGGCGTCACACCTTGGTTAAGTTTTTATGTGCAAGTTTGTATCTCATTACCTACTGTATGGAATGGGTTGATACTTCTGACATGTGTACTTGGACATACTTTAAGGTACCTGGCCAAGTCCCATATCTCTAATTTTGAATTCAAGCAAATTATGCAGCTTTTTGTACTTAGAAAATCTTGGTTAAGTTTTTAAATGCAAGTTTTTATCTCATGTACTACTCTATGGAATAGGTTGATACTTCACACATGTGTTAAGGGTCATACTTTAAGGTCCCAGGCCAAGTTTCAAATCAAATCACTAGATTTAAATTTAAGCAAATTGTGCAGCTTTTTGTACTTAGAAAATCTTGGTTAAGTTTTTGCGTGCAAGTTTGTATCTTATGAACTACTATAGTGAATGTATTGATACTTCACACTTGTGTTCAGGGAGTAAATTTGTGGAACTTTAAAAAAGTTACAGATGTAAAAATCTGTAGTTTTTTATGTCAAATAAGTATTTAATTTCACTATGGTGAAAAAATACAGATATGAATGTATTTACCTACTATTTCATGTAAGCATATAGAATAGTAAAAAAAAAGAAAAAAAAGGTTTTAATGCAGCAATCATTTTTGCTGTCGTTTGTGGCATTCGAACCTACGGCAGATGAGGCAGGGTATTTGGATTGATCATGGGTAGGTGACTTTATCCACTGCGCTATCATGGGTCCTGTTATACTAAGGTGTGAAATAAGGATTTAAATCCGGTAAATGTAGCCATTTAAGGGAGGTAAATTGTAGTTTATAGGTTAAAACAATAGAACTACATGTTTGTAAATGACTTATAGAAATCTACTGTCGCTTTGCGTCAAAGGAAAATATAAAGATAACAAAAAATATAAAAGTCGGCAAAGGAGAACTCAATCAAATTTTTTATCCCCAAATTATCAACATTATGCATTGTAATATACCCTGCGAATAAAGACTGACACTAAAAAGGAATAGTCACAAAGTGTGTAAAATAAAACACACACAACCTTTCCTACCCCTCCCCCCCTAGGGAGAGAGAGAGAGAGAGAGAGAGAGAGAGAGAGAGAGAGAGAGAGAGAGAGAGAGAGAGAGAGAGACAGAGGCAGAGAGAGAGAGAGAGAGAGAGAGAGAGAGAGAGAGAGAGAGAGAGAGAGAGAGAGAGAGAGAGAGAGAGAGAGAGAGAGAGAGAGAGAGAGAGAGAGGAGGAGAGAGAGAGAGAGAGAGAGAGAGAGAGAGAGAGAGAGAGAGAGAGAGAGAGAAGAGAGAGAGAGAGAGAGAGAGAGAGAGAGAGAGAGAGAGAGAGAGAGAGAGAGAGAGAGAGAGAGAGAGAGAGAGAGAGAGAGAGAGAGAGAGAGAGTCAACACAAAACGAACGACTTGTGTATACAAATAAACACGAGGTCTTTAGGCCAGACAGTCAAACATACGCCATGCCATACATTATTGTTGATATACAGACGGGGAGGTACATGGATAAACAAACAGGCAGGTATACAGATAGCCGTCCTATTGCGATTCATGTTTCCATGCCACTTCGGTAAAATTCAGGATCACTCTCACACGGTCAGAGGTCGAACACTTACAATGCTAAGTATTTTGAATTATTTGAATCCACAGACTAATGCTGTTTGGTTCGTATCTGAATAAGAAATCTTATATAAAGAGGCGATAGTTGGCATCTTTGACTAGGAAGCGTTATTGGGCAAACCGTAGGAATATATAATGGGTCATCTCGATGTGATACCTACAAACATTTTAAATCATTAATAGAACCTGAAAAATATTTATCTATTGGACTCTCTTATCAATTCAAAAAGGCAATGTCAAGATTTAGATGTTCGAGCCATAAATTTACGATCGAAACTGGCAGACACCAAATCATTCCAAGAGAAGAGGGAATCTGTACTTTTTGTTTCAATGAATCCAACACTAGAATAATAGATAACAAATACCATGCTTTCATTCATTGCGAAAAATATGTACAACAACGTAATTCATATCTCTACAATTGGTATCACGGAAATGGTGGTGAACATTTTTTTATAGCCTCCTCAGAACAGAAAACGAAGTCCAAATACAAAAAAAGCCTTATATGTTTTTATGATAATGAAACAATCTTTAATGCGCAAACTGGTTAAGAATCCAGGAACAATGGTTTAATCTCAAAAACTTAGAAAGTATGAAACACAAAGATGTTTAGTCTTTTGTATTATAAACAACTCTTACACACTTGTATATTTTAACATGTAAATTGTATTATGGGCCAGAGGCCTTTGACTGAATAAACATATTGTATTGTATTGTATAAGTCGAAGAGCTGAATGCAAATGCCAATTTTAAGTTTGATATTAATGATAATTCAGATAAGCCCTCTTCGTGAATGAATATATTCCGCCATTTAAAGACAAACTGGATATAACTAATTGACGTATC
The DNA here is from genome assembly GCA_947846245.1 of Cerastoderma edule. Classification (NCBI taxonomy): domain Eukaryota; kingdom Metazoa; phylum Mollusca; class Bivalvia; order Cardiida; family Cardiidae; genus Cerastoderma; species Cerastoderma edule. Next base: position 4,846,405 of record OX401414.1, read on the forward strand.
TGTGATGGTGCGTACTGGTTATGATCAAGGAAGCAGAATTGAGAGTGATCAAGTTTTTATTCTTATTTACCTATTTGTTTTGTTTGTTTACCTATTTTATTTACCTATTTCCTTCACCTATTTGGTTTTTGTTTTACATCTTTTGTAAAGAAAGCTTAAAGCTTGCTCAAAGTCACACTCGATCTAAGTTGTAAGAACTTGTTTCACAATCGATGCAAAATAACTCAGTTTAAACTTAACTAATTAGAAAACACGTCTTGTTTAAGGTACCGTTTCTACAACTACATCTGTTCCCTTATACGGACCGGAACTTCTGGCCAAGATGTGTATCGGATGTCGAGTACAGCGGGGGAGGGATTGGCAATGGGGAGACCAGGTAATCTATGTCTTGTTTTAAACTTATAGTTTCTTAGTAAACGGTAGAGGCTTTGTTTATTATAGTGTCATCCCTAGTGAAAGCCTTTAAGGGCCAGCCATTTTGGCTTATGAGACACTTTTCCTAATTGCTTTTACCAAGAAGCTCCCAACTTCTATCACTTTGCCAGGCGCCAAGCAGATATAAGTCGGAAACCTTTATTATACCTGACTCACGGCTCAGGAACCGGCTATTCCGGAACAAGTATCACGAGAAACATTTTCCGGATATTTTCCGCCTTCCATGGGGTCGAACCCTCGATCTCCCCTGTCCCGAGGAGGACGCCTTATGCACTAGGCTACGACAACGGTTTTTACAGACGGTATTATTATTAGTACTACAGACCCCCATTTTTATCTAAAGACGTGTATAATAAAGCAATGTAATATATCACAGACAAAGGGTTAAAAAGCCCACTCCCCTATATCTTCTTCATATCCCAACATAAAAACCGACGTATTTTAAGTCGAACCGTTGATTTAAGACAATTCACTTTAAAGTACATTTGTCTAAATGATTGTGTTGAGGATGTAATCTATCTATTTTAGTTGACATTTAGTTATCTTTCATTTTTGGACCGTTCCCGGTAGAATCAGTTGAAAAATAGATTAGAAATTCGATCAATCCTCAACAAGGGTGCGGTTTGTAAGTTTGGATTTGGTGTGTCCTTTGGCAAGACATTTAAGAGCCCAAGCCAGGCACTGGTGAATTCAGGAAAAGGGTGACATAACTGAAATCTCATTGTTACGGCATTAGCCCTGAAGATGCTGGGTAGATTTTCTAAAATAAAAACAAATTTTGCGCCGTATGCTTTCCAAGCATTAAGTATCTACTTGATTGTGATGAGGAAAGATACTCAGAGTAACAAACAGGTTAGATCACAGGCCAGTCGCCAATTTAATAGGCGACTGGCCTGTGATCTAACCTGTTTGCATAAGCATAAAGTCGGTTCCAGCACTATAAGAATTAGTCTAAGCAGAATAGGTAAAGTAATGTTCCAGCATTATAAAGGTTAAATCCCATACAAACAAACCATGATGCTTCATTCCAGGATGACAAGGGTCTTGGGACAGTTCTCACCGTTAACACGTCAGGCGGGTGGGTGAAGGTCGAATGGGACAACGGACTAACGAACCTCTACAGAATGGGCGCCGAAAACGCGTACGATCTTATGCTGGCTCCTTGATCATTGACTCGGTTTCTGATAAAGATATTACATGCTTGGATAAATTTGTTTCCATAGTTCTCTTCATTAACCAAACAGAAACTACAGACATGTAAATAGATATATATAATGGGCACCGATAACGCATATGACCCGGTGCTGGCTCCTTGATCATTGACATTGTGTCTAATATAGAGATTACATGCTTGGATAACATTTTTTTCATAGTTCTCTTCGTTGTGTTCGATAGGTGTGCGTTTGCAATAGCCTGGGTCATTTCGCTTAACCCATCACCAAACAATAACGACATTTAACCACTTTGTTTCAAAGGAAAACACTGTGGGAAAATGAGAACTTGCTCTTATCGATGCCCTATTAGAAGATTGTTTTTCAATTTCATCACATTTTGAAATGTCGTCTGAAAACTTTTTCAATTTGGGACAGCTGAAAATTTGGTGTTTGGTAAAGGGTTAAAGGATTGTCGGTAACTCAATAGATCTATCAATAGAGACGTGACGTCACAAGCTAGCATCCAGACCGCATTTAGTTCGACAGGTACGCGTTTGCACAGATATTGTCCTTCTTCTAATAAACTCATGTACATTTTCCTTTGGTCGATGGTACTGTTCAGTCTGACCAGTTTGCCAAGCGTTTACGTAGAATGTCTTCCGAAAGTCGTTGTATCAAACGAATAAAAATGTTAAAAGCTGACTTGAATGCTAAGCATTGGCAATTCAGATTCACAAGGATACCTCGTTGAGTTATAATGATATTGACGGGCATGTTGGCCATGATTTTGAACACTTGGTCTCGCGCAACATACGAAGTACTTCCGGGCCGAAAGTAGTCCCATTTATAAATGTTTGGTTTCGACTTCTGGGGCATAAATTTGCTAGTAAGAGATGAGCTGGTAGAACACTGATGTGTTTCCTGTAGAGATGATAGTCCTGCAATGCTCCCAAAGTTTGTTTTGATTGTTTATTTCAGGACTATTTGTTTGGGATGTATGAACACAAATGCCGGTACCTCGATCATATTTGATAGCTTGTGTACTGATTTTCGGACGGTACTAGTACACTTTGCTCCGTAGAAAAATAAAGACGATTGAGGTGTCCATTTCATTACAGTGTTTTGATAGGTTAAATGACTGACATGATGTTTCTGTATAAAGCTATGAGAAGAAAACACTATTCTTCACTCAGCAGAGTCTTGAAAATACCTGATTAAACATTGGAGTAAATGTGAAATCAAGATCTCAAAAGTAACAGGTGTGTGACCACTAAATGTGTTGATCTTTTCTTGCTCTAGCGGCTTCACAAAATATGGCGGTCAACTAAGGTGAGCTTTGCATTTCGGTTAGTAAAGATTGAGGGTGGTAAAAAGAAAAGGCCGATAGAGAAACAATCAAGAACGTCATGCTCTGGTTTCATAAGTGTTTAAGGAATGTGCATAGAAAGTACTTTAGTAGAGAAATATGGACTTGTGCTGAATGCTGGAAGGCAAGAAAGATAAAAGAGTCGAAAATGACTGTGGTTGTACCGATTTGGCGAAGAATGTGAGCTGTCATCACGTACACCTGACTGCATTTGAACACAAACTTTGTGAGCTACTTACACAGGTATTACACTTTAGTCAATAATACCTCCATGCCTCACGCATCTACTCACTCACTCACTTATTTACTCACTCACTCACTAACTCACCCCCCCCCCCACACTCCCCCCTCACTCACTCACTCACCCTACCCCTAATAAAACACGAATAAAAGAGAAGTTTTCTATCGTTGACCTATTGACACCCTATAAACTCCAGACCTCATATCTTCTTTTTGGATTTCCAAAGTACTCTAAGAGAAGAATTGGGACTCTATCGATAGCACCAAAAGGTTTCTCTGTTTTTGTCTCAATACATTTTAAATCATAAACATGCTTATTTGGATACTTTATAATCATTGTCTATATACAGTTGCTGATTATTTGGAATAGTTACAAAACTCAGTGAAATGGAATAGCTTGACAAGTAATTAGAACATAAATTGTCTGGTATATTTTGCATGGCACATCAACTTTTTCTATTAGATGGTGTTATTGAATAATTTTTTTCGCACAATCCCATGACGTTACAATCTATTTTGAATAACATTGAACACTATTGCAATGAGTGGAACTTAAAATTGAATACAAAGAAAACAAAAATAATGATATTTGAAAACGGACGAAACACATCGTATGATTTTTTCTTAAATAACACAAAACTTGAAATAACAGAATCATTTATATATCTTGGAGTATATTTCTATAAAAATGGGAATTGGAATCGCACACAAAAACACATAGCACAACACGCCTCCTTCTCATTACACAACTTGTTTGTCATTTACAACCAGTTAGATCTTCCAGTTTCTCAACTGTTAAATATCTTCGACTCTATTGTTTTACCCACGATTAACTATTCTGCTGAGGTATGGGGACATCACCCATGCCCTAGCATAGAATCTATTTTTTCAAAGTTTTGTAGAAGAATTCTCTGTCTAAGGCAGTCAACAAATCTTACCGCCCTTTATGGGGAGTTAGGTCGCATTCCCATGCAAATACATAGACAAATGATAATGCTTAAATACTGGGTAAAACTGATATCTCTAAATGAGCAATCTATCTTATTTAAGCTGTATAATATGCTAAAAATAGACACAGAAAATAATCTCACATACAACGGTAATAATTGGGCTTACTACATCAAAAACACTTTAAACAATATTGTATTATCAAACATTTGGGAAAACCAATTATACATGCGAGTCAATTTTACCGCAATAAAACAACGCATATTAGACATCTATCAACAAAATTGGTATTCATCAATAAGTAATTCACCTCGTCTTTATAGCTATAGTTTATTCAAAAGTTCATTTATTATGGAACAATATCTCGACATCATTCATGAATCAAAATTCAGAAAGGCTCTTACAAGGTTTAGAACATCAGCACACGAGCTAGAAATAGAAAAAGGACGCCAAAATAATATTCCCAGAAATGAGAGAATATGTAGAAATTGTAATTCTGGTCAAATAGAAAATTAATTTCACTTTTTATTAATTTGTCCAAAGCATACAAATTTAAGATCAAAATATATAAAGAGGTATTATCATACATGGCCAAATATACATAAATTTGTCAATTTATTATCAAATCCTTCAAAGAAAATTATTTTTAATCTGTCAAAGTATATATATTATGCTCAACGCAATCATAATTGAATGACACCTTTAAATGAATGAAAACCTCTTCTGTGAATCTATGTCTTTGTTAAAATGTTTGTTAAATTGCTTTATAACATGTTATGTTTAAAATGCAATAAAATGTTATGTATGAATGTTAACAAAATGACATTTTGAAAATGGACGAGCAATGAAGTCATTCAAACTTAAAATGATAATTAAAACTAAACTATGAAATATAAGTATGGATACATGGGTAATTCATCCTGATACATCTGTTCTGTTCTGTTCTGTTCTGTTATTAACTGACTGAGGCATTCATGGTCTCAAGAATTCGTAAAATTGGAATTGGCTCAAGAAGGGAAATAACCCAGGCATGATATGTATGCTTGGTCTTAAGATTAGTATCGATAGGCGCCCCTGATAAAATGGATCGAGATGAAAGTATCTTTTAGGCTTATCGTCCTTGTTTGTATATGATCAATATAATGGTAACATTTCCCCTTTAACCCTTTCCCAAACAACGAATTTCGACTGTCCCAAATTGAAAGAGTTTGCAGAAGACATTTCAAAATGTGATGAAATTGGGAAATAATCTTCTGATAGGGCAGAAGACATTGTGGCAAAAAAGCTCACCATGAACAATTTCTCCTTTTCACTCAATGTTTTCTAAAGTCGTCTGCAACAAAGTGGTAAAATGTCGTTATTATTTTCGAAAGAGTTAAAACCCTTATAGTGCTTGAACTGACTTCATGCTAATGCAAATAGATTAGATCCAGGATAGCCGCCAAATAAATTGAAAGCTGGCCTGTGATCTAACATGTTTTGCTGCTGTGGATTTATCTTTCCTCATCAAAATCAAATACATAATTAATGTTTTGGAAAGCAGACGACACAAAAATTTATTTTTATAAAAGTATTCACCATTCTTATGTTAAAAGGTTTTAAAAGGTTAAGAGGTGTGGGGATGAACCAAATTAAGTAGACGGAGTGAGCTTGGAGTTTTTGATGCATTCTTTGTTGTGACATTATCCGCCATTTAAGCAGCTCAATTAAGCTCCTGTACTATTTGAGAAAAATGCATTTTCTTACAGTTAATAAATACAACAACATTTTATCCTCACAAAACAGATGTATTGTACTTAATACTGTAAAATTTATAAGGGATGCTTTCAGGATTAGAAGCAATGAACCGTAAACTAATACTCTTTCCCAATCGGAACTCCTCGGGTATTTCCGTGAGCTGTGAAATACATCGGATAAACCCGATGTGTTCAGATTGACTCTTTCCGTATCTATTATTGTTAAATTCTTCTGTCATTTCAACGGGTATCTTGTTTTCTTTCCTTATAATTTTGTGTTTGCTTTTCTGTGAAAAGTACATGTTATTTTACTATGTTTTCTATTGTTTTGTAATGTTTGCTATATTTCGTAAATTTATATAATGTTAATGCGTATGTCAAAGTGCTGCCGACATGCCTGCTATTTGAAATAAATAAAATAAATTATAGTTGTGGTCGAGAGAATGCGGCAAAATTGTAAATGACGCCCCTTTCAATGTGGACAAGACTTACATGCAACATTTATTAAAAGAGAACCGATTAAACTTGCATTTCCGTGGATTTAATTCAATAACTCAACAGTTTAATGGTTGTCACTATTGTAGTTCTCGATTTTGGCTTTATTTCCCTTTGTAAGTTTCTTTTGTCAATTCCACATTTTTACCAAATGGGAGGAGTCTCTGCGTCTATTGAGGGATTTCTTTAGTATTCACGAGATCTTGAGGAAAAATTCATATGTGTCATTTTCTCATGTCGAAGTAAATTGGCGGCTGGCCTGTTATCTAATCTGTTTTTTGCTCTGATTATCTTTCACCAACAAAATTAAGCAGATATTTAAGGTTTTGGATAGCAGACGACACAAAAATCTATTTTTAGAACATTACCCAGCATTCTTAGGATTAAAGGGAGTTAACAGCGAAAAACACTCGCAGTTTTAACAGAAATTAACCGATGACCATTAGCTGCAGGGAAAACATAGAAATAGACTTAATACAACAGACAGAAAGACAGACAGAGACGGCAAGAGAGGGTAGGGAGACAGAGAATAAATAAACAGTGAGAAGAGGAACAATTGCGAAGAAGAAAGAATTAAACACATATTATTTAACAAATATAGAGCTTCATTTTACATTTTTAACGTATGTTTGCCTTCAATATAAAACCTTTGAATGGGCGGTTATAGCGAAATATACTTGCAGTTTTAACATAAATTATACGACGGTGATTAGCCGCGCGGAAAACATAGAAATAGACAATTAAAACAGACAAAGAGATAGACAGAGAGACAGAGAGAGGCAGAGAAGATGGTCGCTAAGAGAGAGGGAATAAGGGAAGACGGAGATGGAGAAATAAAGAGTGAGAAAGAGAAACTGTGAGAATAAAGAATAAAGTGATTTTTGCTTACAACATATATCTATATTTTGCATGTTTTAATGTGTACAAATTATCTTAAGAGGCGTTGATAGCGAAATATATTTGCAGTTTTAACAGAAATTATACGATAGCATTAGCCGCGGGGAAAACATAGAAATAGACCTAATAAAACAGCTCATCAAGGTTTACTGCTTATTTCTATGAATGATGCCCCTTGTATAATAGGCTTTTTCTAGCTCAACCTTTAGTATGCCATCAACTGAAATTTAATGATTACTATAAACATAATTAATTTCCCGTGTTTTACATTATCCGTTGGAAACCCATGTTTTTTCATTATCAGTTGAAAAAAGAGGAGTAAGTTCTTCAAAGCGGAACTACGGTTAAACCCTTATAGTGCTGAAATCGACTTCATGCTTATGCAAACAGGTTAGATCCAGGCCTGCCGCCAAGTCAATTGGCGGCTGACCTGCGAACTAACCTGTTTGCTACTCTGAGGATCTTTGCTCCTTGAAATTAATCAGACATGTAAGGTTTTGTAAAGTAGACGACATAAAAAAACAGCATTCTAAGGGTTAATCTCATAAACTAAAATCTACATAACTCTTTTTACCCATTACCAAACAATAACGACATTTGATCAGTACGTTACAGACGGCGTTGCCCCATCAGAATATTATGATTCAATTTCATCACATTCTGATATGTCGTTTGCAAACTCTTTCAATTTGGGACAGTCGAACATTTGGCTTTCGGTAAAGGATTAAATGAAAGTGTGGTTCTTGTAAAGGCTGTGAAATGTTAGTTACGGCGTTGTTAGTTTTCAGGCGGTGTTAATCACCATAAACCCGGTGTGATGGCGCATTTACACGCTCCATCAAGTTAAAATGAAGTTTTAATGTAGGCACTTTCTCATTGGATTAGCGAATGTACTTTTTATAACATTCACCTTGACACTGGGAACGGAGAACGCTATGGCGAAGGACGGAATTTAACTTAAATAAATGTTTAAGCAATAGAAATAATTTGTTGATAGGGATACTTTTTTCATTATGAAAAAATTCTTTCATAGTTTAAGAACCATCTCTCCGAGACGCCTCCAATGCAAGAACTGATGGATATGTGCATTTGATGACAAACGACTGAAGAGTACTTGAAAAAATGCAGGCGTCTTAGGAACATGCTGAAAGCTAGTAAAGCCGGCAGTGGTACAAGGAGGGTATCGAGGGTCCCGGGTTCGACCCCCTTTAGGTAAGGTGAAAATTACCGGAACTAGCCCTCAAAGCGGTGCGAGTACTGGTTTAGTATCCAGGAAGCAGTCACGATCGAGATTGAATTAAATAAGCTTCAAGCTTTCATCACAATCGATGTACAATAGATAAATTTAAAATATAGTTATTGAGAATTTGATGCAAACCAACAAACATGAACCAATTTGAAAAATGAATGGAATTCGTTTAACTTCAGTACTACAGTGTAACTTGCATAAACATTAAGCCACATAAACATTTTTTATCAAAATTCAAACTTAAAGAAACTTCCCGTTTTACGCTAGCCAGATCGCTAATCTTGCCATAAACATTGTTCTAATTTCGGTTTATTCTAAAACAAATTGTACGTATGTGTTATCTTTAAATAAGAAGTTCGTGCCACGAAACAAATACGTCTTTCAGCGACTTCGTTAAATATTACCATTCAACCCACCTGTCTCTAGTGAAAATGTGGCCTCTTACGATTTTGAATTAAAAGCATTATTAGCGTCGACCTAAATGTAGCGTCGTCTTGAAAGGGATTTTCACCTTAGACTTCACTGTACGACAACTTAAGTGGGTGATGTCTTGCAAGAGATTTTGGATCCAAGAAATTACTGTACGACCTACTATGTGTGGTATCCTTTTACAAGAGCTTTTTAAACCAAGACTTTACCGTCCGACAACATAAGTGTGCTGTCGTCTCGCAAGGGTTTTTCGATCAAAGACTTTACTGTACGACAACATAAGTATGCTGTCGTCTCGCAAGGGGTTTTCGATCAAAGACTTTACTGTACGTCAACGTAAATGTGCTGTCGTCTCGCAAGGGTTTTTCGATCAAAGACTTTACTGTACGACAACATAAGTATGCTGTCGTCTCGCAAGGGTTTTTCGATCAAAGACTTTACTGTACGACAACATAAGTATGCTGTCGTCTCGCAAGGGTTTTTCGATCAAAGATTTTACTGTACGACAACATAAGTATGCTGTCGTCTCGCAAGGTGTTTTCGATCAAAGACTTTACCGTCCGACAACATAAGTGTGCTGTCGTCTCGCAAGAGGTTTTCGATCAAAGACTTTACCGTCCGACAACATAAGTGTGCTGTCGTTTCGCAAGGGGTTTTAGATCAAAGACTTTACCGTCCGACAACATAAGTATGCTGTCGTCTCGCAAGGGGTTTTCAATCAAATACTTTTCTGTACGAAAACATAAGTATGCTGTCGTCTTGCAAGGGTTTTTCGATCAAAGACTTTTCTGTACGACAACCTATATATGGCATCAACTTGTCAGCTTTTTTAACTGAGACGTTGATCTGCGACAACCTATGTGTGATGTCGTCTTGCCAGGGCTTTTGTAAAAATTCCTAACTGTACAGCAACATAAGTGCGGTATTGTCTTGCAAGGAACTAAGACTTTACTGACAGGCAACCAATGTGTAATGACGTCATGCATTTTCTTATGTGTCGCCAAAAGAAAATAATCGAGAAGCTATTTATTTGTATTAGCCAACATTCTTGAAATATAAAAATCAACGTTAAAAACGCATTTTTATTATGAAATTGATTAGAAGTATTAATGACAAATGGAGAAATTGCTCCTTTCTGTATTTTCCCGTCATACCATCTGCTATATATACGTCCACATTAGCCATTATTAAGCATGTGGTAACGCATAGAAAAAGTCCTCTGTGATCTTGCCCAGGAAAACTAGAGAGAGAAATCCTAACCGTCGGCCTACTTACGTGGAATCCTACCTAAGAAATCGGCAGCTGGCATACGTTTGTCAGCGTTCTGTATCAGATCTATAAATATATATTTAACAAAATATAAACAATGCATGCAGTACAATACTCAGATCTGTTTTCCGCATTTCGCAGTCATCGTATTTATAATTGAGAGGTATTATGTGTGTGTGTGGTACCATGAACTTGTTAAGTCTATATTTAATTTTTGCACGGATTTAACCTCATCTCAGATATTTCAAATCGGTCAGAGAACTTAGTAATAGTTATTCTTTACAACATTTTTCTCCATATCATAGGGGATGGAATTAAAAAATCGTTAAACATGACATAATACGAATGCGGTGTTGAATTACGGAAAATCTTTTAAAATATAATTGTAGGATATCCTTTCACTGAATAGAGTATAGGGCTAAGAATTGAGAACTTGTCAAAGACCATTTGTGTATATTTAGACCAAAGATGTATTTACCATTCCCAAATTACATGATGCGTACTTGCTTAGAATACTGTTCCTTGGTAATTATGTTTCGAAAAGCTTTCCTTGTGAAATGTAACTTTAAGATTCGTTCATTGAACAGTGTATAGGGCTATTAAATGGGATATTGTCAAAGGAAAATCGTGTATATTTATACCAAAGATTAATTCGTCATTTCCGAACTACAATAAACTGCAATGGAAGACAACGCTAGCATGCGTATGGCAAATTATGCAATACCAAAGCTATCCGTGAATTATCACATGTGTTAAGATGTCAACACAAATATAAAATGAACTAACTGTTTACATCTTCAATGAAGATAGAGTGTTCATATACCAATACTTCAATGGCATACTCTTACACTTACACAAAACTTTTACCATTGGTATGGTCAACTTTCTGACTTTCTTCGTTCAAGAAATCGAATTCAATACATACCAATTCTCTAATAAAGTAACAAATTTTCCAGCAAACGACATAAACTAATTTGGAGGGGTGAACATTGCTCTTGTGAGCAACATGTACTTTTCTCACAATTAATCCATGTTCTTTTTATTCTACTTGAAAAATGGTTATCGAATATATCCAGATTCAGTTTTCGATTTTGTTTTAATATGAAACGCTTACGACATTGTACTTTGATTCTGATATAAGATCTAGAATACATAAACAAATTAAGCAGCTGCCCACCATGTTTATAGATCGTGTCGAATTGTTACACGTCTATTTACTTTAAGCTTATTTCAATTAATGATAGACGATCAAAATAATGTCTGCAAATGTATAAACATGTTCTATGAAGAAAAAAGGTGCACTTGGCTTAACCAAAACCGCATTCAGTGTTTAGTGATTCATAACAAATGAACAAACATCAACAGGCGAATCAATGAATTATGGTTAATAACAAATAACTGTGAAACGTTAAAGGAGACCTCTCTGAAAAATAAAGCAGAAACTGCTCCTGGGGCCCGTTTTACTAAACAACTTACGGAAAATGTTTGCTTAAGTCATAATTGATAAACATGGATAGTATCTTCAATGAAAGTACAATGTTGCAATGTGGCACTTCATTGGAAGCGTCTCGGAGAGACGATTCCAATGATGTGTCACTATGCAATATTGCTTCGTCCAATATTGAAATAAGAGGAATTTCTGTTTTAGACTTACGCAAATCTTAAGCGTAAACTGTTTAGTAAAACGGTACCCTGAATCGTAAATCGCGAAACACTCCATGATTTACCTTGCTTATTAGGCCATCCATAGGAAGATTGTTGATAAGCATTGACACGGCTTCCGACTGGCCCTATGATAGGCGTATTCTATGAAAGGCCAGTAACAATCGGAAATAATGCATTTAGATGGACCGATGAAAAATAACTGATTAAATGTGATGAAACTGCAAAATGATATTCTAATAAGGCAGAAAACATTGTGGAAAAAGGAAAAATTGCTCGTCACGAGCAATTTCTCCTTTTCCCACTGTGTTTTCTTAAACAAAGTCTGCAACAAAGAGGTCAAATGTCGTTATTGTTTGGGAAAGGGTAAACCCATTACCAAAAATCTTCAAAGCAATTTCTTCTTTTCGCAAAATGTTTTCTGCCCTATCAGAAGATTGTTTTTGAATTTATTCACATTTTGAAATGTCGTCTGCAAACTCGTCCAATTTGGGACAGTAGAAAATCTGGCGTTTGATAGGCGTATTCTATAAAAGACAAGTCAGGTATTAGGAAGATATACAGTCAAACTTGTGTTTAGCGGTCATCCTATGAAAATGAGGAATTGGCTGTTAAAGACAGGTTGACTGCTTAACACAAATTGATGTACACTACAAATCTAACAATGGGACTTTCTGAAGTGGTTGTCTAAGACAGGTTGCCTGCTTATAAGGGTGGTTGCTTAACGCAAGTTTGACTGTACCTGAATGAAAACACGATGAGGGTTTGGAGGCAATTTTTTCTCAAATCTAAAGTGATTCCGCCCCAAGCCCCACCCCCACCCCCTCCACACACACACACATTGTTAAACCGTAGCCCGAACAACCCAAACGTAGATATTTCATTCTGACGTGTTTTTATCGCAACGTGCTTCCTTCCAAGCTATAACCCAGTTACTGCTTGGTTCATACGAGTTAGTTGAGCCGAAGTATTTCTTCTAACTTCATCAGACGAGAATTAGCGTGCGGAAACTCCGGGGTTCTCCGTTATACACTGGTTCCCGTCCTCGACTAGCCCAACATGTCATTCCGACGACGTCTAATGAAGGTAATTTGTCATGACTTATGTGTCTAGCGCGACCGATCAGGATTAGCCACGTTGTGAAACAGTCAATGGTCTTCCGACTGTTTACTATAGCACTTGTGAGACAATATCAAGATTTATGGATACTTAGTTCACTGGCCACTGTGGTGGTGGGATGGAAATGAATTGCGGTTGGACGTGTAAAAACGGATCGTTAAATCGACCAAATTGAACAGTAAACCGAATCCGTTATGTTTCAAAGGATGATAAACAATAATTCAATTCAATAATTAGTAAAACTAATTGTGTCATAATACAGTAAACTGATATAAACACATCGTCGAGGGTAAAAGATAAGAATAGATTTTCAAGATGCTTCAAGACGTTTATAGTGAACATGTTGGATAAAAGATACAATGATCCCTAAGAGATAATTGAAAGAATTAGGTTATTGTTGCCGAAATGAAGATTTTAGAAAATAGACATTAGTTTTCACACTCCAACATACAGAAACATGCATTTAGAGAGACAATATCACCAGGGCTCCATACAATTGATGTAAATGTGAATTGCCATGCTATTTATATCCGTTTAAACAGTATTGTACCATATCAAATGGTTATAAATTATTTCACAATATATAAGACATTTGACCCATAATACGAACAGTTTGCTCAAAATAAACATATGATAATGCAAAGAGGAAAACAGTATAATTTTGTTGTCGAATGGTAGACTGTAGAAATCCTTATCGTTGGGAAAGTCTGCCTTTCACTTTCCAACGATTCACCTTACGTTAGTTATTCATTGGCCACACAGGTAGAATGCGACTCATTAATAAACTTACCAATCAAAACGAAAATCGCGCCTTGTGCGGTGTTTAAACAGTTATGCACCATAACAAATGGTTATTTATAATTCACTTCACAATATATGACACCTCTGGCCCATAATACAAATAGTTTGCTTAAAGATCGAAAATACGCTGTTTAGGCTGAGAGTTGCCATAATATGTCAATTACATTAGTTTAAAGATCCTGGACGTCATACACTAAATATTTATAGGTAAAAAGTAGAATTTGCGTATGGTTTTCAGCTATGCTTCTAACAAATATTCATTAAAAAAGATCGCCGAAATCGCGGTATAATTGAAGATATTGACGGAAAACCCCCACGGCCTTGACTTTTGTATGTTACTACTGCTATATGGTGATTAGTTACGTCACGTGGGCTGTCAAGGGCCTTTCACGTGACGATGTACACATAACTTAGAAGATACTAGCGTCAGCATCCATTTTTGTTTTCAGCGTGTAGTCTTAGTATCACGTGAGCGTCACGCGACCGGTTGTTCATAGCTTGACGCTATATTTAGATTATGTCAGATTTCCCTCGGATTTTTATTAAATAAAAAATGTCAAAATTCATCATATATGCTATTGGTTTCTCTGCTGAAATGTTAAATGAATCTTTATTCCTTTATTTTCGAAAGTTAAAAAAACAATCCTATCATGCACAGAAACTTTAAAAAAAAACACAGGAAACATAAAGGAAAGCGTTAGATTCTTGTTGTCAAATGTAGACTGTAGAAATCCTCATGGTCAGAAAAACATAACTTTTGGCATTATATCATTATCCAACGATTCGTCTCATATAGGTCGTTTATTGGGTACGCAGACAACGTGCGACACATCAATAAACTTCCCAAACAGAAGATAATTGCATCTTTCACACTGTGTTCATAACACAACAGGCGGAAACTTACATTTAGATACGCAGACATTTACTAGGGTTCATAACAAATGATGTGAATGCTTCGTCTTTGACCTGGCCAATCTAAGGATTCTGCAACATGTCCGATGATTATACTTTTAGACAGTTTATTGTACAGTATATGAGACCCTAACCTCATGAAACAAACCCAACATAACAATTATCCAAGACATACACGGTGCGTATTCAAGACAGTAACAGACCATATATATGCAGCTGATATTTTGAAAACATGTAACCAAATAGGAAAGTATAAGACATTAGTTATTCACTATCTAAAACTGAGAGTTTTGTAAAACGAAAAGGCTGAACTCATCAGGTTATTGGCTGCCAAATGAAATCAATCAAGTTATATTCAAGAGTTGATACCTCATCCAACATTTCACTTCGATATTCAACTTAAATCACACAGCCGATTTGAGACCAGACGCAGTGTTATCGCTTCGTTGAACTCTGTAGATTAGTGAAAGATTTATCGCACATCTTCCTTGGATGAATAGGCATTGGAACGGCGGAAGGAAATTCATAAATTTATAGTCTGTCTATCCATATGAATAAGCAGTTCACACAAGTTTTATCTTGCTTCTGAATCGATGTAACGGTTTTTGTTGTTGTTGTTTTTCTCCACTTCTTTTTCTAAATCATTTGCCACATCCATTGAGAGGGTCGTATTGCTCACTCATTACATTTTATCGTTTGTTCGAAATGCGAATCGGACAAGGAAAAAGAACGTTTGTGTAAAATCGTCTCCCTCTTAAATTCCACTTTAAAGGTGCTTGTTGAGAAACATCATGAGGGAATGGGTAAGTTAAAAATTAGTTTCTATAAAACTGCACAACAGCTGTTTGTCATACGATATGCACGCAAGAATAGTCAATGGGAGCAAAATGAGATTCTTTTCAATTATTTACGTTTTGTATTATGTTTTAGTCAAAAATCGAGATTGCTTTCGAAATCTACCGCATATTTACTGTTAATACTTAGCTAAATCGACGCTTCGTGGGTTGATTATGCTATCAAAAGCTTCTTCCAATTATATATCAAACAACAATACAAAACTATGTTGTTTCAGCGACAATTTATTTTGACTCTCAAATTTACTTCCGTGAACAAGTACATTTAAAAGGGAACACGTTCGTCATTTGCACCATTGCTTAAATTGTCCTAAAGTGTGAGTCTATCAAAAACCTGTACTAAACGACTTAAAGAAGACATAAATAAGACATTAATGGAACATTTCATCTGAGCCCAACCCCAATGTCTTTGTGTTTGTATATTAGACTACTATCATTAAACGACTCGAATAGACATAGAGCTTAATAACAAGAATCAGGATTACAAGGTTGGAAAATAACCTTGTAATTCGGATACCTGGTTTGGGTGTATTTAGAAAGCCATAAACTCGCTCTGTAGCCCTTGTTCTATAACTTCAAATGAAATGTGAATCAAAAAGGGCCAACTGATTTCTTAAAATAAACCCCATTAAATGTGTTATTATGTCTATCCTTTAACACTCCAATAAATGTATAAAAATACTTTAAATGTATGCATCAGTATACGTTACTTGTGAAGGATAGAAATCGCCCTTCTATATTGATATATGTTGAAGTCTTCTTAGGGGGAGTGGAACTTACAAAGAAGGAGAAACGTGTTGTTATTAACCCTCAAAGGGCTGAATCCGACGTCGTGCTTATGCAAACAGGTAGGATCCAGGCCAGCCATAAATTGGCGACTGGCCTTTGATCTAACTTGTTTGCTTCTCTGAGTATCTTTCCTCATCTATGGATTTTCATGAGAGGCAGTCTCCCAACTGACTTACGGAATGCCGATGGTTCTACCCGCCTTGACCAGCCCTTATGGGCAGTTGAGTATGGGGTCTTCCTCCATCATTAAGAGTCGGGCATCGCTACATAACTGAAATAATGTTGAAATAAAAATCTTTCCTCATCAAAATAAAGAATTTATTTAAGGTTTCGAAAAAGAGACGAAACACAAATCAATTTTTAGAAAACTACCAACCTTCTAAGGGTTTCTTAGAAAATTCATCTACCGTATGTGTGTATTAACGAGTACACTTATAGAATACAGGGTTAGCGATATATTTCCAACGACTTCGTTAATGCGATCATTAACTACCCGTGTGTCCAGTTATTGACGTCATATTATGAAATAATTAGATATCGGTGTCATCAAAATCCTTCTTTGTCATCTAAGCGTGTATGAACGCACCTTTTAACCCTTTCCCAAACAACAAATTTCCGACTGTCCAAAGTTGAAAGAGTTTGCAGACGACGTTTCAAAATGTGATGAAATTGAACAATATTCTTCAGAAAGAGCAGGAAACCTTGTGGAAAAAGGAAAAATTGCTCGTCACGAGCAATTTCTCCTTTTCCCACAATGTTTTCTAAAGTCGTCTGCAACAAAGTCGCCAAGTGTCGTGATTGTTTGGGAAAGGGTTGAGCAGGGAATTCAAAAGTCGGAAACGACTGATGTAATATAAGGAGTATCAGTGTGACGTATTTTCCTCATTCGGAACACCTCGGCCATTTCTTAAAATAACCTCGGAAGTAATGGGGAGCCATTTTTGCAATCCTATCTACTCGGAAATCCCCGGCACAAGTATCATTGTGACGTATTTTCCTGACTTATGTCACCACAAACAGTGTGTTTCCTGCTATTAATGATGCATGTCTGTTGTTGCTATTTCGTGAGATAACCGTGACTTGAGGGGTAGGCCAATACCTCCAAGATGGTCTACTTCTATTTTTGGTTGTACTCCCCTTTTGGTCTTCTTTCATTTTGTTGTACTTCTTTTGTCTACTTTCATTTTTGTTCTTCACACATTTTTGGGTTTACTCACATTTCTGGTCTAATTTCATTTTTGTTCTTCTACCATTTTTTGGTTTACTCACATTTCTTGGTGTACTACCATATGGTTGGTCTACTATCATGTTTTAGTCTTTCCCTTTTTGGTGTACACTTATTTTGTTTCCTTATCTTTGTCTTCTCCAATTGTATGTACTATCATATGTTTGTTTATTCCCATGTTGCACAGTTCTATTTTGTTTACTCCAATTTTGTCTACTCCAATTTCATCTTGTTCCATTTCATCTACTCCTATTTTTGTCCCCTCCCAGATTTTGGTCTACTCTTCGTTTGTTTACTCCAATTTCATCTTGTTCCATTTCATCTACTCCTATTTTTGTCCCCTCCCAGATTTTGGTCTACTCTTCATTTGTTTACTCCAATTTCATCTTCTCCCATCTCGCATACTCCCATTGTGTCTACTCCAATTTTGTATGTTTTCATTTTGTCTACTCAAACACCCGTTTTTTCCCACTTCATTTTACTTTCACCGTATAAATATATGTGGGCAAATGATGTTTAATGGACTAAGGGGTTACTCAGGGAGGAAATACACATGTTCGATTCAATTAAAATCCATTCCCTTACCAATTAAACATTCTAATATCAAGTCTTCGCATGATAAACTTTGATAAAATTGTCTGGTCACAGCTACAGTCGAACTTGTGTTAAGAGGCCAGCCTATGGGACAGAGTAAATTGGCTGTTTAAGACAGGTTGGCTGCTTAACATAAATTGATGTACACTATAAATCTAACAATGGGACTTTCTGTAGTGGTTGCTTAAGACAGGTTGGCTGCTTAAAAGGGTGGCTGCTTAACACAAGTTAGACTGTATATATAAACAGCTCTTCCCCTTTGTTATTGCATTACTAGAGTTTATTCTATCATTTGTTTATTACTATGCGTACTGTTCTTATGACGAATAGTTCCGGCATTGAACACAAGAAGAGATTAAATCTGACACGTGTACTTTATGCTGCAGTAAACAGCCATACATACTTCCTCTTTCACAAATGTAACAGATATCGCATTGTCGATTTTTGTTACAAAAGGGATTAAATAAGCATCATTAAAAACCGATCCTGGTATAAGTCAATGCGTATTGCCAATGATAGAAATACTGATGTCGCTATTTCTATATATAATCGTCATGGTTGCTATAGTAATAGGCTTATAATTACGAATTATCTAGTTAAAAATACACCATTAAAAAACTTCCGTCTATAGAGCAGTTCTTTCACCATATTTTGTTATAGTCAATTAGCGCGATAAATCTTCTTATCCTGCTAATGTAACCAAGGTTAGAAAACCATGCACCCAGACCGGGACCTCCACAATCTGTGCGATCGTTCTAACGACTGAGCAATCCGGCCCGCTTAGACATTTAACTCTACCATCTATCTTCTTCTCGGAACAGCATTCCTTCGTGGAACACATCTGGAGGATTTATCACTCTAGCTATTGTGGGTCATTTACATAACCAAGGTCAGAAAATCATGCAGTTAGACTGGGATCCGATCCCGGGACATCCGTAAACCGTGCAAATATTCTATCGACCGAGCAATCCGGCCCGCTTACACATTTAAATCTACCATCTAACTTCTTCTTGGAACAGCATTCCTTTGTGGAACACATCTGGAGGATGTATCACTCCAGCTATTGTGGGTCATTTACATAACCAAGGTCAGAAAATCATGCAGTTAGACTGGGATCCGATCCAGGGACATCCGTAAACCGTGCAAATATTCTATCGACCGAGCAATCCGGCCCGCTTACACATTTAAATCTACCATCTAACTTCTTCTTGGAACAGCATTCCTTTGTGGAACACATCTGGATGATCTATCACTCTAGCTATTGTGTGTCATTTACATAACCAAGGTCAGAAAATCATGCAGTTAGACTGGGATCCGAGCCCGGGACCTCCGCAAATGTTCTATCGACTGAGTACCAGGCCCGCTTATACATTTAACTATACTTTGTCAATCGAGAACCCTACTACGTCAACATGTCTAGTAATATGAAAATGAAAACAATTGAAATCCATGCGATCATATTAAACAATAGGCTTCAATGCAATTTAAGTTCCCCATAGTTGAAATGCATTCTAAAGCCTCTAATGTACATTATGCAATGTGCATTGGAGCAAGTAAAGAGACCTTCCTTTTTATAGATCCCAAACAGTTGCCTTTTCCTAAAAAATGTTGTTGTTTTTTGCAGTTGAAATACATGTATGTAAAACTAGAAAAAAAAGAATATGATGAAGCGCATGTAAATGGATACAATATACATGATTGGACTTAAAATACTATAAAACAGAAAGGTTTTGCATTGCGTCATGCAACACTCCAGTCTGAAGACAAACACATGATTCAATTGTAGAATCAGTCGTAAAAAATATTAAAGAAATTCGCATCAATGTTTAATTTCAAATGTAGATGTTACTTATCTATTTCTAAACGTTGATAAACGTAAAAAGTTCGGCGATTTCACTTAATGATTTGAAAGAGAAAAAGATCTCTAGAATAACTACATCAAATTCATAACGTATAGAACATAATGTACACTTAGATCGCACATGCTATTCGAGGGTTTGAAACTATTCTCCTACTTTAAAATTAAAACTATGGCAAATTTTGTATATGTGTCATGTTGGTTTGCAGAATAACGTTTGTGTTTTTGTGTTAATGTTGTCGATGGACCCATGCGAGGTTTTAGCAATACAACGTAGGTGATCTTACTTTTGAATAATTAAAACTTATCCACATGAGTATTCATTCTAATGTAAATTGTGTACACATGTATTTTTTTTTTTTTTTGCAAGATAACGCTGTTTTTCAATGTTGTCGATGGACCAACGCGAGCATTTAGCAGTACCACAAACCTTACCTTACTTTTGAATCGTAATAACTTCATTTGAGTATTTATTCTAATTCTAATGTTGTACATTTGCCATGTTTGTCTGCAAGATAACGGTGTTTTTCAAAATGAGAATCTATTCTAACGCCATTCATTGAAATAATTATCTATTAAGTTCCTAGCGGTCATTAAGTCAATTTTCCTTGTCTATGAAAAATTGTTATCACATGTTACCAAAAATCATTGGTGTGAATAGAACAAAATAGATTTTAATTAGACCAGAACACAGTACATCATTTACAACATATATAAAGTTCGAATTGCTTTCATCGTGACAAGCATATACTTATTGTTACAGAAAGTAATTATGAATAGAAAAAAAAGAAAACATTAATTTTGTTAGCTTTGGAGGTAAACATATACATTTTTTGCGTTGGCAGTGAAAGGAGCATTCCTTTTAACAAGTAT
This sequence comes from Cerastoderma edule, assembly GCA_947846245.1. Classification (NCBI taxonomy): domain Eukaryota; kingdom Metazoa; phylum Mollusca; class Bivalvia; order Cardiida; family Cardiidae; genus Cerastoderma; species Cerastoderma edule. The sequence goes on from OX401414.1 coordinate 4,867,310, forward strand.
CACCTTCTGCAGTTGTGTTCAACTTCTGTTAATCACACAATTTAATTTAATATGATGAAAGGGGTGAACTTTTCAGCAAACTAATGAACAGATATATATGTTATGAAAGTGGAAAAAGTAAAGTTAACGTTTTACTTGAGAGTTGATTCCGGATTATAATTAAATGTTTCAAAATCAAAAGCAAAGTTCTGTTTGATCATGGAAACATCTTAACCGATGGAATCAAGTTTGCAATTAAATTCAATAAACTGCAAAGTTAATATCTTCCCTCGCATTAGATTTCAAACAGGCTTCATTTTGATAATCACAATTTTCTCTGAATCAACACTACCCTGTGTTAATTCTTCCCAATCGGCGTAGAATCTACTCTCCGATTCAGGACTGTTTGTTTTAATAACTTGAATTCATCTTTAATTGATATGGTTAAGTCATTTTCTCTCAACATCTTTTGTTGATGTTTCAATGTTGTTTCTACAATTTTAACAGTAAACGATTGAAAGTTATCATGCATGAAGGCATATTCCGCTTTAATATCTTGAAACAAAATAGTTTATCAATGAAAATAAAGAGACAGAACTCTATTTCACCCATCTAACTCAGGCTATTCTGATTTGATACGAGACATACGGTCAGTTAGTAAAGATTAAGGAATAGAATAGAATAGAATTTTAATGACCTTTACATACAAACATATTTCGACATGCAAACAAATGCCCTACCCTGAATAACCTTCATTGTGATCAATGATACATTAAAGAGATGTATTGCATTGCCAACAAATCATTTCGTTAACATATTGTTTAGAATAACGATTTTATGCTTTTGAATAAGTGCCATACAATTATTCTGCTTCTGATTCTGATATATAACTACAAACGTTCCCCAGAATGTCCGGTCACGTGGGCTACACAGAGCAAGGTGACATGTACACGTCCCGGCAATGTTGGCAGAGTAAATAGAGATAAACCGCTTACTTGTGGACGTCGCAGTCCTGTTGTCAAAGTAAAAAGAGAATAACTGCTCACTTGTGGACGTTGAACGTCCCAGTCTTGTTGTCAAAGTAAATAAAGATTAACCACTCACTTATGAACGTCGCAGTCCTTTTGTCAAAGTAAATAGAGATTAACTGCTCACTTATGAACGACGCCGCTAAGTTGTCAAAGTAAATAAAGATCAAACACTCTCTTGTGGACGGTGCAGCCTTGTTGTCAAAGTAAATGGAGATAAACCGCTCACTTGTGAACGTCGCGGTCCTGTTGTTAAAGTAAATAGAGATTAACCGCTTACTTTAGGACGTCGCGGTCATGTTGTCAAAGTAAATAGAGATTAACCGCTCACTTGTGGACGTTACGGTCCTGTTGTCAAAGAAAATAGAGATTAAACGCTCACTTGTTGACGCCGCAGTCCTGTTGTCAAAGTAAAGAGAGATTAACCGCTCACTTGTGGACGTCGCAGTCCTGTTGTCAAAGTAAATAGAGATAAACCGCTCACTCGTAGACGTCGCGTCTATGTTGTTTATGTAAAATAGAGATTAGCCGCTCACTTGTGGACATCGCAGTCCTGTTGTCAAAGAAAATAGAGATTAACCACTCACTTGTGGACATCGCAGTCCTGTTGTCAAAGTAAATAGAGATTAACCGCTCACTTGTGGACATCGCAGTCCTGTTGTCAAAGAAAATAGAGATTAACCACTCACTTGTGGACATCGCAGTCCTGTTGTCAAAGTAAATAGAGATTAACCACTCACTTGTGGATATCGCAGTCCTGTTGTTTATGTAAAATAGAGATTAGCCGCTCACTTGTGGACATCGCAGTCCTGTTGTCAAAGAAAATAGAGATTAACCACTCACTTGTGGACATCGCAGTCCTGTTGTTTATGTAAAATAGAGATTAGCCGCTCACTTGTGGACGTTACGGCTCTGTTGTCAAAGTAAATAGAGATTAACCGCTCTCTTGTGGACGTTACGGCTCTGTTGTCAAAGTAAATAGAGATTAACCACTCACTTGTGGACGTCACAGACCTGTTGTTTATGTAAAATAGAGATTAGCCGCTCACTTGTGGACGTCGCAGTCCTGTTGTTAAAGTAAATAGATATTAACCACTCACTTGTGGACATCGCAGTCCTGTTGTCAAAGTAAATAGAGATTAACCACTCACTTGTGGACATCGCAGTCCTGTTGTTTATGTAAAATAGAGATTAGCCGCTCACTTGTGGACGTTACGGCTCTGTTGTCAAAGTAAATAGAGATTAACCGCTCTCTTGTGGACGTTACGGCTCTGTTGTCAAAGTAAATAGAGATTAACCACTCACTTGTGGACGTCACAGACCTGTTGTTAAAATAAATAGATATTAACCGCTCACTTGTGGACGTCACGGTCCTCTTGTTAAAGTAAAAAGAGATTAACCGCTCACTTGTGGACGTCGCAACTCTGTTGTCAAAGTAAATAGAGATTAATCGCTCATTTGTGGACGTTGCAGCTCTGTTGTCAAAGTAAATAGAGATTAATCGCTCATTTGTGGATTTTGCAGCTCTGTTGTCAAAGTAAATAGAGATTAACCGCTCACTTGTGGACGTCGTAGTCCTGTTGTTAAAGTAAATAGAGATTAACCGCTCACTTGTGGACGTCGCGGTCCTGTTGTCAAAGTAAATAGAGATTAACTGCTTACTTGTGGACGTTGCAACTCTGTTGTCAAAGTAAACAGAGATTAACCGCTCACTTGTGGACGTCGCAGCTCTGTTGTCAAAGTAAATAGAGATTAACCGCTCACTCGTTGACGTCGAAGTCCTTTTTACCAATTAAATAAAGACTAACCGCTCACTTGTGTACGTCGCTGTCCTGTTAACAAAGTAAATAGATATTAACCGCTCACTTGTGGATGTCGTAGTCCTGTTGTCAAAGTAAATAGAGGTTAACCGCTCACTTGTGGACGTTACGGCTCTGTTGTCAAAGTAAATAGAGATTAACCGTTCACTTGAGGACGTCACGGCTCTGTTGTCAAAGTCAATAGAGATGAACAACTTAGTTGTGGACGTCGCAACCAGATTAACAGCTCCCTTGTTGACGTTGCAGTTCTGTTGTCAAAGTAAAAAGAGCTTACCCACTCACTTGTGGACGTCGCAGTCATGTTGTTAAAGTAAATAGAAATTAACTGCTCACTTGTGGACGGTCCAGCTCTGTTGTCAAAGTAAATAGAGATTAACCGCTCACTTGTGGACGTCACGGCTCTGTTGTCAAAATAAATAGAGATTAACCACTCTCTTGTGGACGTCACGGCTCTGTTGTCAAAGGGAACAAAGATTAACCGCTCACTTGTGGACGTCGCAGTCCTGTTGTCAAAGTAAATAGAGATTAACCACTCACTTGTGGACGTCGTAGTCCTGTTGTCAAAGTAAATATATATTAACCGCTCACTTGTGGACGTCACGGCCATGTTGTCAAAGTAAATAGAGATCAACTGCTCACTTGTGGACGTCACGGCCATGTTGTCAAAGTAAATATATATTAACCGCTCCCTTGTGGACGTCGCGGCCATGTTGTCAAAGTAAATACAGATTAACCGCTCACTTTTTGACATCGCGGTCCTGTTGTCAAAGTAAATAGAGATTAAGCGCTCACTTTTTGACATCGCGGTCCTGTTGCCAAAGTAAATAAAGATTAACCGCTCACTTGTGGACGTTGCGGTCCTGTTGTCAAAGTAAATATAGATTAACCGCTCATTTGTGTTGTGGCCGTCGAGGTCATGTTGCCAAAGTAAATAGAGATTTACCGCTCACTTGTGGACGTCGCAGTCCTGTTGTCAAAGTAAATATAGATTAACCGCTCAGTTGTGGCCGTCGAGGTCATGTTGCCAAAGTAAGTAGTGATTAACCGCTCACTTGTGGACGTTGCGGTCCTGTTGCCAAAGTAAATATAGATTAATTACTCACTTGTGGACGTCGCAACCCTGTTGTCAAAGTAAATAGAGATCAACCGCTCACTTCTTGAAGTCGCGGCTATGTTATCAAAGTAGAGAGAGAGTAACCGCTTACCTGTGGACGTACCGGCTCTGTTGCCAAAGTAAATATAGATTAACCGCTATCTTTTGGACATCGTGACTCTGTTGTCAAAGTAAAAAGAGATTAACCGCTCACTTGTGGACTTCGTGGTCATGTTGTCAAAGTTAAAAGAGATTAACCGCTTTATTGTGGACGTCGCGGTCATATTGACAAAGTAAATAGAGATTTACCACTCACTTGTAGACGTCGCAGTCCTGTTGTCAAAGTACATAGAGATAGACTGCTTTCTTTGAACATCGTGACTCTGTTGTCAAAGTAAATAGAGATTAACCGCTCACTTGTGAACGTCGCTTCCATATTGTCAAAGTAAAAAGAGATAAACCGCTTTATTGTGGACGTCGCGGTATTATTTTCAAAGTGAATAGAAACCGCTTTCTTGTGGACATCGTGACTCTGTTGTCAGAGTAAAAAGAGATTAACCGCTCACCTGTGGACGTTGCGGCCATGTTGTCAAAGTAAAAAGGGATTAACCACTTAATTATGGACGTCGCGGTATTATTTTCAAAGTAAGTAGAGATTAACCGCTTAGATGTGGACGTTGCGGTCATATTGTCAAAGTAAAAAGAGATTAACCGCTTTCTTGTAGACGTCGCGGTCATGTTGTCAAAGTAAATAGAGATTAACCGCTTACTTTAGGACGTCGCGGTCCTGTTGTCAAAGTAAATATAGATTAACCGCTCTCTTTTGGGCGTCTCAGTCCTGTTGTCAAAGTAAATAGAGATTAACCACTCACTTGTGGACGTCGCGGCCATGTTGTCAAAGTAAATAGAGATTAACCGCTCACTTGTGGACGAAATTGTATTCCGAGCCACGCTGTTCCGGTAATCACGCATGATCACGCGTGATTTACTTTCGGCGGGAGTTCCTCATTAACCATTCGCCTTGTTAGCTCTTTATCGTCAGAAGACGACTAATGACGTTTCCCCAAGGTTTCCTCGATTCTTTTGTCTGTGTTTTGTTCATATTGTTGCTTTTCACACCGTAGTAAAGACAAATGAAAACTAAGAGCTCTTAGACAAAAATGCCGTTTCTTCTTTATGGAATTTATTTTGACAATCATTTTTCTACAACAATACAAGTCATGTCGAAAATACCTTAAACTTGCTTCAGTCATCATGTGTTTCTGTGTGGAGTCAATATCGTAAAGGCTCATGAAAGGAGACTGGTGCTATATCAATCTGTATTATTTGGTAAATTTTTTGTCGTATTCAAATCGTTATCACCAAAATACCCCACTAGCTCAGCTTAAATGTGAAAGCAAACGATAAATAACCAAGATAAGTCAGTTTAATAATTCAGATATTGCCTGATTCTTTACCTCTGACCTGGGCACATGATACACAAAACTTTACATCGACCAATCAGAATATGTAATTTTAGATATTTTAACAAACAGATTGTTGATAAACATGATTGAAATGGAAACAAATATATTTCATGCACAAAATAAGTTATGTTAAAGGAGTTCATTAAATGGGATCTAACAACATTCATCAGTTAATATTTTGTTATCTTGATATATGATACTGGTCTGAATCTTTTTTCATTTTTTATTTTGCGACTTTATTTCAAAACGGGTTGTTTCACAGCTCGATATAGAAAATATGGCTATTTTCGAGAATGTCCGGGTTTTCTTGCCAAATGTGTTCTAGACATTGTTAATTCCATAAATAGTTAACTAAAGGGTTAACTAACGCTCCTACTTGTTGATTTACGAGGGGGTACTTACCGAAATTCAATAGCGTTTGGCCATATCCCCCACTGAATTGTATTAGCTTTGAGGACACTTGGATCCAACAACAGACCTTCCCCAAACGACAACCCACATTACGTAAACCAGTGCTGGAACATGTGTACAACACGGGAAAACGGGGCACCAATATAACGGTCGTCAAATCTCCTTCCTGTTTCAAAGGTTCTAAAGTTCTACCGTAGAATATCTATATCTCGAAGTTGAATGGACCTCATAAAACCCTTCGACAAAGAGAGAGTTCGACGTATAGATGTCTGGAGTATTAAGGTATAGAAATGAAAAAAAAAAAATATTCGGGACCCCGTATTGAGGAATTCGATTATCAGAAGTTCGAGTTATAGATACGTTACTGTACTTCATTGTTTTGCAAATGGTCTTCCTTATCTTCACTTTTGGAGGACATTCGTTCAGAGGTAGAGCGTCGGCCTCTGGGCGCGAGGGCTGTGAGTTCGAATCCCATGAGAAGCGGGTTTCGCCTTGCATCATTCCTTAAGTCCACATCTGGCGCGAGCACTGGTTAAAATCCAGGAAGAAGAATCGAGAGTGATTAATCTAAGTTGGAAGATCTTGTTTCACAGTGAATGTTAGATAGATAAGTTTAGAATACACTATGTCGCATTAAAAGAGTCCTGCATGACCCAGTGGATAAGGTGGTGGACTTAGAATTTAAGGGTCCCAGTTCGGGCCATACCGACACATCTTTGATCAAAGACCTGCCGTATTTCACAAGTGTTCTCCCTTGGTTTCGTCAGAACCTCATACTGAATTGAACTAGCTGCATTTCCCGTAGTGATATCCTTCGCATTGTGCTGTACAAAAGCTTTGTTATGAGATAAACAAAAATTATAATCTGAAATGAAAAGCTTGTGACTCGACTTGTTTGATTGGTACACAGCTATATCGAGCATAGCTTGTCTCAAATCTTTTAAATTGAGATAAATCGCCAGATTAACTGCAGGATGGTGGCTTAACGGGCAACATATCAAGGCAGCAAGCGTGTTCTACATTGTAGAACAATAAAGTTTAGGACCTATAGTAGCGCAAGATCTTCGTAGATATGTACCGAATGCACATCAAAAATAAAGAGGAACAAGTGTATTTTTGCTTCCTTCAGCTATTTATGAGGCTAAAGATTGTTTGTATCTCTCCCTACAATCGTCTGGTAATCCAAAAATAGCTACTCTATTGTTGAAACGAATTCGTCATACTAATAACATCTTCATAATCGGATAGCTTTACTTATTTATCGAATGGAAATGTTTATGAATGAAAGATTACTACATATAACCAGTTCGTTTCCTACTATTATAACCGATTCTGACCCTATCCCGATGCAGTCATCATAGCTACATAGAGGACGGTGGTTCAGGGGTAGAGCGCCAGCCTCGGGACAGGATGGTCATGGGTTCGAATCCCGTTAGTTATCGGTTCCACCTAGGGAGTTTTCATTAATCGACATTCGGCGCGTTTACTGGTCATGTGTCCAAAAGACGGAATCGTGAGTGATTTATCTTAGTTGAAAGAATTTGTTTCACAATCGATATGAAGCAAATGTGTTTAAACTAAACACCTACATGCATCCATATTCCCGGATGTTCCTCATTAATGCGGGTCTATGAGAAAGTCATAACATAATCATGCTGTTTATCTCTTGAACGAAACGATGAGAATCTTCTGTAAGGCATGATACTCTATCTGTATTTGTTGGCCTGGTATGAAAGCATTTGTGACCGAATGGCTTGGAACATAATATCACACTTTATAAGCGTATTCTCGACCAAATATCTGAAGAGACGTCTACGTGTACTTTCTAGAAACGTTCTAGAACCAAAGAACAATATCTCAGTTATCAACATCTCGAATATACGACATAATAAAATCACAACGACCCAAACATTGCAGCTACGCGAGGGTATCAGAGCTTTTTAAACGCACCAACAAGGTCGCAAATTCACCTCGAGGGGACGATTCAAATGAAAATTAACAAATATAGGATCATACAAAAAATAAAGAAGTTAGAAAAGGGAAGTACCAATAAATGTATAGAAGGAATAAAGATGTAATGCAAGAGAAGGTCCATCAATATACGGTTAAAAATAATAAAGAGCCAAGACAATGGGAGTATAAACAATATAGGGTTTAAAAGAAGGAACAATACGTCAGAAAACGGGAACGTCCCTCAGTATTCGCACAAACAGGTTTTTTTTTTACTGATACTACCCAAATATTGCAGCTTTGCGAGGGTATCAGAGCTTTTTAAACGCACTTTCTCAAAGATGGCAGACACAATTCATCTCGAGGGGACGATGCAAATGAAAATCAACAAAAAGGGGTTCGTACAAAAAATAAAGAAGCTAGAAAAGGGGAGTACCAATAAATATATAGAAGGAATAAAGACGTAATACAAGAGAAGTTTCATCAATATACGGGTTAGAAAAAGAATAAAGAACTAGGAAAATTGGAGTTGAACAATGAAGGTTTAAAGAAGATATAAGAAGTCAGAAAAGGGGAACGTCCCTCAGTATTCGCACAAACAGGGTTCTTTTATTGATAAGAACATTTCCTCTATCGCAATGGTATCCGTGTTCTTTGTTACGTTTACTTTGAACTCACCAATACTTCCAGATACATGTAGAAAATAATGAAATTTCTTCATTTCAGAGACTCTTTATTACACACAAGCAACAAGTCACGAAAGGCAAATGACGATTCTTTTCTTAACCCTTTACCAAACGCCAGTTTTCGACTGTCCCGCATTGAACGAGTTTGAAGACGACATTTCAAAATGTGAACAAATCTAAAAACAATCTTCTGATAGTGCAGAAAACATTGTGGGAAAATGATAAATTGCTCGATAAGTGCAATTTCTCCTTTTCCCACAGTGTTTTCCAGATTCGTTTGCAACAAACTGGTCAAATGCCGTTATTTCTTAGTAATGGGTTAACCCTTTCCCAAGCAATAACGACATTTTACCACTTTGTTGCAGACGACTTTAGAAAACATTGTGGGAAAATTGCTCGTAACGAGCAATTTTTCCTTTTTCCTCAATATTTTCTTCCTTATAAATATATTATTTTGCAATTTCATCATATTTTGAAATGTCGTCTGCAAATTATTTCAATTTGGGACAGTCGAAAATTTGTTGTTTGGGAAAGGGTTAAGGCAAGATGGATATGAGGCAAAATGGATATGTCCCCCTTCCTCGAGTACGCACTCCAAACACTGAGTGGCCTTTCCAGGGACAATAGAGTTATTACCATGGAGTTATTCAATTATATATTTCTTTGTTAACGAACAAAGGGTTTTGGGTCTTTCAGAAAGGCTTAATACCATTGTCGGTTTCATTGAAGAAAAATAATGTTATTTTGTTGGTTTGGTGGGTTTGGTTTGACACCATTCTCGACGGCATTTCTGTAAAAGCATAACCTAACATGTTTGAATTTATTGTTGCAGTCTATGTCTACCATGAGCGGTATATGCTTTAATTGAAATAAAATGTTCTTCTCTGAGACTGTTGTATTGCGGGGGTCAGTGAACCAGTCTATGCTCCTGATAATCGAATGTTTACACTACTGCTTCACAGAGCTGACTTCTTTCCCATGCGAACATAACTGGTCAATGATGAGAGATATTGCCAAACAGCATAGTTTATGTACTAAACAATGCGTGTGTCTTTCTTTTATCTTCTTTGTTGTGTCATTGATTGTGGAGTTCTCAGCAATCTTTTCAAGATTAGAAAAAATGTATTCCAGAAATGAAGGTCATGTTTTAGTAAGCCTAACATACGTTAATTACATGTAGTACGTGGATAACGTGTTCAGTGGTCAAAGATGTATCAAGGCACGCACAGTTCTATTTGTCTGGTTAGTTATTATAATTCAAATGAGCTGGGCATCGCAAATTTGAAATGTTTTATGCACGCACAATCAAAAGCAAATACTTTAAAAAATCTGGAGCGATGTACTTATCGAGTGACCGTTAACCAATGAACAAAAAGACCGTGATCAATTAATCAAAACTGAATTCATTGAGACAAAAGGAGAATTTGCTTAGCGGTGAGCAATATTTCTTTTGTCACAATGATTTCATGCATGGCACGACGCAAACTAGCTTTGAAACACTTCTTCTTCAAGGATTCATATTCATAAATAGAACGTACAGTCTAACTTGTGATAAGCAGCCACCCTTTTAAGCAAGCATCCTGCCTTAAACATCCACTACAAAAAGTCCCATTGTTAGATTTATAGTGTAATTCAATTTGTGTTAAGCAGCCAACCTGTCTTAAACAGCCAATTTACTCTGTCCCATAGGCTGGCCTCTTAACACAAGTTTGACTGTATTTAATAACCAAATAAAAGGCATCAGAAAGAGGCGCCATATCGGAGCTGTAGAATAATTCCTTGGTTAATAAGACGCGTTTGAAGACATTCCCACTGCATGGTTTTTGTTATAAAACCTGCAATCAAAGTTGGCCTTGCCTATCACATTAACCCTTAGAGGGTGAGTACTTTTATAAAAATAGATTTTTGTATCGTCTGCTTTTCCAAACCTTATATATCCGCTTAAGTTTGATGAGGAAAGATACTCAGGGTAGCAAACATGTTAGATCACAGGCCAGCCGCCAATTTACTTGGCGGCAGGCCTTGATCTAATTTGTTTGCATAAGCATGAAGTCGGTTCCAGCAATAGAAGGGTTAACAAGATATACTGGTACTTTGAAGTATGTTCTCAGAATAAAACCGAATTCTAAAAGTTTATGAATACATACATTAAATTTAATGAGTATTCACCAAACGTTCGTTTGAAACAGGGCTATACAATTTTAATGAACCTAGAAAAGATGATATGTATGGCATTATGTGGTTTTGACAATTTCTCAGATACTCATGCTAGAGGTAAAGGGTCTGCCCTCAATGAAAACTGCTTGTGCGAAAACACCGTCGAGCGCCAGTCGAGCGCCAGTGGTGCATTGGATATATCCTCAAAAAGTGACTTTTTATTTCTCTTTGAAATAATACATATGTTCTAGCAGACCTAATGCCACACCCAATCAACTAACAGCACCTGCGGTAGATTATTGAAAACATTTCCTCATACAAGATACTATGTCGGGGTCACAATAGTGGCACCTGGGTGAATTATTACTCAAATGACTTAAAGGTGTTTGTTCAAAGAGACGAACATTCTAAAGTCAAAATAAGATGTTCTAATTTAATTCTATTTTACATCGATTGTGAAACAAGTTTTATATAACTTAGATTATTCATTCGAAAAACGCACATGATTACAACATGCACACAGGCACTAAATATGTATTTAAAAACACACAAATTGGTTATATATCACAATTGATTGGGTTTTTTTTACTCTTTTCATTAAAAAATATCATATCAACGCAACTTTGTTTCATGTTTTGTCAATCGGCAATCCCCGGCTTGTGCCGGTGATATCCGAGTAGATACGATTGCAAACGGACATGTCCTTCGTTGCTGGCCTACTTTTAAAATGGCTCCCTTTTACTTCCGATGTTATTTTAAGAAATGGCCGAGGTGTTCCGAATGAACAAGTACTCGCGCCGAATGCAGATTCATAAAAGGTGTCAATGCGGAACCTCCTTCTCGCAGAATTCGAACACACGATCCTCATGTCGTTGAAATAATGCAGCTTTTACATTATTGTTTAATCTAGCTAAGTATACACAGTCTGTGTGCGATAGATTTCACTTGTTAAAGGCACATGAAAGGAGATTAGTACAAGTAGATTACTGAAAAAATATATGGAGTTCTTTTATCTTTTTCGTAAAATTTATGAGAATTAATTTACAAATGCGTTGAGACCCCATTAAATAGAATCCTTTAACATAAGTCATTTCGTGCAAGAAATATCATTGTCTCCAATTCAATCATGTTTGTCAACAACCTGTTTGTTTACATATTGAACATAACGAATTCTGATTGGTCGGTTCAAAAACTCGTGTATAAACTGACAAGGTCAGAGGTGAATAATCAGGCATTCTGATTTATTAAACTGGGTAATCTGGGTTATTTCTTGTTGGCTTTTACGTTTAAGTTGTGCTGATGTTATCCTTTGATGATGACTATTTGAATCTGACCAAAAGTTTACCAAATAATATAGGTTGATATAGCATTTATCTCCTTTTATGAGCCTTTAATTCACTGTATGCACGTTTTTAAGAACCAAATGAAATCTAAATTTGCTCCCAATGACTTTTTTTAAGTTCGTATCATAGGACAATATAACTGCAGTGAAAATTTTAAGACATTATTTCTAACTTTCATATTTCTTCTCATTTGTGAAAAAGCAGCTTAAGAGGAACATATTTTCGAAAGTCAAAATTGGTATAAATGGATAGATGCTTAAGCAAAAGTACCTTATAGGAACGTGAAATGTCATGGGGTATGTTTCGGTGAGCCGTCTCCAATGACTGGTTACTTTGTAATAATTTTATTATATATGTTTAAAACAATAAAACAAGAGTAGAAGTATGCTCGATGCGAACACTGTATCGTTTTACCACATTGGTTTCATGTATTTTCTGTTGCAATGTGTAATGGTATAAATGATTGACAATTCAAGCCATCATTGCGACAGGTCGAAAAAAAAACCGGAACAGAAAAATTCACATCTCCCTCAAGATCTGTAAGACGAGTTTCAGTTTTAACAATGATAAAAAAAACAGTTAATTCAGTCCTTTCATGGCGGTCAGCGAAATCTTTTATCAATTAAGGCCTCCATAAGCAGTCTGATCTTCCACGCTAATCTGTCTGCGAATGAATTTCGCACTTAATCCATCAGACGTCTGGGTAGAACATGACCAAGCCAGTGGTCGACATAAGGCCAAAAAAAGGGAAAATTCGTACAGAGCAGAAAATGCATTTTATTTGACGAGTTCATAGTACAAAGCCATGCTCACTTACGAATGGAAACTTGTTATAAGTTTATATGGTGTTTAACGTATCTATTTCAATCAATGTGTAAGTTTTGTTATTTTCTTTATTGTATTTTCCTTTTTCAGAATAAATACATGCAACGTCGCGTAACCGCTAATGGTACTGAAAAAGGAACCTAATAAGCTTTTGCTTCCGTTCTTATCCATTTTATATGCGGTGTATAACTTGATATCTATGTATGTTGTGTTTATTTCGATGAATAAAATATGTTTAAACTAACACCGTATCAACACATTTTCAGATGTTTTTCATACTTGTCTTCGTCTTGTGCCCTTACTTTCAATTTGGACCAGTCACAAAATTAAGATCTGGCGAATATGGAAAAAATGGAATCATATTAAGACCTGTCAAAATAAAAAGCAGCATTTTTCCCGTACCTGGTCATAATTGGTGGGGTCGGAGTGCTTAGCTAGGTACGGTAGGGTTACCTTTAACAAAGATAGGTTAGGCTTAGTATGTCATGCATTCAAAGCATTGAGTTGGGTCAATCGGAAATATTGATGTAAGGTCACAATACCCTCTCCCCTCCCCTTTCAACATTACGAATGACCAACTACCTTACATATCAGCGATAATTAACCACTGTTTGCCGATACATTAGACATTGACAGAGCAGGTCATCGATTAATATATTGGTAGGACGAACAATGTGTTTTAATCTTTATAGTGTGAAACCGACTTCATGCTTATGCAAGCAGATTAGATCCAGGCCAATCGCCAAGTGAATTGGTGCCTAGCCTGTGATTTAGCCTGTTTGCTGCCCTAGTTGTCTTTCCATCAAATAAAAGCAGATATTTAAGGTATTGAATGGCGAACGACACAGATTTCTACTTTAAGAAAATTACCCAGAATCCTAAGAGTTAAGGCAGTTCACAATGCTTAGTTCATTATAGATTATACAAGACACTAAATTCTCAACTTTTAGTGGTTCGATCAAGTATGTAGGTAGTTCCATTGATTATGTATGAGTAAACAGTAATTCGTCCTTCCGGCATCGTAAAAGATCACACTCTTATCCTCTTCGAGAGGGTTTAATGATTTTTGGTTTCTTTCCGTCATACCCTTATCTTAAGGAGTGGAACAGGTCTAAACTGCTCAAACGTCGGACCCCCATTAAGGTAAAATACCCATAATCTGCCATTTTTTAATTCATTCTTTTGTCGGACTGCTTCGGTCGTCTTCGGTATACATCGGTCTGGGCCGGTACTATTCCAATTAAACCGATTAATTCCGTCGAGAACAACCAAAGTTATGCGATACAGAATGGCTTTTAAAATTGGCGAATTATGTGTATTCTACCGTTAGAAATAGAAAAGACTCACATGTTTACGATAATAATGGGTGCAAATTATTGTGACACATGTAACAGTGCTCATCAAAAGTACATATTTATGCAAGCATGACGTGTTACAAAAGTATCCTATTCAAGTGTGCCAAAGTCTTCCGATATGAACTTAATATTATGAAGTAACGGACTTGATGTTTGCTAATAAGTAAGAATTTAGGGGTCTCTGTGGCCTTGTGGTCAGGGTACAGAACTTGAAATCACATGGCGCCTCTTCGAGTGGATTTAAATAACGATTCAATTTTCAATTATTTCATTTGGCAAAATCAGCACAAGCATGCCTTTGGCCATAACATTTCAGTTGACTATGCATACAAAATAAAAATACAGTTTCAATCTATCTACAAGAATAACGATGACATTTGGATTTTCATGAGATGTAGTCAACCAACTGACTAACGTAATACCGATGTTTGTTTCTACCCGGCTCGACCAGCCTTAACCCTTAGAATGCTGGGTAATTTTCTATAAATATATGTTTGTGTCGTCTGCTTTTCAAAACCTTAAATAGCTGCTTAACTTGGACGAGTAAAGATACCCAGAATAGCAAACATATAAGATCACAGGCCAACCGCCAATTAATTGGCGGCTGGCCTGGATCGTACATGTTTGTGTAAGTATGACGTCGGTTCCAAACATGTTAATATAAGCATCAAGCCAGCTCCAGCTATATACGGGTTAATGGGCAGTTAAGTTTGTATTCTTTCTTCAGTAGCATTAATCTGGCATCGCACCATAACTGAAATAATGTTGACGCGATGTTAAAACAGATAAAAATGAATAAATAGATGAATAGCCAACATTCCATGATGCACGATACAGTGAATGAGCATCTACAGTCTTGTAGTACTAAACAATACAATGTTGCCCCGTTAGCAACTGCATGTTACGAGAGGGGAAGCATTCTATTGGCTAAATAAATAACAAAACCGTGTTACAATCGATGGCAACGCCACCAGAGTGTGTCTATTGAAGAGTCCTCTAACGAGTCTACGTTAAGTCAGTTAACGAAGTCGAAGAGCGGGGAATATAACCAGTTTTTTTTCTTTATTTCATTCAGATAGCCTGCTTGGGATTTAATCTTGAACTTGATGCAGAGAGAAAACGGCTGTTTAAAGGTAGGTGTTTTTTTATTTGATATGTTTTATGTGTGTGCCTTAGGATTTTAGCTTGTTTGGAATTAAAATTCATCACGCAACATCTTACAACATTCTTTTTGTAAAGAAAGATTGTAGTAAAATGAGAAAAAAATATATACATTAATGCAATCCTTTATTTTTGAGTAACAACACTTTAGATTTTTTTTAAGTTTGTTGGTCTTATTCTGTTTGTATAATATGTTGTAATCAGTATTCGCATTTACATTGGTTGATTGTTTAAATAGTCTTAGTGATACCATTGTACATTTTATACTTACTAGCATTATTATTAATAATTATTCTCTCATTGTCATTAGTTTAAACTTATTTATTTTACATCGATTTTGAAACAATAGGTAATAGAGATAATAGCCATAAGACTTTGGAAGAAAGAACTGTTATTTTGCTAGAAAATGATTACTTAGATTAAACACTCTCGATTCTGCTTCCTCGATACATAACCAGTAATCGCGCCGAATGTGGATTAATGAAAGATCGCAAGACAGATTCCACTTCTCACGGGATTCTAACCAACGACACTCGTGTCCAGAAGCCGACGCTCTACCCCTGTACCACTGTCCTCCACTAATTGTCATTGATAGTATCAAATATTATACCACTGTTATAACCATCATTATTGGCACTAACATATTTCAGAATAATGCATTTACGAATTAGGGGGCAAACTATCAAGAATTTGTAAAAGAAATCTCTATTTTATATCGTGTTTTTGTTTTATCTATTTCGAAAGCCGTTTCAAACACTATATTATGCAAATACGATGAAGGTTAAGCGCGATATCAAATTAGTTCTCTATATCACGTTGGTTTGTGTTTTAGTTCGACAAAAACTAGCTAATTGAAATTCAGTTCAACTCTTCAGAACAGCTCAAAAATCGAAACCGTTTAATGTACTACCCGTGCAAAAGTTCATCAACTTTTCGGACATACACTTGTTAATGGTGGTCCGAATTAATTCGGACATATTTAAATCTTCATTACCAATCGTTCATCCGAGAAAATGCGAAAATGTTATACGAGTACTATCATAAATGTGGTAATAGTCATAAGACTTTGGAAGAAAGAAATGTTGTTTTTTTTTGCTAGAAAATGCTATTACTCATGACTAAGGGCAGGTGAAATGATCTGCGTAATAAAGTTGAAACTCTATTAAAAGCGATGTACAACATATCCACTTTACGCCACATCTTCTATCTGTTGACGCAAATAAAGCTTCTTAACAGTCTTCAATCTGCGCATCAAGCCTCTGGACGACAGTAGTGCAGTGGTATAGCGTTGCCCCCCTTCGGATTCGATCCCCGTCAGCGGCGATGCCCACACATCGGCACGAGGACTAGTTATGTATATAGGAAACAGAATTGAGAGCTATGAATCTAACCTATAGAACGTTTTCATCTCAATCGAAGTAAAATAAATTAGTTTTAAATAGATAGGAACGTTGTCTAAAAAAAAAACGACTGTCAGCGGACACTTCGTTTGAAATTTTGTATTTCCTCATTAAACCAAAATGTTTTATAACTGAAATTGAAATCTTAAGAGTTCTAAACCGTTTTCTAGAGTTCCGTCGGTCATTGAGATCTATAGCCATGACCCTAGTATTCCATAAATGATACGACTCAATAATCTGTCTTTTTATTTGTCTTTTAATGAAATGTCATACAACAACCTATTTACTCAATAAAACTAAAGTAATAACATTTACACCAAAGCTATAATACAAGATATATTAAATGTTTTTATCAATGTGATATCAGAAGCTCATTTATTTTTCAATTCTAAAAAGAAGAAAGCAATTTTTTAGACATTCTCAACGCCGGCTGCTTTCCCATATAAAGACAACTGTATACTTTTGAGAGACCAATCTGGAGCTCTGATCTACAAATTAACGGGCGAGAAACCTGATCGGGAGTAGATATAGATAGATAGACACTTTATTGATACATAAGGCCATAGGCCCATCAGTACACAAAAAGTAAGCATTTAAGAGACACACCAGTATCGTGCTAAACCTAGATGTACGGTATAGTTGCAATATATCAAAACATCATTTAAAGTATTCACTACCAAAATGAAAACTCAAGCAATGTAGTGCCTGTAGTATTTTATAAGATGAAAGCTACAACAAGGTTTAGCATCAGGAATAACGATAATCTAAAGATAAATGAAAGCTATGTGAAAGATAGGCTTTATCGAAATAAGACACCGTGGTAAGCAAAATATTGTTCAGGTATCAATACGTCACTTTAGAAATACTCAGCAAATTTGAACTCAATTGATCTGCCTTCTGATTGGACAACGGTCGCCGAGTTAATCAAAAGAGATATCAATGCTTTTGATCAGTTTCTAGGGTAATGTGTGATACTAAGATAACATCCTTAGACCAACATTCAAGAAGCCATTTTGTCAAAGGGAGGAATTGAGTGGATAAAGCGATTTCTGCTTTTGTCATACGGGTTCTTAAACATATCACAAAGTAGGCATTTAATTCCATTCAATACAACTGACATTGGTGCGGTGATGGAGTGTCGGCTTATTGTACAGAGGGTTCCGGGTTCGATCCCGGGTAGGTCAGATAAAAATTGCCGGGACTGTCTCACAAATTGGCGCCAGTACTAGTGTAGTATCCAGGAAGCAGTCAGCGAGTGTGAATTCAAGCTTCAAGCTTCCGTCACAATCGATGTAAAATAAATGTTGAAAACTAAACTGACCTAACTGTAGTTTAGCGATGTCTTCAATTTGGTCAAGGCACGATAATGGTTAAGGGAAAGTGTGTAATATTTACGTGTTAAATTGACAGGATAATATATTCATGCTCAATAAAATGTGTCGCATTGACCAAAGGCATAATTCTAATCATAATTACAAATCAAGGAGTTTTCTTTGTGAATCATGATTGTCAATGCAACACGGTAGCAATTCGTGTCTTACATTGGACCTTCGCTAGGCTTCAAATGTACTGCATGTATATATAAGTAAAAAACTAATTCTTTTTTATGTTCTGTATTGTTAATCCAGTACTAAACAATTACGACATTTGAGCAGTTTGATGCAGAAGACTCTGAAAAACATTGTGGGGAAAGGTGAGATTGCTCTTAACGAGCATTTTCTCATTTTCCAAGAATGTTTTCTGTCCTATCAGAAGATTAATTTTCAATTCTATCATTTTTTTTAAATGTCGCCCGCAAACTTTCAATTTGGGACAGTCGAAAATTTGGCAATTGGTAAAGGGTTGAATAAAAAAGAAACAATTTAAATCTTTCGTCTGTGCATTGATTCACTTCTTACGTGGAGCTTCCCCTATAATAATAGCAACATCATGGTGAAAATAAAATGGTTAATTGCTTCAAGTTCATAAGGTCAATTGACCTCCAGCCAAAGTTTATTTACCAATTAACGTATCTTCATACCACGTAGGTTTGGTTTTGTCTGTCCCAAATTGAAAGAGCCAACACACGACAATAAGGAATTGAATTTTCAATTAACCTGTGATGTATGGCAAAGGTGGGGTTCGTATTTTTGGAAAATTAGATATTTCTCGTATGAAAGGTTTCTTTTTTATACTACTACGTGTATCCGTCTTTTGCTAGGTACTGTATACCAGTACTATCTTAAAATGTTGATTGGGGGATTAAAGATATGAAAGATAAACACCTTTAGAAGTAGCGCGTTTTTTTTTTTCAATCGTCACATGTTTTAGTGTATATTGATATGTATACCAGGGAAGATATAGAACAACTTGGTAATGGGTAAACATATATTTTTCTGAATACATTCACTTTTTCAGTCAAATTTAGTGGGTAATATATATAAAACACATAGCGTATCCTTTATTGGTGGTATGTTGTCTTAATAAAGACAATACAAGTTTAGATAATTCATCTTTTGTCACAACAGCTTCGTAATTTTCCAAGGTCCGGGATCAATGAGTTGAAAATGCGTGTGCTGTTGATTCTGAACTCTGTTTTTATGTGCAATTTAGAATAATTAGTTATTGAAAGCTGTGATCAATTTTGAACTGTAATGGTAGATCTACAATAAATGTAAGATAAGGCAAGCGAGTCTTTAATGTATTTCCTCATTAAACCGGAATGTTTTATAATTGCTTGACGCTAGAGTGGTACATCCGCCTAAAAATAGACAAAAGTTATATTCCCTTGTCATGTTAAATATCATATTACCTGGAATTGTAATACCATATCAGTTTGATTTTCAATGTTATACCAGTTTGGTTTTCAATGTTGTATCGACGTGATTTTCAATGTTCTATTAACTTTATTGTTATTGTTCTATCAGCCGATTTCTTTTATGTCATATCAGCTTGACTTTCAATGTTATATCAACTTGATTTACAGAATTACATCAGACTGTTTTGAATACCAGATCAGCTGGGTTTTCAGTACTATCTGCTTGATTGTCAATACTTCATCCAGCTAATTACTGGGTCCAAGGCAGGCCGAAATGCCGGCATATTGAGTCTGGAATCGCTTGTCTGTTTTCTCTGATACCCGATACTCAGTATCGTTATATTATCACAAGGCTACATGTCTATAATTATATCGGTTAGACAGCTCACGCTTTACATTAACCCGTGGATTTCTAGGTAATTTTCTAACAATTTATTGTTTATATAGCCTGCTTTCAAAAACCTTAAAAACATACTAGCGCTCATAAAAACTTAAAAACTTGGTAATATGAGTTATAAATTATGATAAAATTTGTTGAAACATAGCGAAAAACCACAAGATCATGACAATATAACGTGTGCACTATTAATTATCTATTTTTCAAAGTGCTATACAGATTTGATGCCAACCAATTTAACTTCATTGTTTACATTTGAGTAATATCGAAAATAGCAAGAGGCGCTCTTATTAATGCGTGGCGATCACCTGGTTAGAAAATTCATATGAAACACATAAAATTAATGTCATTTATACAACATTAACATCATGAACATTCAAAATGGAGAATTTCTTGGGTTTTATTGGTTCCCAACGTTTCTCGGCTGACCTAGTTTTATCGCTAATTGTAAACAAACCTTATAGTATTCACTCTTTTAAAAGCATCATGTCAACGTGTTGCAGTCTCAATTCCTCTGTAAAAGTAATTTTTAGTTAATTTTCAATCATTCTAGATCTTTCACAATATATTTGTTAATGAGCGCAAGTATGGCCTTAAATATCTGCCTAATGTTAATGAGGACAATTTTTAAAATAGCAAACAGATTAGATCACAGGCCAGCCGCCAATTTGCTTGGAAGTAGGTCTGGATCCAACCTGTTTGCATAAGAATTAAGTCGGTCCCAGCACTATAATGGTTAAACACATACACTGTAACGTCCATTTTGCCAAAAGATTAAAAGAACTTAAAGACGATTCCTGTATACGTCGATCTAGAATTATACGATCAATTCCACTGTGAGTAATTTTGTTTAAAAACGGGTATTTGGCAGAATAATTTAAAACGCTTTCCCGTTTTAATCATCATCTTGAAATCCATCAACAGTAGACGTATTTAATTCCTTTTGTTACAACCTAGTCCCCAAACTTGAAAAAAAACTCGACTACTCAAAATTGAAAGCAACAGCAACCAAAAACAACTAACAATTGAATAACTACATCTCCAAGGTGATGGACAAAGATCGTTGTGAGAAAAAGGATGAGTTGCTATTTAGGAGCAATTTATCTTTTTTTCCACAGTATTTTCTGAATTAACCGTGATAGAAGCAGTAAATTAGCATAAAGTAAAGGGGAACATGTAAAGCGGAAAAAAACAGACTAAACATTTCTTTCTGAAAACGAAATTGTTTACTACGTGATGATATTGCTCATTTCAGATTTAATACAAGAGGTTTATTTCTAAAGTTTTAATTATTTTAATCATAAAAAAAGAAAGCATTTATAGGTCTATTCTAATGCTAAACACGGAATACTATCATGCATAGAATACATTTAGAACTTGAAAGGTATGTCGACCAGAATTAAGGATCACCCTTTTGATATATGACCTTTTATCAAAACAATATCACCAACTATCTGTTTCTCTTTTAATTTTGAAAAACATATTTGCACCATCCAACATGTTTTTCGAAATAAAAATTGAAGAGAGTGGGTAGGGTAGCGACGAACGCCTTCCTTCATTGAACAGAATCCCGCTTAAGGTAGAATACCCATAATCCGCCATTTTAACCTCTTTCTTTCGTCTGATTAGTCGTTGTCAGTATACATCAGTCTGTAAAGTGAATAGTTCCGGTCCAGGTCGATGTATACGGGGAACGATCAAAGTTATCAGACGAAAGGATATCTTCCAAAATCGGAGATTATTGGTGATCTACCTTAATCCATTCCTTGATCCGGAAGTCTTCAATCTGTCCAAATCATAAATATTTGCTGGATACAGTCATGCTATAAAGAAACGTGTTTTCTTTCGATTGAAAGAAATCATTGAGACAAAACAAGAAATGGCCCAAATTCAACATGTTTCAATGCGATTGGTTCGTATGCTGTGAGCGCAAAGAAATGAAGGAAATGTTTGGGCATCCTGTAAAGGGTAAAACTGACATTTATCCAGACAATTACTTGGTTTTCCTCGGCATAGAACCCACCTGGGTTAAGGTTATTTCTTTTACAAACTGATAGGGCTCGAATTGCTCTAGCTAGCTATCGACGTTTTTAAACGAAAGCAGAAAAGAGGCCATTTCTCCGGAAATATGTCAAGTATTGTATGATAAGGGAGGAACGGCACGTACGAGCAATTTCTAAATCTTTAAAGATACTTAAAAGAAAATAAAGAAAAAAGACATAAAAAGCAATGAACTTGCCGGCGGAAAAGTCATAAAAACACGATGGTTTCCAATGTAAAGGATTGTGCGAACAGATTCGTCTCATTAAGAAAATTGCTAATTAGTTCTGCTAGATTAGATTTATTTCGTGGTTAGTTATGAAATACACGAGTCACTACTAACAACT
Organism: Cerastoderma edule; assembly: GCA_947846245.1. Lineage (NCBI taxonomy): Eukaryota > Metazoa > Mollusca > Bivalvia > Cardiida > Cardiidae > Cerastoderma > Cerastoderma edule. Next base: position 4,889,565 of record OX401414.1, read on the forward strand.
TTGGAATTGTTTGGAATAAAGAAGACGGTGGTGCAGTTGTTTGGTACCGCGGGTTCCGGGTACCGTTTTACTTAACATTTTATACTTAAATTTGACTAAGTTCATAACACCATTTTTTTTTTATTTCAATATTAGGCTTAGCAATATTGCGTAGTAACACATCACTGGAAACGTCTCTCCGAGACGCTTTCAATGACGTGTCACAAGACAATATTGTGATTCGTTTGAGATACTATCCATGTAAATCAGTTTCGACTTACGTACATTTTCTTCTTACATCGTTTAGTAAAACGGTACCCCGGGTTCGATCCCGTTAGCGGCGAGATAAAAATACCGGGAGCGAGAAACTGGTCATGTATCCAGGAAGTGTTAAGCATCGACCAGAATCGATGCAAAATGAACGGGTTTAACCTTACTTTTCCTTGAAACATAAACTTTAACAAGGAAGATTCTACAAAACCCTTTATTTTTCGATGCATTCGAATCTTTTTTTTAGCAAGTGTATATAGACCAATTTCCTCTAGACTAAACCACGCCATTTTGATAAGATACTTAAAGTAGACGGAAAGCGATATACTGACGTTTTATTAATTCCCGACAAAGGCCCAGTGTGGTTGCAGCGAACAAGATGGATTCACTTTCATAAGTAGCCTTTTCCTAATTGTTTCCTTGCCGACTTTGCACTTCTCCCATTTGTTTGTGAGATACAGGAAATTCTCTCACTGTGTTATAACACGTGATTAGGTGACGGAAGATTAATGGCCTATGAAACTAATACGAGAGTGTTTCCGTAATTATTCCCGAGTTTGAATCGTTCAGGCGCCATGGTCCATATGTCTTACATGCAACGCGCGCATCGACTTATTTTCCTGCGCTTGATTATAACAGCATATCAACAGCATATCAATTATAATGCGAAGCGCGGCTGAAGAAAGGCTAGGAAACGTGTTTTTTTGCATGGTGGTTTATTCGTATTAATCCTTATTCTTTCTTTGCCGAAGTCTCAAAAGTCGTAAGTTGTACGCACATAAAGCACAGAAACAGACTGCATCATTCTTATTTTTTCTCTATCAATGCTAAAGATTGATTCAGAATTTGCTATGTCTTTTAAGAATGTCTTTTTAATGGTCTTGAGTTGTTTATCCATAAGCGTGCATCTAAAATATTTTTTGCTAAAAGGCATTTTTTCAGTTGTGTCATACATCCTCTTTTTCTGTGATCTCAAATTCCCATTGAATCAAACTTAAAACCATGCCTCGAAAAATGTTCTTTAATAGTTGGATAATATTCCTCTTTGAGCTTTCTTGCTGAATCATCTTGTCATCAATATTCTCAGCCATACAACCTGTTTGGTCTCGTTAAGCACATACCAACTGTAGGATTTTTCTGACAAAAGTGAAAGCAAGAAAACATACATGTTTAATAGGGATTAGTTGTGAGGTCTGATTTTTTCGCTATGAACAATTCAACGTTTTAACGAATCGACTTATTCACACGTTGACTACAACTGCTTCAAAAGAAAATAATTTCCAGGATAAATGAGGATACAAATCAACGATGTTCTTACCTTCTCTACAAGATATTGTGTTATAAAACAACATATAGACGACTAACATGTGTGATATAATGGACAAATTTAAAAGGCGTTCTTTTACGTTTCTTGAGTATTCCTACGTGTCCTTAAATAGCATTTTGATAAAGTGCAAATACGCCCTACATTTCGGCTAATCACGGAAATGTTTTCCGTCAGGAAACGAAATATGTTTCTTGAATGGTAATTTTATCCTGTCACTACTGTCATTTTGGGACCGATAACTAGGTGCCGTATAACATTTGTGATATCCGGCACTAACCATATAACAAATGCACGTGACGAATCATGACGTCATGAGAACGAGATGACGTCATGTTTACACTATTTATCTTTTCCTTTTTTCTAGTGTTTTACTCACATCTTGTTTGTTTAAAAGAATATATAAAGGTAACAGGATAAATAGAATAGATGGTTGGTGTCTTTGAATAGGAAAGGTTATCAGGCTCGGCATCGGAATGTTATCCGTTTCGCCTTCGGCTCACCGGATAATATTCCTAAGCCTTGCCAGATAACATTTCCGGTTCACGACATCAACCATCTATTCTCTATATCCGTGTACTGATTTGCTTGTGAAGCAATAAAATAAACAGTAAAACCTCTTTAAGTCGAAGTTGAAGGGACCTTATGTAAATGGTCGACATAAAGCGAGTTTGACGTTTGTAATTCTGGAATATTAAAACGTACAAATGATGAGAAATGTTTCGGGATCCCGTATTTACTTCGACATATAGAGGTATATGTATTATTTTGTACATGTATCTAGCTTTCGGATAGTGCGACTAAACCAGATTCCATACAGCAGCAGACTATGGTGAAAATGGTGTGTAAAATGTCTTGTCATTTGTTGGTCGAAAAACTTCATCGTAAAGACAGTAACCGCTCGTCATAAGTTGTATGCCCTTTTTGTCACAATGATTTCCCACATAAACGAATTAAAACGAGGTTGTATGTGGGTTTTATTTTATAATTGTATTTTCTGTTATGTATTCCTACTAAATGTATACATAACATGTCATAACATAGTATAATTGTTTTCCAACATTGAGCACATATGCTCAAAGGTATAACACTTCTATATGTATATGTATTATTGCAGAAGGCTAAAATGATTGAACCAATCACGTGTTAGTAGTTTTGTTGGCGATAAGGTCACTGTTTGTAGGCAGAAACCTCATTCAGATCAGACGCGCATGGCGTGAATAACTCAGATTCCAGGTAAGATCAACCAACTCCAAAATACGATGGAGCCAACCCCAAAACACGATGGGGTATAGCCACGATCTACCTACCAACCATATGTATATGTATTATATGAAAATGGCACTGATGACTTTTATGTATATACATAAAAAGACAAATTAAAGAGACATACAAGATTAGAGTGTCAACTTATATAAACTTAATACGGCCCCTAAAACAGTACATATGCGCTGCGAATTAGCGGCTCAATTAGCCAGTCGATATATCTAGGAAGGTGCTTGATTAGGCCAATTAAGGTACATGCAATACTCCATTGATAAAGCCATAGTAGGGACCCTGCTCAATGAGAACATTGGTTAACGTTATGCTTTTACAGTATCAGCTATCTTTGAAACGAAGCCATTTAGAAAAGCCATTTCCGTTGTGTGACAAGCCTTAACACGGTCTGGGACTTGTACGGTTTTCGCCAAATATAGTCGTTTCTAACCCAAATAATAGTTCTAATAGCGTTACCATGTGTTATGTAAGATTTTTTTTTTAAAGTAAAATGCCTGAAAGATTTATCTAAGTTTTTATTTAGCTGCTTGTGTACAGATGAGAAGAAGTTGAGATATTGAAATTGTATTCCTTTAGTTCAAATCTATCTTTTAATGAAAGGTCTCACGATAGACATCGCTTCTCACGGAATTCAAACCCACGACCCTCGTGTTCCGAGGCCGACGCTCTATCCTAGACCACTGTGAATTCCATTAAACATGAAAAGCGGTTGTCCCTTGTATATGGCGTAGTAGAGAATAGCCGTTTGAAGTTAGATTAGTCCAAACTCAAGTTTTTTGAACATATGTACGATGAATGAATATGTATTCAGGTCCAAAAGCGTCGCAACGGTTTTGAGATTCATCGCATACCGTCCGTACGTTGACACACTGGCACATTTTGAATCAATTTTGCGTTTGGTAGCTAGTTTTCATCAACCCTTTCTAAAACAATAACGACATTTGACGACTTTGTTGCAGACGACTTTAGAAAACATTGTGGGAAAAGGATAGATTGCTCGTAACGAGCAAGTTTTCCTCTTCCCTAATGGTTTTCTGCTCTTTCAAAATGCACACAGGCTCTACAAATTGGTTATATATCACAATTGTATTTTTTTATTACCCTTTTCTTAAAAATGATCATATCAACACATCTTTGTTTCATATTTTGTCAATCGGCTCTTTTCGGCAATCACCGGCGTGTGCCGGGGATATCCGAGTAGATACGATTGCAAACGGACATACCCTTCGTTGCTGACCTACTTTCAAAAATGGCTCCCCATTACCTCAAAGGTTATTTTAAAAAATTGTCGAGGTGGTTCGAATGTTGGTTACCATGGGGTGTACTACCTTACAAAGGTAAAAAAGCAATAACAAGCAAGAAACTTGTGTAACCCGATTGGTATCCTATTATGCAGAACATCTACAAGACCTGGGGCCCGTTTTACTAAACAACTTACGGAAAATGTTTGTGTAAGTCATAATTGATAAACATGGATAGTATCTTCAATGAAAGTACAATGTTGCAATGTGGCACTTCATTGGAAGCGTCTCGGAGAGACGCTTCCAATGATGTGTCACTTTGCAATATTGCTTCGTCCAATATTGAAATAAGAGGAATTGTTGTTTTAGACTTACGCAAATCTTAAGCGTAAACTGTTTAGTAAAACGGTACCCTGGTCTATTAATCCACGATACTCAAAGAGATAGCAAACAGACAGAGAAGAAAATAATTCAAATATCCATTTCATTGTATATTGTGATTTCATTTGGGGTGTTTGAATATTGTAGAATTCTGAAAACGAAATGAGATAATTTTCGTAACCTTCTGCAGTCTTAAAGAAATTTCTAGATTTCAAATCACGTTTTGAATCACGTGCAAGGAACACAATGGTGTATCTTTCCTTTTCATATACATAACCCAAAATGATAATTACTCACAACAATAGAGCATTGTACTACAACGAAAACAATTAATTGGCAATGTATAGACATGTTTAGAATTACAAATTCAAATAACACTATACTCTTTGCATACTGGTAAGATAGAGCGTTATCCAAAAAGATGGTATAATATGTATTTGAAGGTGTTTGTTAATAGATGGCTGGGAATTTGAAAGTTAGAAATTAATATCTTTAAAACTGTAAAAACAGAAGAGAAACAGCTGAACTGTTACTTGATATGCATTGATGACAAGTCATTTAAAGCAAATTTGTATCGTTTTTAATTCTCAAATGTGTGCATACAGTTAATGAAAATGCATTTTAGTCCAAAAGCGTGAAATCTCTTTTTATGTCTACATATACCGCATACAAACTGTACATACTTAGATAAACTGACACTTCCTGGATCATTTATGTGTTCAATAGCTACTTTTAATTGTACATCAAACAACAATACATTGTTTCAACCACATTTTATTTTCAATTTCATTGTATCAAATTTTATCTTCTGGGAATAAACACCTTTAAAAATGTATTGTTCTTTATTAGACTTTATTGTGGATAAAAGCAGAACTTACTTAAAATTTGTTTAATGTGGGATACAAAAATAACGCCATTTTGAAACATTTTTCTCTCGTCGGATTACATATGTCGATCTCGGCATACATCGTCCGAGGACAGAACTATTCGGTTTACTACGAATAATGCCGGATCAGACCGATGTATACCGAGATCGAACGAAGAAATCCGAAGAAAGAATATACTTCAAAATAGCAGATAATTCACCGGAACAATGTCAAGCTAGCTTAAATCATCGTTACTCATAGGTCGGCTTGGAGATTACCTGTCATTTAAGCATAAATTTACCGGGAATCAACACGGAATGAAATCCGCTGCATCAATTTCGAAATGCGAAAATGTATATATCAAATTTCCCTATCAAATAGATCACCAGCCTGTTTAATGTTTGTATGTTTGTTTTTCACTCCTGATCGAGTTAACACCATCGGTACAAAATATGTCAACAATCAACATGGCAAAAGGAGAATATCATTGACGAGCAATTTGTTATTTTGACGTAATACTTTCAAAGCTATATTAAGAACGGGGTCGTATGATTTGTCAAATTCTTAATCGCTTTCAACTTGAATTTTAACCAGTACTGTATCATATGACCGTCATGGACGTCGCATAGTATGGGAAGTCACAAAGTATGGGAAGTCACAAAGTATGGGAAGTCACAAAGTATGGGAAGTCACAAAGTATGGAAGTCACAAAGTATGGGAAGTCACAAAGTATGGGAAGTCACAAAGTATGGGAAGTCACAAAGTATGGGAAGTCACAAAGTATGGGAAGTCACAAAGTATGGGAAGTCACAAAGTATGGGAAGTCACAAAGTATGGGAAGTCACAAAGTATGGGAAGTCACAAAGTATGGGAAGTCACAAAGTATGGGAAGTCACAAAGTATGGGAAGTCATAAAGTATGGGAAGTCGCAAAGTATGGGAAGTCATAAAGTATGGAAAGTCGCATAGTATGGAAAGTCACAAAGTATGGAAAGTCACAAAGTATGGGAAGTCACAAAGTATGGGAAGTCACAAAGTATGGGAAGTCACAAAGTATGGTCACAAAGATGGGAAGTCACAAAGTATGGGGAAATCACAACGTATGGGAAGTATGACTATGGAATTTAGCTATATTTTTACGCAATGCATTTTTGCTCAGTATAAGTTTCACCAATTAGTAATTGATCACTATTTGCCAAACATAATTATGTGTGTTGTGTCTTGCGGGAATTATGTTCATCCTCTATATGTATATGTTAATGTAATTGTAACTGCTTATATACATCATATCTGACCTTAAGAATTGTAGATATGTTCATTTTTGTATGTGACTAGAAACTTTGTAAAGTTTATGTTACTGAATAAAAGATTATCTATCTATCTATCTTAATGATGGTTAAATGGGCCACGTCACGGGAAAAGGGGCACTCGGACATAGCAAACAGTGAAGCCCCAGACCAGCCGCCATGTCACTGACGTGGTGGCTGGTCTGGGGTTACACTGTTTGCCATCTTAGAGGACATCAAGTTCTACCTTTAAATAAATACAAATGATAACTGTCGTGACTAGATGCTGGAAAAAAAGCGCCAAGAAAGAGCTGAGTCAGCGGTTTTTATTTATGTCCGAGTGCCTCTTTTCGCGTTACGCGGCCCAAATAGTTTGGGCTCATCTTTGCCTAATCTTCATACTCGCCCCTATTGAAGGCTATAAGACATGCTTAAATTGATTCCATATAGTGTAATTGTTGTTGTACTTTTAAGAAAAAGAACCCACTCTCTTTGCGGAAAGAGTGTGCAGTAGGGGTCAGAACATATTGTAAAAGTATATACTTTTAATGCAATTGTACATTGCTTACATCTCCTATATAATATTAATTGGATGTCTTTACTGCATATCAAATTGTATTCGACTATGTTTCATATTATGCATAAACCTGTCTATAATGTTCTAACCTCTAATCGGTATTTGTACAAAGTTTTACCCTATCCAACCATTTAATGAAACGCTAGTCTGTATTCTCTCCTAGAAGAGTTATACTCGTACTAATTTGACTTTCTCATACCTGACGTTGCGGCCTTTTACCCCTTTAAACTATTACCCCCAGATGAAGATATACAACAATATAAAAGACCATACATTATGAATAAGAATGGTCCGGTTTATTGAGAGATCAATATGAATTATAAATTACGAACTATTTCAAACCTCTGCAAACACCCGAACGGTATTTGTATGAGTCGCGACGTAAGAGAGGAAGCGGCGATATGCTGCAGCTTAATTTATATACGATTGCAAAGGATGTTTTCTATTCTTAATATCACATGCTTATACGCTATACTACTAGTTTCAAGTTGTTTGGTAGTTTTGTATCAAATTGATATTTGCAGACATCTTAGGTTCATACGAGATGCAAGTTTGCACATCAGACTAAAACCAACCAAATTATGTAAAATATAAATTGTACTAAAGTTATTCGTTCATATAATTATGAGGACATTTCGAATTAGATTTTTAGTATTTCAAAAGCTGTAAAACAGCTGTGATGTTGCATTATACGCTCTGTAGAAAAGCATTGGGAAACAAAATTAGCTCTTATTTGAGTGATAAGAATCTATATAAAATAAACTAATACATATTTGAGACCTAACGCAACGGTTTTGT